>JAJTUV010001765.1:0-255981 GCA_021653895.1 Mastomys natalensis
TATTGCTTTTACTAAGTTTAGGTATGGACCTTGAATTCCTGATCTTTCCAAGACTTTTATCATGAAGGGGTGTTGAATTTTGTCAAATGCTTTCTCAGCATCTAGAGATATGATCATGTGGTTTTTTTTTTGAGTTTATTTATGTAGTGGATTACGTTGATGGATTTGCGTATATTGAACCAACCCCGCATTCCTGGGATAAAGCCTACTTGATCATGATGGATAAGTGTTTTGATGTGTTCTTGGATTCGGTTCGAGAGAATTTTATTCAGTATTTTTGCATCGATATTCATAAGGGAGATTGGTCTGAAGTTCTCTTTTCTTGTTGGGTCTTTGTGTGGTTTAGGTATAAGCGTAATTGTGGCTTCACAGAATGAATTAGGTAGTGTTCCTTCCGTTTCTATTTTGTGGAATAGTTTGAAGAGAATTGGTATTAGATCTTCCTTGAAGGTTTGATAGAATTCTGCACTAAAACCATCTGGACTTGGACTTTTTTTGGTGGGGAGACTTTTAATGACTGCTTCTATTTCTTTCACGGTTATGGGACTGTTTAGATGGTTTATCTGCTCCTGATTTAACATTGGTAACTGATACTTGTCTAGAAAATTGTCCATTTCATTCAGGTTTTCCAATTTTGTCGAGTATAGGCTTTTGTAGTAGGATCTGATGATTTGTTGAATTTCCTCGGTTTCTGTTGTTATGTCACCCTTTTCAGTTTGGATTTTATTGATTTGGATACTGTCTCTCTGCCCTCTGATTAGTCTGGCTAAGGGTTTATCTATTTTGTTGATTTTCTCAAAGAACCAGCTCCTGGTTTTATTGATTCTTTGTATAGTTCTCTTTGTTTCTATTTGGTTGATTTCAGCCCTGAGTTTAATTATTTCCTGCCGTCTACTCCTCTTGGGTGTATTTGCTTCTTTTTGTTCTAGAGCTTTCAGGTGTGTTGTCAAGCTGCTAGTGTGTTCTCTCTCCAGTTTCTTTTTGTATGCACTTAGAGCTATGAGCTTTCCTCTTAGCACTGCTTTCAGTGTGTCCCATAGGTTTTGGTATGATGTGTCTTCATTTTCATTAAATTCTAAAAAGTCTTTAATTTCTTTCTTTATTTCTTCCCTGACCCCATTATCAACAAGTAGAGTATTATTCAGTTTCCATGTGAGTGTGGGCTTTCCATTGTCTTTGTTGTTATTGAAGACCAGCTTTAGACCATGGTGATCTGATAGGATGCATGGGATTATTTTGACTTTTTTATATCTGTTGAGGCCTGTCTTGTGACCAATTATATGGTCTATTTTGGAGAAGGTACCATGAGGTGCAGAGAAAAAGGTATATTCTTTTGTTTTTGGGTGAAATGTTCTATAGATATCTGTTAAGTCCATTTGGTTTAAAACTTCTGTTAGTTTCACTGTACCTCTGTCTAGTTTCCGTTTCCCTGATCTGTCCAGTGCTGAGAGTGTGGTATTGAAGTCTCCCACTCTTATTGTGTGGAGTACAATATGTGCTTTGAGCTTTAGTAAGGTTTCTTTTATGAAAGCGAGTGAGAGCTCACATCTTAAATCCACAAAGAGAAGGAAGAAAGCACATGGAAATGTTCTTTGAAACCTGAAAGTCCATACCCATAGACACATCTTCAACAAGGCCGTACCTCCTAATCCTTCCCAAACAGTTCTACCAACTGGGAACCAAGTATTCAAATATAAAAGTCTATGGGGGCCATTCTCATACAAACAACCACAGTCACAGTAGTCTACACTGTAAAAGTAACTTTTATTCACCAAATGTAATTGTCGTCTCAGCAGTTTACTACTGAATAAGATCACTCTTTATAGTTTGTTCTGAGTTGGCTGCTTCAACTCAGCTGTTCTGGCTCAAAACTCCTCTCCTAGCTGACTGATTTAAACAGTCTTTTCTCGGCTTCTCACTGGATTGCTTTGCTTGGAAAAACTGCTTCTTTATTCCATGAACTGAACTGCACTTCATGAACTGAATAGAATTGAATGGAACCACACAAACTCAACTGAACTTACTGCATTCAGCTGAACTGCACCAAACTGGACTGAACTCAAGTGAACTCTGCTGCATTGCCTGAACTCAACTGAACTTTCTTGTCTGTTCTTATTAGAGTTGAGTTTATCCTATCTCTGATTCATTCTGTCAAATATTTCTCTGATTCATCACTTTGCCCCTCAATTAGATATCACTTTCGAACATGGCTGCTTCCTTCTACAAACTAATTTTACCTCCATTGTTTGGGATTAAAAGTGTGCACTAAGGGCACATCTACATTCCAGTCAGAGGGATTAAAGGTATATCATTCCAGCTGGATCATACAGACTAGAAGGTGTTTGGATGTGATCCCTTGCCAGAGCAGCTGTGTTGCTGGATTAAGATTCCTTTACACTACACTCCCCTTTAGGTTTGTCTTAGAAGTGAATTATATTCCCTCTCTTGCCTATGTACTGTTGCTCTCCTTTGTTGCCTTCCTTTGGTCTTAGTATTTTCATTAGGAATGAATATTAGCAAATGATCTGTTTGTATCCATTGAAAGACTCATTCAGTTTTTCTCATTAAATGTTTGGTTTTGTACCATGTTTATTTTGAGCTATCATTCTGCTCTGGGCCAATCCCTGTCCATTTGGTTGTTCTTTTATCATTTAATTGTTTGTTTTTTCATTGAGAAAACCTTAAGTCTATATTGATTTAGAGTTGTCTTTGACAAAGTTCTTTATTTTTACTTTGTTTCTTAAAATAACTAATGTGCCTCTGTAAAAAGTTTGAAGTAATAGATTAGTTACAGACTAACCAAACAACAAACTTAATCTGATAATTCTTCATTAATGTTGGATTTATTATGAAACTCTGTAGATTTTCTCTATGTATTTTGATATAAATAATTTTCTCACCTTTCTTCTGCATTTTTATTTATTGTCTCTCTTCTTTTTTCCTATGTCTGTCTTTACCCCATCTTCATCTTACCAAAAATGCAATCACATTGTCTTGAAACTCTAATTTTTCATTTTACATGTGTCCAATAGTATAGCATCTCTCTGTGTACATGGACATGTGTCTGTTTCGCTAACTGTATAGTATGCTATATTGTAGTATGTTCATAATTTATCTAGTTGGCTCCCTTGGTAGATGCTTATCCTATTCGTGATGTTTTGTTTTGCTAATATCATATAAAATATTTTCTTACATGTTTGGAAAAATCATATCAATGAATCACTCAGGGACTCAATTTAAAAAAAATTATTTGTGTGTGTGTGTTTGTGTGTGTGTACATACAAAGCACCTGCTTATGTGCATATGTGGCACAGTGTATATGTGGAGATCAGAGGACAACTTTGTGGAGTTGGTTCTCTCTTCCTGCTTGTTTGTGGATTTGTCAAGTGTGTGTTAAGCGTGCTTTTACTCACTGAGCCATCTTATTAGTTCATAACTTAGTTTTAAGGAGAGTGAGCAAGTTTGTCAGTGAGGGAGAAAGTCTTTACAGGACTCTGTAAAGAAAGAACTCTAGCAGCATTTTTATAATCTCAAATCAGCTACCTCAGAATATAAGTAAAAGTAAGCCAATGTATAGAGTAGAAATTAGTTTGACCAAGTGATCTATTTTACATCAGTAATATGTCAAATAATCCATCCCATGATATACAATAAGATAAATCTAGTATCATTGCTATGGATTTTGCCCAAATTGTGTAATTGTAATAGTATAATAGTAAGGAAACAAATAGGTACCTCCAAATCAAGGAAACAGTCAACAAAATAACTGATAAATAAGTTTTTTAATGTCAAGAATATGGACAACAAGGAAATAATGGAGTTGCAGATACTTCAGGATACTAAAGAGAAATAACTAAATATTTTGGGATTCTGGGAAAGAAGTCTTGGACAAAAAAAAAAAGATTATTGGCAGGAAAAGCTGGTGTCATTTGAATATGGCTTTAGTTTAGTATTATGCCAATATTAGTGTCCGAGTTCTGGTAAATATACTATGTTATGTAAGATGCTAACATTGGTGCTATATCAGGAATGAAATTTTATTAAAAGGTTTTTTTTTTTAAATCCTATACAAGATTCCTTATGAATATCTGTATCTTTGTCTTCTTTAAGTGAAAATCTATTATGAAGTTAGAAGAACTGTTTTGTCTTTGGTAGAAACTGGCTTAAAAATATGAAAGAAAGTTCAGAATTGAATCCTTGTGAGTGACTGTGGGTAGATGCTACCAGTAACTTTCCATGGTCTTGTATCTAGGCTTATTTTCTGATACATCTAATTTTCTAGATCCTCTAAAGGGATATAGTAATGAAAAGCCATGTCCATGGGAAGTATCTCTGAATATTTTATATAGCAAAGTGATCATAAACTTAGTCATTGTAAGACACTGTACTTGTGTCAGGTGTGGTGGTACACGCCTTCAATCCCAGCACTTGTGAGGCAGAGGCAGGCAGATCTCTATGAGTTTGAGGCTAGCCTTGTCTACAAAGTGATTCCAGGACTGCCAGGGCTCTGTAACACAGAGAAACCCTATCTCCAAAAAAAAAAAAAAAGATACTGTATTTAAATGGGAAAAAAAATTCCAAACCACACACTTACATGAAGTTATGGGTCCCAAGATCCCTGGAATTCTCTGAATATTATTGTGTTTGCTGCTGATATTAAGATTACTTGAAAACTGGTGCATATCCCAAGAACGTGTCTTCTGGAAGCATATGAAGTCCCTCCTTGGTTATTGGTAAACAGCCAAACTAAATCACTATATATAGAAAATTCTGAAAAGGCCAGGGGTTTATATCATATTTAGATCACGGTCTAAAGGGAAAGCAGACTGAGAGTCTGCATGGAACCTTAGGTTTGGAGGGGAGGGCTCTGTAAGAACATCTGGTTATCTGTGGGAAGAGGGAAGTCAGGCCTAAGGCAGACATTCCAGCTTCGGTAAAGTTAGCATGCTAGATATGCAAGTTAAAGATCTTAAGGAGCTTTGAATTTGTTTCTGAGGCATCAGCCTAGCTCGGAATTCTGTTTGCCAGAGGCTCTGGGTGAGTAACATACCAGTGAGACTCAAGAAAGTCTCATTGTCTGGGTCTACTTCGTCTCTGCAGTTTAGTTGGTGTTTAGCTAGTTCTTCCTTAACCCAGTTGTGAATTGACTAATCTCTTAGTGAACTAAAAGAAAAAAATTAGATTTCTGAACTTAACCAAGCTGAGCTAGACATACTTGGTTAGGTTGATGTTTTGTGAGCACTGTGTTAGGTCCTGATAATACAGCAAGCTTGCTCATCATAGTCCTGCCCTCATGGGTCTCACAGGCAAGGAAACTGTTCCTTCTAACTTGAATTAGCCAGCTCATGTATCTCACTCAGAAGTGCCTTCAGTAAATCACTTTGATGTCTATAAACGTGTGCCTTTTATTTAATCCTAAAATGAACTAGTGTTTTAATTTCCTTGCAGCAGTGTGGAAAAGATATTTTCATGTATAGTTTGATTTATGTAATTTTGAGCCAGCATTTTGTCCCTTTGATAATAAAACCAGCCCTTTTCCTGACTGCTCCCCGCAGGCTATGATGTTGAAGATACTTTGGTAAGGCTTTGTGGGTTTGCTCAGTGCATATGACAATCCAAAATGTGTTTACTAAGGCCTAGCAAATGTGTTTACTAAGGCAGTGTGGCCAGCTGGCAGCATTCAGAGGGAGCCAACTTTTTCTGTTGCTGTGTGGACATTTCTCTCTTCCTGAATTTAATCTCCTGGGTCAGATTCCAAGCTGTAACCTCAGAGCAGTGAACCAACTTGAGTAGTACCATCTAACCTGATTCCATAGCACTAATAGCCTCTTCCAAGGCCCTTCCTTATACCAGAGGCTTTTGACCTTTTTATTTAGTAGAAATATATTCTCATAACTTGAGTTGGAAAAAAATGGATGTTATAAATGGTTAGGGTTTTTTTTTTTTTTTTTTTTTTTTGTCAAGGTATAGTCAAAGCTAGGCAATGAGGGCCCACCCTGTAATCCCAGCACCCCACAATTTAGAAGCTGAAGCAGGAGGAAAAAATATCAAGGATCCATTACTGGTTACATAGTTAGTTTGCAGTCCAGTAGTATGTTTGAATGAATGCGCTTGTTCTTTCTAGTTGCTTTTTCAGGGCAAAGTCTATGTTCATCAGGAGCTTTGACCCATTCCTCTTCTCAGCAGAGGATCTTACAGCCTGCTCTGCCTTGTTAGTCTCTTAACAGCCAATGCTATGTCATCCTGCATTTCCTGCTTCTTCAGTCACCATCCTCCCTGTGAAGTGCTCTTTGGTACATTTCACTTTTTTCTCTCTCTTGGGGTTTCTGAAACATAGTTTCATGTAGCTATCATTGACCTCAAACTCACTGTATAGCCCAGGCTGACCTTGAACTCATGCCACTGCCTCCCAAGTGCTAGGATTGTAGGTGTGTGCCATCATGCCTGACTCTGGTCTTCTGTACCTCATCATTCTCTCCCTTGGGTTTTCTAAACCCAGTGTAGTGCCTCTCCTGAAACACATTCCATCAGCTGACAGGTGATGACCACAACTACTGGCATGATCATCTCCTAACATGAATTACCAACTCCCTAAGGTGACAGTTGTGTGTCTTCATCTTTCTGTCATCTGGTGCCCAGAATAGCTCAGTTCTTAACATCAGTGTTTAATGTTCTAGCCATCATCTGAACATTGTACCTTTATTTTTATTTGTTGTAATAATGCTGTGAGAGTAACATAGCATTATTCTTGTTTCACAGATGAGGAAATGAAGCATAGAAAGATTAAAGATGTTGCCTAAAACCACAAAGGTAATAGTAAAGTTGGGATTGTAAACCAGGCAAGAAGTCAGTATACATAGCTTTTAAGTACTACTTGGAATGTTTGTGGTAGCACCCATGCCTTACACTGTGTGACATATTGAAATACAAAAAGCTAGTGTTTTGTTGTAATAATTTAAAATCTCAATTGGGTGCTTCTACCCCCTTTGATCATTCAGTTTCCAGATAAAATATATAAAACTTTTATATTTATAATAAGCTTTAATCAGCACTAGAGCTGGGCAGGTATCTACCTGCTATGCTATTATGTCTACTGCCCTGCCAATAACCCTGAGATTTGATTTGCCATATTCTGTCTGGGCCACTCAGACTGACCGTCCTTCATAGCCAGTTCTCCCATGGCTTCTTCTCTTTTCTCCACCTTTTCTCTCTCTTCCCCTTGTGTGTGGTCCTTCCTCAGACTCCAAGCCCAGAAATCAAAACCCTGCCTACCTCTCTTCTGCCAAGCTGTAGGCTGTAGGCATCTTTATTCAACCAAGAATATAAAATTAAGGAACAAGGTAACATTTGCATCACTTGGTGTATGTGAAGATTTCCTCGTCCCTGTAGGGCAACCAGACCTTGAGGGGCCAGTTTTTCACATTACAATACATAGCAGCAGACCAAACCTCAACAGTGTTTATGGAATGTTTCGTATGTGGCAGACACTAGGTTGTGTTATGTATTACTTCACCCATCGTCACACAAAGCCCATGAGGCACACACAGTTGTTCTGTAGGTAAAGAAACTGAAGTTCAGAGGGATTGGATTTGAACATCTTGTGATAGGCAACATTACAGTGTGGCCTAGTAAAATTTAACAGATGAGTAAGGAATGAATGAAAACTACAGGAAAAGGGTATAAGAAGAGGGAAAGGTGTACTCAGTGTCTTCCATTTTTTTTAGTATGATCTTTTCTAACATTTTACTATTAAAACTTTCAAAGTTACTATAAAGAAGAATATAATGGTGAGAAACCATAATCTACCACTGTCTCACCCATTAATATTTATTTTCATGTACTTCCTACTCTCTGTTTTCCAACCGTTTACCCATTGTATTTTTGATGTATCCCTTTCCTAGGTATTTATATTTATGTCATGAAATAGAAGTCAGTGTTTGTTCATCAGTTTTTAAATACTAAGTTTATTTATAGGGAGAGCTGAACATGCCACGGCACATATATGAAGGTCAGAAAACTTATGGGAGATCTTGTTATGAAGAGGAGGGGCCCTTGTAATTGCTTGCTAAAATGTTTTTCTAATGGCTACTTTGGCATCAGTTGACTGTATTTTCTCATTCAGGTTGTGATTTTCCTGGTTCTGGTTATGACCAGTAATTTTCACTGTTTTGAACAGTGTTTCTATAACACTGGGAGAATCTGGGTCTTAATTAATTTGCTGTTGAGTCACCATGTTTAGCAGTCCCAGTAGATTGTAAACTCTTTGGTTTGCTTAGTTCCTGTGGTACTGCTGGAGGATCCTGCTAGGCCTTATTGATAGAATATTAAATAAGTTTCCCCAGGCCATGCTGCTGGTGCCTGTATGTAAAGAGAGGAAGTCTCTGTCTCACTGGGATGAAGGGGACTTCTGGTGGCTCTGTAGAGAAAGTGAGGGTATTTCCCTAGACTGATTTATTTTCAGCTGGACATGAGGTATTCTTCTAGTTGGTGTTGGCAGCTGGCCTGGTATTGTCGATAGAGCTCCTATTTGGCTGCCTTCTGTTGCTAGGTTGGGGATTGGGAAACACTGAACCTGCTACCTTTTTCTGTTGTGTAATGGAGAGGGGTATTATAACATGCCCAGCTGCATGCTGGTCCTGGGTTGTTAACCATTTGCCTTCCTTCCTCTGTCTTTCCAATATCCTCGATTGCCTCTTGTGTTACTTCCATTGTACTTACAGATAGGTAGGTGAGAAGTGAGCTCACTGGCTTATCCATGCTGTCCAGCTCATGGCACTCACTGTTCTGTTTAGTCACTCATTTTGTGGATAATACAATTGTTTTCAACAGTTACAACTTTAAACTTCCTAAAGTGAATGAGGGACTTCTGGGGGAGGCTTTCCAGCAGCCTAGGGGTCCGAAAAGCTTTCTTACTGAACAGATCCATGGGAGGCTGTTTCTTATCTCTTTCCCTTGCCTGGCTCTTGATGTGTTTTTCATGACTGCTTTAAAAAGGAAGCTCCTTCCTTGCTGAATAATACAGTATATTTTCATACCTCTAGCACAGTTAAGACAAATAAACTATAGTTTTGTAGGAACTTTTCTTAGCTTTTTGATCAGTGCCAAATCCCTGTTGACAGGAATTTTATTTTGAATTCAACTATGTAAATTGTACCCATCAGTTAACTGTAAGATATTTAATTTTTATGTGAGTATTTAAATTTATGCACTGAAAAATATTCTTATATATGAGTTTTTGACATTCCTTGCAAACGAAAGACTTGGGGTCACCTCAGTTCTTCCACAGTAAATATGCCTTTGAAAAATCAGAATAATTCCTAACATTGGAAGCCAGAGACTGTTTTATGTAGTTTACAATAGTAATTTTGCACAAATGATTTCAGGTTAAAATTGCATACTATTTATTCCCACCCATTTCCTTTATTGGCTGTGACACACAGGAATTACGTTCATTGCTTAACTAACCTTTCTGACCTTTTGTTACTTGGCTATAAATTGACTTGGTCTTTTGCAAAAAAACACTGGGGGGGGGATCTTTTTGTTAGAACCCAGCCAATTCCTGCTTCAGTGCAGAACAGTTTGTTCTCTTGAAGGAATGAGCCAGTTCAGTGAGCAGAAAAACACAGCCGTAAACTGGCATCAGCAGGACCTGCAAAGATGATTGCCCGTGTTCATTCCACAAAGCAAGGGACTCTCAAAAGAATGAGCTTTGGGGGAGAGAAATATGCTTTTGAGCTCCACTGACTTTAGGTAAATATAATTGACTTTCTAGAGTGAGTTGTGACCACATGAAAAGGGTTTGCTTCCTGTGCTCTGGTGGGCATGAACATTTTAAATATTCTTTTCTGCTGTGGAATTCTTTTCTGCTGTTCCATTGTCCCCTGAGACTGTGCTTGGGCATGAAGATGTATACTTCATATGATCTGCCCATCAGGGTGGGAGCAGCTTCTGCTCTGCATACAGGCACTTACTGATTGAGAATGCTGAGTGCTGGCCCACCCTCTAAAGAAGACACTGATAGCAGCCAGTGAATTAGAAGAAAACATGAAACATTTTACACAATTGTGAGGCAGGTATAATATTAGAAAACACACAAATCAAAGTATTTGGCAGAGTGAGTGATAGAAATGAGGACATTTCTAGGGGCTTTTCTTAGCTTTTTGATCAATGCTGTTTAGGATTCTTAGGAGTCTTTTTAGGAGCTTGCCAGATGGGAAGGTCTAAGACTGTTACTGTTGCTGCTCAGCTTGCCCTGCAGTATACTCAGGAAGCTTTCTTTCTTTAAAAAAAAGTTTCTGGGTAAATAGTAGCTTTAAAGTTTTGGAGTAATGAGACACTCTGGGATTTTAGGTACTAGTAGAATTACACTTGGATCTAGTATTAACAGTGGGGAAGGAAGTGAAACGAGCTGTGAAACAACTAGGAACTGTGCACTATACATCTCAGCCATGGCATGAAACAGCCTAGAATGTCTTCCGTAGGCAGTAGGGCTGTAGATATCCTAGAAACCAGAGATTGGCTTGGGCAGAAGTGGGTGAAAAAAAGTATGTTTAGTGTAGAAAAGGCAGGTTGAACGGAACTAAGGAAGGGTCACGATGCCAGGCTAAAATGGTTTCTGCATGGAGTCAGTAGAGACAGTCATCTGTGTCCTGGGAAGGCAGATATTTTGTGACTTAGAAGACCATATGGGGAGCACAGATGCAGGTAGTGTACGTCACTGAAGTCTTTGCAGCAGATAAGGAGAGGACATGGCTCGGGGATGACCTTGGTGGAGAAAGGAGGTAGGCGGCAAGAAGTCTCCTGAACTCTCAACATGCTGTCAAAGATTTGTTAGCATTCTGTTAAACTCCACTATTATGGGCAGGGCTACCTGGCCGTTCCCAGGTAGCTTTGGGGAGAGCATACCTAGCTGTTACCAGGTAACTGTGGAGCTGGAGTTTAACAGAATGCTAACAAGACTCATATACACCATCATGTCCAATGTAATGGACTCTGATGTTTAACTCAGATATTGTATCAGAGAAAGCTGAGGTTTGGGAGATTCAGTGTTTCCCCAAACCTAATTAGCCTGTAGAGAAAGCAGCTGAGTCGGAGTTGGAACCCAGTTTATCTGTCTTCAAACATAATGGCATGCCCACTCTTGGATAGGACTTGATGCAGCTGAGCAACCCAGTGTTGAACAGGCCTCAAAATGTATACACATTCTTTTTCATGCATTTATTTATGTATTTGAGACAGAGCTATGTTCCTGACTGACCTAGAACTTCCTATATTGACCAGGCTGGCCTCAAACTTGTAGTGATTCTCCTACCTCTGTTTCCACTTCCTTAGTGCTATGCTTACAGGCTTGCTTCACAATGTCCAGCCTTGTACAATTCTTTCTAAGAGTTTACACCTACAAATGATCATGTACTAATACTTAGATACTAGTACTAATGCTAATACAAGTAACATTTTGAAAGTCTGAACATCGCCATGATTTTATCTCTTAAAATCTCACCTTGTGTAAGAACTGCTTTGGGAAAAGGCCCAGTCAAACTGGCAAAGCATGAGTGAGTATAAATAACTTTAAAAATTACTGATTGATTGATTGATTGATTGAATTAAATATTATTATAATTTTTTTTGAGACATGGTTTCTCTGTTAGCCTTGGCTATCCTGGAACTCACTCTGGAGACAAGGCTGGCCTTGAACTCAGAAATCCGCCTGTCTCTGCCTTCCAAGTGCTGAGATTAAAGGCATGCGCCACCACTGCCCGGCATAATTTTGTTTTTTATATGATCATGTCTGCCACAGTGAGTGTGGAGGTCAGTGAACCACTTTCCAAAGCTTGTTTTTTCCCTTCCGCCATGTGGCTTTTAGTTATCAAACTCAAGTCATCAGTCTTGGTGTCAAGTACCACTGAACCATCTCACCAGCCCTAAAACATGCAAGTTTCAGTGTTCAGTGTATGTATAACAGTTTATAAGAGAACAACAAACTTTGGCCTTCAGAAACTAAAGAACCATATAGGACTAAATATTAGCAGGGAATCACCTTTTTCTTTTTTTTTTTTTTTTTTTTTTTTTTTGGTTTTTCGAGACAGGGTTTCTCTGTGTAGCCCTGGCTGTCCTGGAACTCACTCTGTAGACCAGGCTGGCCTCGAACTCAGAAATCCACCTGCCTCTGCCTCCCAAGTGCTGGGATTAAAGGCGTGCGCCACCACCGCCCGGCGGGAATCACCTTTTGATAAGTGTTATGCTCTAAGATGGCTCAGAAAGACACATTTTTCAGGCAACTATGTAAAAGGGGGATTATTATACAGAGCTCAGCTTTAGTCAACCCCAAGACAAATTAATTGTTTGCTGTTTATTTCATTCATCCTTTAGTCATGACAACATGCATTCTAGGGTTAGCTCCTAGGAACTAGACATTAAAAGCAAACGTGGCTCCTCAAGATTGGTTAGAATCCACATCCATTTGGAACTGGATGCTCATAGTTTAACATCAAGATTGTACTTATAACAACTGTCTTCTTAGCATCCCAGTTCTCAGATTCTTTTGCATGTTCCTCCAGTGGAACAAGAGATAATGGATGTTATGAAGATAGACAATCTGAGTAAAGTATCTAAACTTAAGTATCTTAAGACTCAGCCTGTATTATTGTGTGCCATCACTGGTAAAAATGCTAGGTCTTTAGGGGAAATTTAATTCTTATGTGGCAGAGCTGTAGCTGTAGCACAGTCCCCTGTTCAAAGTCTGGATTATATATAGCTCAGGAGAGGAAAGCCAGACCTGCTTTCTTCTAGCGGATGATGGCATAGCAGGAGAGGCAGTTATGTAACTGAGTGTGTTTGTTAGTACTGTTGTAAATCCAGACAGCTAGGCCTCTGTGGTCCTTTGTCACTTTCTTTCTTGATGGCTGTTAGGCTTGGCACATAAGAAGACACTGAAAATGAGGAATCCCAATTGCAGCCTGACACTAGTTCACTGGAGCACACAGACCTGTAAGCAAGCAGTCCCAGCTCACATAGAGTAAAAGGCTTGTGGTGTCCTAGAGCTGAGATGACACAGCAAGGAAAAATCTGCTAACTAAGCCTGGGGCACTGGTCATACCGTGGGCTGCCTTATCTGTAACTTTGCTTCTTTGTACTTCTGCTATGAAAACATGTTAATGCCTGTTCTATGTTTGAGTATTATGTGATAGTGTCAACACTAGATGTGGTGACGCAGGTAATGTGCCTTCCCCACATTGCTATGCAGTGAGCATTTTGCAAATATACCTCCATTTTCCTTTGCTCAGTTTTTATACCCCAGTTCTGCCTTTTTTCATTTTGCTGAGAAATACAGTCCCATTCATGAACTCCACTATATATTCAGTACCTCAAAATTCTCTCATCTTTACCCTCCTCTTCCTCTTTCCTTTCTGTCTCCCAGAAATGTGTATCCCCACTCTCTTTCTTCTGTTCTTGGGAAACAGCAAGCCAAGGTGGGATGCAAGGGAAAGGAGCTGTCTTGAGAAGGTAAGGGTGGATTGCTCTCAAAAGCATATCAGAATTTCTCCTAATCCAGGTCCACTCAAATCTCCCAGATTCTTGATTTTCTTGTGGCATGTCTTTTCATACTTCCTTTTACTCAAAAGAGAAAGAGTATTTGACAAGTTGCCCAGTTCTAGAATTTGTTCCTGTCTTATATAGGTCTTAGGCTGTTTTTTTTTTCTACCAAGCCCCCATGATAGGTTCTCACTGGCTGTGTACTTCATCTTGTCAGAGTCCTCATCTGAGGCACTTGGGAGAGAGTCCTTGCAGCAGCTCCTTTCCTCTGGCTCTAGGCCTCTCTTTACCTCTGCACCTGCCCAGACCACCCTTATCCAGCCACCCTTCTCTGTTACCTACAGAGATAACTAAGAACTTAGGGCCATTTGGAAGAGTCTCAAATATTGACTGGTTGTCACTTCCTGGGTATTATGAAAAGCTACAGGTTTCTAGTGAGTAAAGTTCAAGGATATAGTGACACACCCTACAGTATACAGGACAGCACCCCATTCCCAAATGTAGAGCTCCCTGTTGCAAATTCTTGTTAGTAGCAAGGTTAAGAGCTCTGACTCAGGGTCTGATGCTGCCCTGCCTAAAGTTTTGCTAATCTCAGCAGCTGCTCCTTTCCCTGGATGACTGCACCTCTCTCAAGTCTTCCTTCATTCCATTCCCAATCAAGAGTGAATCCTCCCTTAGGTTCCTATCTGCAGTGTCAGTTCATTACAGCCCTTCTCCATGTTGCTTTGATAACCCCAATGACTTTTGAGAGCAGAGTAATAACTTGTTTGGAATGGGGATCATTTATCAAATCCAGTATGCTAAAAAGTGTTAGTGATTTTCCTTACTCCATGAAAGCACAGGACACCCAATCCCACATGACTAGTGTTTTGTTTTATGACTGAGTCTTATGCACCCCAGGCCAGTCTCAAGCCTCTAGCAATTGTGCTGTCTCCTGAGTGTTAGTATTACAGGCCTAAGTGACTATACCCAGCTTCCCATTTTTATAGAAACATTTCTTCCTTTCCTGGAATACTAGGACACTAGAAACATATCCTGAAGGTTAGGAGGTCTGCGATGACCTGAAGTGGGTTGAAGACAGTTGTTTTGCAAAATAGCTGAAGCATGAGAGGGGCACTGCCCACAAATTTCTGTTACATAGAGACCAGCATATATTACAGATCAATCTTCATGAGCTTTATGTGGTCTGTGAGTTGAATCTTGGGTATTTCAGGCTTCTGGGCTAAAATCCAATAATCAGTGAGTGAATACCATGTATGTTCTTTTGTGATTGGGTTACTTCACTCAGGATGATATTTTCTAGTTCCATCCATTTATATAAGAATTTATCAAATTCATTGTTTTTAATAGCTGAGTAATATTCCATTGTATAAATGTACCACATTTTTTGTATCCATTCCTCTGTTGAAGGGCATCTGGGTTCTTTCCAGCTTCTGGCTATTATAAATAAAGCTGCTATGAACATAGTGGAGCATATGTCCTTGTTATGTGTTAGAGCATCTTCTGGGTATATACCCAGGAGCTGGGTCCTCAGGTAGTGATATGTCCAATTTTCTGAGGAACCGCCAGACTGATTTCCATAGTGGTTGCACCATCTTGCAATCCCACCAACAATGGAGGAGTGTTCCTCTTTCTCCACATCCTCACCAGCATCTGCTATCACCTGAGTTTTTTATTTTAGCCATTCTGACTGGTGTGAAGTGGATTACCTTTTGTTCAGACAATTATTATGATAAATTATCTTTTCCCACAGCATTAGCATGCTAGTGACAATTGACAACATAGTCAAAAGCCATTTCCATATATACTCTTAGGGAAAGAGCTATAACATTCAAATGCCATCTAATATTTGTTCAGAGAATTTCAAAGTCAATCCCATTGGGTGTGGTCATAACTACAGAACAGAGAGGAAATCTGTGCATGTCAGAGAAAGAGCTGACTCGTTTATTAAAGAGAGCAAAGACCTTAAAGCTTATGAAATATTGATCTTCAACTTCATCAGTATCTAAAGAAGGTCAGAGGTCAGAGACTAATATGTCTGATGTTTAGGCATTAGCATCAGCAGACATCACATAGCTATTAGAAGTACATGGAGCACTTCCTCACCCTATTTGCTTCTTTGACTCCTCAGAAAAGACACAATTATCTCAGGACTTATCTCTGCACTGAAGTATGTTTTCTTGTACTATTCATTCTTATAGGGTTTTTGTGTTTTTCTTCTTGCCCACCAGAAGTGCTGTGATTTAAATATATAAGCATTGGAATCTGAGATGCCTGGCTTTGACTCCCAGTTGTTGCTTCTTCATGTGTGTCCTAAGTCAAGTTACTTAGCTTTTGAGGCTTTAGTATCCCACTATGTAAAGTTGTGTTGATATTTAATTCATAGCATTAAATTGTAAGGCTCAAAACAAGTGAGAAAACAAATGTAAGGAAGTTGGTGAGGGCTTACAGTGACTTTGTTTAGTGAATGGTGATGGCAGTGGCTGTACTGTTTGAAGACAGACACTCTGTTAGCTTTGAATTCTTCCTGTATCTACCTGAGCACCCGCGCACGCGCACACGCACAAGTACACATGGAGAGGATTGTCTGAAATAACAATAATTTGAAATGATTTAGAGGTCATGTTTGAGCTCATTTTCTGAAATCTTGTTCTTAAGAAGGAGTCTAAGATGTGCCAGTCCTTACCTTACCATTTCTAAGTGAGATCATTTGAAGGGAAGGATCTGACCACATCAACTGAGCCAGCTATTGAAACAACACTAGTTAATAATGACTTACTGTCTGTGTCCTGCCTTCTGGAGAGCAATATAAGTATGGCCCTTGCATGCATTTCACTGTACCTTTGGCTGGTTTCCTTACACAGAGCTCCAGGGCATGCTTCTACCTCTGGGAAGGCATAAGTATTTATGATTACTAAGTAATTAAACAGTACCACTCAAAGTATATTTCTCTCAATATTAGGACTCTGAGGGTCAAATTATGTATCAGATGAAGGGACAACTCTGTACTTGTCTTTTTCACCAGGTCCCTCCTCCCTCTCTGCATCAGCAAATCATGTTTGTTTTCCTTCTCATACCAAAAGGACTGGCCTCCTTCTGAGCTCTAACCTTGGGTCTTGATTACTTAACTAAGCCATGTAACCCCACATGTTACCCCAGGATGAATCCAGTGACCATGGCGCCAGTGAAGAGTTCAGGGCTGGATATGACCCAGAAACCCCAGAAAGTTTGTAAGGAGCTTGGGAGGAAAAAACAACAACAAACAAAGCAAAACCAACAGCAACAAAAAACAGTCCTCAGTCTTGTAGCAGCCCTACTCCCAAAGTCAGCCTTTTCTGTGATATAGATGTGACCGGAATTGAAGCCTGGGACTGTTGTTACCCTTGATTAGGAAAGCCATCCTTAGGATAGACTAACAAAGTAGAAGCCTTTGTTTTTATCACAGAAGGCCTAAGTCAAACTGAAGCCAGCCAGCACTGAACTTTGTTTCACATGTGTGTCAAAACCCTCTTTTATTATGAGCCATCTTAAATTGGATTTCTTACTTGCAACTTGGAATAATACGGTGTTTGGTAGATATATAACATTCCATTTTTAATATATCAGTGGCTCTGACCATTAAAAAGGAGCCTAGGAACTTGAAGGCTCTACCTTTGCAAGGCACAGTCAGTCTGAGTGAACACAATTTTGCAAAATAATGACTTGCCTGTATATTTTGATGCTTTTCAAGTCTTGCCTTTATTGTTTTATTGTGAGACAAGATTTCACTCTTAGCCTTTAAACTTTTAGCAGTCCTCCTGCTTCAGTCTTCCAAGAGTTGGGATTATAGGCACACTTGACTTTATTTGCATTGCTGCTTTGATTGATTAAATATAAACTTAGGTAAACCAACAAAGTTACAGTTTTTTCGTCATGTGTTTTTCACAGTGAACAAAGGTTAATAGCATTATATAAGTTTCTAAAAAAAAAAGTTTATTATTTATAACCTACTGGTATTTGGTATTCTTCATCAGTAATTCTTAGCTTTTCCTCCCTCTTTGGGAAAAGCACAGCTTTACTCCACCCCCGACAGAGCCAGAATTTTGATGCCTTAGCAGCCAAGGCTGCCTGCACATACAGCAGTGATCTAGTTGAACTCTACTCATTGAACTCTGCTAATAACTTTGAGAACACTCACAGGACAGCCTTGAACTCTCTCCCAGCTTGTCCAAATCAAAATAGAAAAACCTCTCTAACTCTGCTATTTCATGTCATCAGTGACAAAGGCTTGTAGAGCTCCACAGTGCCCTGGCCTGTGTGCTGCTTCTAGAATGCCAGCTGGAAGGCCAGGCTGAGGTGGCCAGCTGGTGGTGGAGCACCTATTCTAAGATTGGGCAGTTCCTTTCTTGTGACACTGGAGTCAGAAACAAGATGGGCGTGCTGCCAGCTATTGAAGCAGTGACCTACTTTTACAGTACTCGGTCGGGTTTCTCTTTTCTCTCGGGAGGCCATACACTCAACATCCTCCGGAGTGCTCAACAAGCCATTTCCCCAGCTAAACCCTTTTGCTTGGTGTTCTTCAGTTTGAAATACTAACTCCAAACTAAAGACAGTAATAGCTATCCCTTCTCACTTGGAGGCTAGAAGACGGTTTATCAATATAAAATAGAGAGATAGGAAATGGATTAACCGAAGGAAGGCTAGATGGCTTTGAGGAAGAACAAAACAGGCCAACTAGGCAGAGGATAGTGTTTGGCTTACAGGTCCAGGGTTTTGTTCTTGAAATCCTAATCATATGTACCAGCTGATGGTTTAGCTTGGCCACCAAGGGGCGTCGGGGGGAGTTGCATTATCACATTCTCAAAGAGGTGACTGAGTCATTTTTAAACCTAGGACCTTTTACACCTAGAATGAAGCATATTCCTCTCTCCTATCTATACAACTCCTTCTCATTCACTGAGCCCTGTTCTCACAGGATGTGAACTCTGCCTGGTGTCTTGAGGGACACTTGCTAACTATTCTCTAGTGTTTCCATTACTTTTTCCTTTTAAGTTAGTCCATAGAACTGTGAGCTTCTATTTTTACCTGCATCTGTCTGTCCCTCTCGGTGAAACTGAGACTCATTTAAGACACATCATTGTCTTGGCAAGGTGAATCACATACAAGAAGTATGTATATCATGAAAATGAACTTGCTTGCCATCTGGTACCAAGATGACTAAAGATATGGAGAGGACTATAAATGATTCCTTTTAGGGAGTGGAGAGATGGCTTAGCAGTTGAGAGTGGTTGCTGCTCTTCCTGAAGATCTGGGTTCAATTTCCAGCTCCCACATGGCTCCTTACAATCTGGAACTCCAGTTCCAGGGGGATCCAACCCCTTCTTCTGGCCTCCATGAGTACCAGGCTCGCATGTGGTATACATACATACATGCAGACAAAACACTCAAACATTCAAAATAAAAATAAATCTTTTTTTAAATAAAGGATTTTAAAAATTATTTGTTTTGAGAAAAAGTCTATTAATGTAGCCCAGAGGGACCTAGAAGGAATAATTCTTTAGCCTTAGCTTCCCAGTTGCTAGCTTTACAGGCTTGTGCCACTTCATCCAGCTGGCATGGGGTTCTTGACTTATTTCTGGCTGAATGCCTCTTGTATTAAAAAAATAAAAAAAATAAAAAAGATAAAGACAAAAAAGATATAGCTTATGAAGAGTAAACGTAGCCTGTTAGTATTTGGGATGCAGGGAGTAGTGAGTTGCATAGTTTTATGTCAATTTGACAGATGCTAGAGTCATTTGGGAAGAGGGACTCTGGGTTAAAAAAAATGCTCCATATGATTGGCTTATAGGCAAGTCCGTCAAGCATTTTCTTAGTGATTGATGTAGGAGAGTTCAGCACACTGTGGGTAGGACCGCCCTTGAGCAAGTCTTGGATGACATAAGAGCAGGCTAAGTAGGCCATGAGAAACAAGCCAGGAAGCAGCACTCCTCCATAGCCTCTGCTTCAGTTCCTGCCTTGTTTGAATTCCTGCCTTGGCTTCCCTCAGTGCTGGATTGTTACCTGGAAGTGTAAAATGATGTAAACCCTTTCATTCCCAAATTGCTTTTGGTCATGGTATCTTATCACAATAAAAATCCCAACTAAGACAGAAATTGGTACCATGTTGTGGGATATCACAACATGTATATCCTGATCATATGTTTTTAGGAAGATTGTGGTAGTAGTAAGAAAGACCTGCGTGTAGCATTATACCATAACAGAACAGGGGCGTGCTGTTTCCTTACTTTTGTACATGATAGATACACTCCAAAAATGCTGTCAAATTCATATTATTTGGCAGATGATATTATCATGTCTCAACGCAAAATGCTCACATGCCAACTTTGGTACAAATGATGTACCAGAGTCTGAACTCAGCATTCAAAAGGTTTATTGGGTGATACCAGTGTTTACTAAGTATAGGAGCTGAAGTTGCTTTTATAGTAATCTTTGTTCCAAAAGGAGTGCATAGTATATGGTTGATAATAGAAGATATAGTGGTAAATGCATCTAATAGTAACTTTGTACATTTGTCTAAGTTTTGTCCTGATTTGGATCTCAGCTATTGAGAAGTACAATTTCAAGAATGCTCTTTGATTGAAGGACAGTAATGTACACCAGAGGGTGCTGTGCTTCAATGTTCATACCTTCTTTTTTGTTTCTTATGGTTGTTTGTTAGAAGTTTTGAGGAGTAGCCAGTTGAGAATTGGCTCTCAACAAAGGACTGCCTGAACACGCCCTTCTCTTTTGCTGCTTTCCAGCCTAATAAAGGGGTTCAGAAATGCTACACCCTACACTCCCTGGGTCTGTTTCACTGTATTCTAGTTCTTAACTGTCAAGTTCTTTGTTAACCTAGACAACTTTTATTTTTTTTATGTTGCAGCTTAAGTACTTTTCAATATTCTGTCTTTGGTGGAAATGGAGACCATCTGGTTACTGTTGTCTGTGTAATAACAATGATTGAAAATGGTTAAGTCACTCTTCAGCCTTTTCTCTTGTCTAGGCAAAGTTGTCTCTGTTCCTCTGACCATGGCCCATAAATCTCATTTTCTAGTCCTTTAATCATGTTGGTGGCTTTCTGTGGAAACTACATCAAAGGCTCATTTCATTGCCTCTATTCTGGTAGGGTCTGGCCATCAGTATTTAATGGATATGGAATATGGTTTTAGCCATCCTATGTCTGTGGCTAGTCCCCATGTTTCCAAGCCAGTACCAGTCTTCTGAGCATTAGGGGCCATTTTCTCTATCTCTTCATTGTTACACATTTGAAATACTTTTGATTAAAGTGCTGATTGGATTAAAATGTTAATTGCAGCTTGTTAATGAGTCTAGCTGTTGGTTAATAGACGTTTTCAGTCTAACCTGTTTGTTTGAGATCCTTTTCTGTCTGGTTGTGACTTTTATGAGAAACTAATCCTTTCCTGTACTTTAGTCATTGTTGACTCAACATCTGTGAGTGTATACGGTGTTCTCGATTCTGCTAGAGATTGAGGAGGAGGAGGAGAAAATGTATAATCTGGAAGGAAAGTTAGGCATATATTTTGAAGTTGTGATGGATATGCTATAATAGATAGTTTAAGGGCAGTGGAAATTTGAAAGCCTTCATTGAAAATGTCCTATTTGAACTGGTGAAGCTCAATGCTAGTGCAGTTGAAGGCAGAGAGCCTAGCACTTTTAGGAAGCAGGCATGCATGGAACTTTACTGCATAACAGTAAGTTGTAGAACCTACATGCTCTGTGATTCTATGACAGATCTTAGAAAAGACAGATTTGCAGAAATAGGAAAAAGATCAGTGGTTTGCAGTGGGAGGAAAGGGATAAATAGGTAGAACACAGCATGATACTGTAACAGTGAATGCAGTCAATTTTCCCAAACTTATAGAGTATGCAAGTGAGCCCTAGTGTAGACTGTGGGGTCTATGTGATCATTAAATATAGAAAATGCATTGTTCTGGTGGAGGATACTCAGAATTCTATAGTCATCATATGGATGGGGATGGGATATATGAGAAACCATTGTCCTGTCTCCTTAATTTTGCTGTGAATCTACAGCTCTTTAAGGTTGGGGCTGGGGCTCAATGGTAGTGTGCTTTCTTAGCATGTGGTGAGGCCCTGGATTCGATTCCCAGCACTGAAAAACAAAATAAAGCAGAGCCAGAGTTATGGTGCCACACATCTGTAATTCCAGTCCTCAGAAGATGGAGGCAGGAGCATCAAAAGTCTAAAGTCATCTTGGCTATATTGCGAATATAAGGCCACCTTAGGCTATATGAGTGCCTGTCTGGGGAAAAAAAAACAAGCAAAATAGATCTAGGCATAGTGGCACATACCTATAATCTAGCACTGAAGCAGGGAAGTTGCAGGTTCCTGGAATGCATAGTAAGAGTCTCAAAGAAGAAGGAAGAAGGTAAAGGGAAGGGAAGAAGAAAGAAAGGGTGTAGAAGAGGGAGGGAGGGAGGAAGGGAGGGAAGGAAGGAAGGAAAGAAAATAGCTAGAACAAGAAAAGAAAAAAAAGAAAAAGCCTAAGTTAATATTAATAATATATGTTATGGGCCAGAGAGATGTGTCAGTAAGTAACAGTGCTTGTCACACAAGCCTGAAAATCTAAATTGAAACCCTAGGACCCTGGTGGAAAGGCAGAGCTAAGTCTTAAAGTGGTGTTCTGACTTCTACAGGAGCATCCCTGTGCTCTCCCATGCAGCTTTCCTTTTACAAATATATGCGTATATAATATATACATACATGTATATACAACAATAAGTAATTTATACATTTTATTTAACCAGATCTACTAATGTATTAATGTTTTAATATGTAATTGATATAACTTTTTTAGATCTTTTATTCTTCATACTATGTCTTTGCAGTATTTTACACTTACAGAACTCTGAATTTTCACACTGGCTACATTGTAAGTGTCTGGTAGGCACATGAACACTTGCAGCTAACAGCTGCTGTGTTGAAGCATTCAGGTTCTGAAACTGAGTGTGCTCCACTCACAAGCCTCACTAGCCATGGTGTTTCCCTCTCCCTGAGTTCTGAATGGTAGGCAAGCAAAAGGGGAAGAGAACTCAGAATCAGTTCATCCTACAGTGTCTCAGCTGCTTCCCACACTGCCTGTGGCTCCAGTTCACAGCATCTAAGGGTAGTGCTGCCCAGTACAAATAAAGTGGAAGCCATATGTGTAATTTTAAATGTTCTAGCAGTCCCACTGAAAAACAAAACAGAAATAAAGCATTATTTGATTTATTTAAAATATGATTTCAATATATATTCAATATTAAAATTGTTAATGAAAACCTAGATAGATGGAATAGGGAGCTCAGAAATTAACTGATACACACATAGTTGATCTTTGATCAGTTCTTTTTAGTGGGAAAAGGATATTCCTTTTAACAAATGGTACAGGGAAAACTATATATCCTTGTGCAGCTAAATAAAGCTAGACCTTTATGCCATACAGAAAAAAAATTAAGGCAGTGTGGGTTAAAGAGCAAATTTAAAAATTAAAACCCATAAAACACTTTGAAGACATCACAGGGTCAAACTCTGTATTGCATTAGATTAGGTAATGATTTTTTATCTATGATACTGAAAGGATAGACAGAAAGTGATTAGACCAATTGAACTACACAAAATCTTGAGTTTTACTTATTAAGGAATACATTCAAGAGTGAAAAGTGAGTGCATGGTATGAGGTGTTGTGCCCTGGACTGTGAGCCACAGCAAGCGCTTCCTTCAGTGCTGTCAGGAACTCTGTCACAGCAATTAGACAAGTAGATAATCCACGTTCTCAGGTGGTTTTTGTCACAAGCTGGTTTTGTCAGAAATGATAAAATCAACTGATATAGCACATACGGGAAAGAAAGGAGCAGGGTGTATGATGTGGAAGTGATGTGGAGACCTCTGCTTGGACATCTGGTACAGTGGTCTGAATGTTCGTGTCCCCCAGACCTATGCATTGAAATCCTAACCCCCAGGGTAGGATGAGGAAGTGTAGCTTTTGGAAAGCAATCAGACCATGGAGAAAGAAGCCTAGTGAACAGTATTGGTGCATTTTAAAAAGAGGCCCCAAATACTCTTCTTTTGACTCTTCCACCATATGAGGCCACAATGAGATGACAACTGACTGAGAAAATAGGCCCTCATCAAACAGTGTCTACCATACCAGCAAGGCAATCTTGAAGGTTCCAGTGATGGGAGAAATTAATTTCTTTTTATAATCCACCTGTTCTATGGCATTTTGTTGCAGCAGCCCAAACAGACTACAACAGGCAGTGGAGGTGAACAGCCAGGCTCTAGAACATGGAGCCTGGATGTTTTTCTTTTCTTTTATTTCTTAGGCAATAGGTACTAAGGTCAGAGAGGAACCTGTCAGTTGTGATTGGATGATGGAGCTAGTGCTTTGGAAGTCATTTGGGTATAGAAGACTCCAACTATCGACCTGGGTGAGATTTCTCAAGTGTGGGTCTTAGCCTCCCTGGGTCCTAAGGGTCCTTAACAGCTTTTAAGACTCAGATAAAAGCTGCAGAAGAGCTACTGGGAAGAGCCACTTGACTGGTCATCCAGAAGGAAGTAGTTTGGTCAAAATGAGAAGAGGGAGTGGTGTCTATAGTGAGCCAAAGGCTGAGCAAGGAGGTTAGAGAAATGAGACTGAGTCTAGCTAGCTGGCTCTGTAGGAGAGAGGAGGATGGGAGAGGTCCATTTAATGGAATGTTTTCTGGGTTTTATTGGAGTTAAGTAGTATTTTAAGTAAAGTCAGATGATTTTTTTGGTTAGAGATTATCATAGAGACAATAACAAACCAATACATTCCAGTAAAATGGCGTTTTTTTAAAAGACAGATAAACTTTGCCAGATTTGTAAGGCAGACATACAATATCAAATTTTAAAAATGGTTTATTTATGTTTTGTGTGTTTGAGACTGTCTACATGGTCACCACATACATGCCTGAAAATGAGGAATCCAGATGCCAGAGTAGATTCCCTGGAACTAGAGTTACATTACAGGCAATGTAACATACATGCCATGTGGGTGCTGGGAGCCAAACCAAGGTCCTCTGTTAGAGCAGCCAGTGCTCTTATGCACTGAGTCACCTCCTCAGCCCCTCACATAAAATTTTAAAACATAGGATTCAGAAAAATTCTTAGAAACTATTTTTTTATGAGACAGGGTATCATTGTATAGCCCTGACTGGTCTCAAAATTGTGATTCTCCTGTCTGTGCCTTCCAAGTTTAGGGTTACAAGTGGGGCCACCATGCCCAGTAGAAACTTGTGATTTAGGCACCTTCAGTCTCATAGAAAGGAAATAAACGCACCCTACTTTGTTGAGAAAGTTAACTCACCCAGACACTAACCTAAGAGTCTGGGTGAGTGTGTGTGTATGAATATTTATGTGTGTATCTGTCCCAAGAGTTGTGTTGAATGAGTGTCTATGTGTTTGTGCCTGTGCCCATATGTGTATATGTAGGACAATGGTTGAGATGAGAATAGGGAGAAGTGTATGACTCATTTCTGATTTGAAGGTGATTTAAATAAACAGTTGTTGAAGGCTTAGATATTGTACCTTTATTAGTAAGGATTACTGTTGCTGTGATGAAACACCATGGCCAAATGCAACTTGGAGAGGAAAGGGTTTGCTTGGCTCACACTTCCACATTGTAGTTCACCACTGAAGAACATCTGAACAGAAACTCAAACAGGGCAGGAACCTGGAAACAGGAGTTAATACAGAGACCATGGAGGGGTGCTGCTTACTACTGGCTTGCTCATCATGGCTTGCTCAGACTGCTTTCTTATAGCACCCAGGACCACCCACAATAGGCTGGGCCCTCCCACATCAGTTGCTAATTAAGAAAAGGCCTTACAGGCTTGCCTACAGCCTACTCTTATAGAAGCACCTTCTCAGCTGAGGCTCCCTTCTGTCTGATGACTCTAGCTTATGTCAAATTCACATAAAACCACCAGCACAGTACCTATCTAGCCAATTTTAGTTTTATGGGTTTTGATTGTTTTTTATTGCTTTGTAGCCTACAGAAGGCTTAGGTGTCAAGGCCTCTTTCTCTTCCCCTGAAGCCACTTCAGTGCTCTAAAGGTCCTCAAAGACAGAGCCAAGCATATACAGCAGCACCAAATGCCTCCTTTGACTCTGTGTGCCTTGGTCTGCTGCCCCCTTCCATCCCCCAGGGAATTAGGCTGAACATGACTATGATCTTGAAGAGTTCTGGGAAAATGTGGAACTTTACTGATTGAAGTACAATTGGGCTTGATAGTTTGATATAAGATCAGAAGTGGATTTTGTAGATGTATCCTGGCTGTTAAAGCTGATCAACCATTGAATGTCATTTAATATTGCCTATCAGGAAAACAAATGGTAACTTCCTGAAGAGCTATTAACAATATTCAAAATACTACTCCAGAAGTGAGCATGTTTAGTGTCAGGCCTTTACTTCCAAGGAACTGAAGCCTGTACTACTGCAATTTTCCCTGTTGGAGCACTGCCTGGATGAAGGAACTATATAGCTTCTTTAACAGAGAAGGCAAGAAAGGGTTCAATAGCTTTCTTCCCTCTTTGACAAGTAGAACAAATTTCAGAATTAACTTTTGAGTTTTGTTGTGCTTTATAAAAAGAAAAAGAAGCCAGGGATATGTTTAATGGAGGCACAGTATGGTGTGAAGGAAGGGGGTGCGTCCCCAGGCCCATGCTGAGGCATCATTCTCCCCTCCCCCCAGGAACCAGTCACAAGACGAAGGTATAGTATAGAAATAGTATAGAATAGAGTTTTATTTGGGCCATGTGAGTTGAGATGGTAGTAGAGACAGAGAAAGGGAGAGGGAGAATGAAAGGGAGAGGAAAAAGGAGGAGGAGGAAGAAGAAGAGGAGGAGGAAAGGCTGTCCATGAGCACGTGGAGAGAGGGGGTGGGAACGGGGAGAGAAGGGACAGAGAGGAAGGGCATAAGAAGAGCAAGAGAGTGAGGAGGGGTCAGGCAGCCCTTTTATAATGAATCAGGCATACCTGGCTATTGCCAGGTAACTGTGGGGCGGAGCCTAGAAGAAATGTCAACAGAATTCACTTAACCCAGATGGCATCAGGAAGGACTAGGAAGCAAGCTTTAGAGGGAGTTAGTTTAATGACAAGAACTAAAAGATAGACCAGCTGATGACACCTGCAGCTGCTGTCCCACCAGCATCCTAGGATTGGGGAGGGAGGACTAAGGAGAAGCAGATGTTTATTCACTTATGAACTCTCAGTATTCGCAGCATTATTCACAAGAGTTAAGAGGTGGACACAACCTAACATCCACTTGACAGACAAAGGGATAAAAAGATGGGATGGATATAAAGAGTGGAATATTATTTAGTCTTCAAAAGGAAGGGCATAGAATAGAGTTTATTTAGGGCATGGGGGGAGGTGAGTTGAGGGGGTAGTAGAGACAGAGAAAGGCAGAGGGAGACAAGGAGGAGGAGGAAGGGAAGGAGGAAGAGGAGGAGGAGGAGGATACAGTATTACAACATAAAGGGACCTTGAGACATCTGAGTGAAAAGAACCAGACATCAGAAAGCCAATAGTTTTTGTACCTAAGTAAACCCTGGTTATTAGTAGTGTTGGCAAGATGATCAAGGTACAGACTGCATGTAATTCTTATCTGCTTGGACTACATCCTAAATAGGACTTCAGCTTATATGAGCTATAGTATAAGCCAATACAAATAGCACTGAGGTATTAGAATTCTTAACCCCATGCCTAGATCCCATTTATCCATGTGTTTAATAACTAAAAACTATCATTATATGCCAAGCATTGTGTGACATGGTAGAATTTGAAGAGCGAAAGGACAGAAAGTTCGGAAGAGTTAGGAATGTCTGCCTGAATGACCAGAGGGCATGTGATCGGATCACCCCTGTCTGCCCAGTCCAGCTGTGCTTCCTTAGCTTGCTGGGTCTCATCATGCTAGATTTCTCCTCTGAGAGAGAAAAATGAAACAGGACTTGGACATAGATGTGGGGTAGTCATAGGAGGTGCACAATGGTAGACATAGTTGCCACTGACTTCTCTTCTGGGTTGGCTGCAAATTGAGGACTTATTTCATTTCTAATCACCTCATTTTGAAAAGACATGCACAAATTCTTATGTGCGCAAAGGATTGATGTTATAGTTTGGTGATAGGATGTGCTCAAAGAACTGGTTCCCAGAGAGACTGCACAATGAATTGAAGGTTCTTACACTGCACACGCAGTTACTAAAGGGTAAAATGATGACCTTCAACCATGAGACAAGTCAAATATAGAAAGAACTTGTTGGTTGTGTAGTAAACAGTTAACTTATTTTGTGCCTAAAAGGGAGATCAACTAAGAAAGCAAACATCACAGTTATGATAAGCTCTGGGCCTTGGTGACACTCACAAGAGCCTGCAGAGCAAGCCATGTGAAGGTGTATCTGGGAAGGCATCTGGGCTGCACACATTCCCCTCTTCCTCTTCATTGGCTGCTTCTGAGTCCCCTTAGAGCTATGGCTTTAACTTGGAGGCAAACATAGATTGTGTTTGGGTACTGCATCCTGTAGGGGCAGTGCCCATGCATAGTACTACAGCAGCTACCTCCAAAAGTGTGTCAGCGTTGAGATATTTGGGGTATATAGGAACATGACTTATCATCCCTGTCACCTATCTGAATGGTCTCAGCCTCAACCCCACTAGCCTATTACTTTCTTACTTGTTATCTGTAATAACTAAAAGTTCTGGGAAATGTGTCATTTTAGCATTTAGTTAAATTTAACTTTGTTTTGAATGCACAGAATACTCATATTGTTCTAAAATTAAGGGGTGCATGGGGCCTAATGGTTAGCTAATGGTATACAGTATAAATGTAGTGCCTTTGTATTTTTCACACGTGTATATTATTCCACTATCTAGATATGCTATAGTTGATTTGATTGTCTCTTTTTGGTGATTGTGATTGGGTTGTTTCTCATCTGTTGCTGTCCCAGTGCTGATCATGTATTACATATTTTATATATGTGTGAGTTTATCAGTAGGCTGAGTTCCTATCTATATCAAAGTGGCTGAGTTGAATAAAGGAGAACATTTCCATTTTTGTTTTAGTGGATCTTACAAACTGTGAGTGAGTGTATCTATTTTTGAAGCCTTACCTACTGAATGCAACCTCAGATGTCTCTGGTTTTCCCCAAGCAAGCAAAAGAAAAGCAGATAGTTCTGTATTCCTCACAGTGATGGAATGGAGTACTATGTGTCTGATCTTGTGGACTTTGTAGTAAGGTCAGTGAAGAGAGTTGTCAATGGGACTAAGTCTGTAGGAGGAGGGGGGATGCTGGATTTGCAGGGTGAGCCAGGGAGGTTTTTATTTTTCTAAATGAATGTTCTTCAGAGATTCTTGTAAGCATGCCAGCCTGCAAGCTATTTAGCTTAAACTATGTGGCCTACACTGGAAATTTTCAATTAAAACAAAACAAATGTAATTTCAGAAGTAAAACCACATCCAGAGCAAACCATTTATAATGCTTTAAAATTTTTTTAGTTTAAATTTAATAAAGTAATTTACTTTTGCATTTAAAACAAAATTTAGGATATAAGTCTGTTTCCCAGTAACACATTTATTTGAAAGCAGCTTTCTCACACCTCCATGGAACAAGTGCTGGCCACTTGCCTCTTCTGCTACCCTAGCCTTACTCCCAGCCAGACCCCAGCCCCGTAAGTCTCACCCCACTTCCTGTATTTTTTTTTTTTTTCTGTGAGTTTAAGTGGGTTTTGGCAAAGACTAGAGTCTTTTTCACTGCGGACATTGGCATTTCACAGCCTCTTCTGCTCATTAGCAGTCTGATCCATTTGCTCCCCGAAACACTTGGGAGGAAACCAGCTCAATCTAGTTTCCCCTAGAACAGATGCCCACTATCAGCAGCTCAGAGCTCCTTTTGCTTTCTGCATGGTGCTTTCTAGTTCCAAATATGTTTTGGTTAATAGTAATGCCATTATCTTACCAAGTTGAAGTCTGTATCCATTCACATGGACACAGCACACATTCCCTGTACTTTCAAAAGAGTTTTCAGAACCTAGCTACCCTCATTGCCTCAGTTTCTCCCAGCCTGATGCCACCCACTGTCATCTCCTGCCTGGACTTCTTTCATATCCTGATAGATGTCCTTGTGCAGCCTCTGACTTTTCCAAGTTTGTTCTCAGTACAGCCAGTGGAGCCATGCTGAACTAAACATAAGGCAGATCCTGTCAGCCCTGTATTTAAAGTCCTCCTTTGGATGCTTGTCTCAGAGAAATTTTAACATCATTGTGTATCTGCACTGTCCCAAACCCACAGCTCTTTAACTTGGTCTCTTCCCGCCCTCTCTCTACCTCTGCCACTATTTCAACACCTAGTGCCAGCTGCTATTTCTTCCTGGAATATGCTTCCCCACATACACAAGATGGCTCACTTCATGTCCCAACCAATACCCCAGTGCTGGGGATTGAAAACAGGGCCATGTACATGTGAGACAAGTGCTTTTCCATTGAGAGCTAGCTGTGTGTCCAACTCCCAGCTCTTCTTTTAGGACTGGGTGAGTAGTCACTCTCTGAGACAGTGCCAGTGAACAGGCCCAAGAGTAAATACTGAAACAAAGTGGATACTTTCCTGAAAGTGCCCCTGGAGGTAACACATTTTCTCACATTTCATTGGTTACACCTAACCTTAGGTAGACAGGGAATTCCAATGTGACTAGGAAAGCAAGCTCCAGAGTATTGATGGTCCAAATAACCACAGAAGACTATTGGCTTCTTGAGTTCAGAGATGGCATAAACTTAACAAATCTAACCTACATGAAGGTATTTATATGTGTCCTCACTCTACAATACTATTTTAAAACCCTCTCCATTGGTGCTAAGTGTTGAGTTCCTTGTCTCTGGAGATGCTAGGACAGTGACTGTTCTAACCACCAAGCAGTGGTGCATTTGAGAGGTAGCTGGTGCATACAGAGGTAGCTGGCTAAACTGAGTCTTTCAAGTACCTCTTATTCTGGGACCTCTGTGTTTATAACATGCTCGCCCTTCTGAGCTTGAAGAATAAGCATTCCCTTTAGAAGTGATAACATCTGAGTGGAGCAGGCTATTTCTGTTGGTGATTTGTCAGAAACAAGAATTGTTTGAGGGATTAAAGCAGAGAGCCTTAGCCCTGAGCCCTAGAATGAATTATGAATTTTAAATGCAGAAAGTATTGAGACCTATAAGCACTCAGGGGGTTAAATTAGCCCAGCTCTGGGCTCTGCCATTCTTTACCACTGACAGACATGGGGTTAGACAGATTTGAATTTTGTGTAAGCTCTTTATTTTCAACAGAACTCTGACTACTCCAACCAGCAGGTCTGCTGTGTTACCACAGCCCTGCCTACACACACTCCTAATGGAAGATGGTTTCCTATGTGTGCTGTCCTGTGTGAGTGCTGCTGACTCACCCTGATCTACTCACTCTGTCCCACAGTGACAGATCTCTATTAGCTGGAACAGGAACAATGCAGCTTATCTTCTTTTTTATTGTTTTATATCATTATTATTGTATTTTTTCTGTGCATGGGCACACATGCCACAGTGTACAAATGGAGGTCAGAAGACATTTTGTGGGAGTCATTTTCTTCTACTGTGTAGGTACCAGATATAGAACATGTCAGGCTTGGCAGCAAGCTCCCTTACCTACTAAGTCATCTTGTTGGACCACAGCCCCTCATCTGACAGTGAGAAAAAAGTAAGAATCATTCTAACATTGATATGCCCTTTGTGCTGGCTGGTTTTATGAGAGATTCACACAGCTGAAGTTGTCAGACAGAAGGGAGCCTCAGCTGAGAAGGTGCTTCTATAAGAGTAGGCTGTAGGCAAGCCTGTAAGGCCTTTTCTTAATTAGCAACTGATGTGGGAGGGCCCAGCCTATTGTGGGTGGTCCTGGGTGCTATAAGAAAGCAGTCTGAGCAAGCCATGATGAGCAAGCCAGTAGTAAGCAGCACCCCTCCATGGTCTCTGTATTAACTCCTGTTTCCAGGTTCCTGCCCTGTTTGAGTTTCTGTTCAGATGTCCTTCAGTGGTGAACTACAATGTGGAAGTGTGAGCCAAGCAAACCCTTTCCTCTCCAAGTTGCATTTGGCCATGGTGTTTCATCACAGCAACAGTAATCCTTTATAAGATACCCTTTTAATTCTTTTAAAGAAAGAAAAGTAGAGCCAGGCAGTGGTGGTACATGTCTTTAATCCCAGCACACAGGAGACAGAGGCAGGAGATCTCTGTGAATTTGAGGCCAGCCTGGTCTACAAAGTGAGTTCTAGGACAGGTAGGGCTGTTACACAAAGAAACCCTGTCTCAAAAGAAAAAAAGGTGGGGGGGAGAAAGAATAAGACATAAAGTAGAATAAAGAAAAAGATAAGAAGAAGAATTACCACTAACCACAAACCCACTGAAATAATTGTAAACTCTTTGAGCTATCTATAGGGGAATGTGAAACTAAAAGGACTATGTTTACTGTAGTAGATATCCTAGGTAAATGTAGCCTAAGGGAAAACAGAATGAGTATCTGCTGTGTTGGGCACATCCTGTCCTCCTCCTTGCTTAGTAGGGGCTCTGTGTTAAAAGAGGGTGGGAAGCATGAGTAATCCCCTAGAGGCATTAAGAATGGAGCTGGGAAAGATAAGATGCCTTTTGACTGGTAGAATTGACATTAACTTAGTTTTCTTAGTAGGGTGGAAAATTCCCAGAAAGATAGTTGTTTAAGGTTGGCTTGAGCAGTAGGAAGGTGGGTGGTAGTATCTGGCTGTCACATTCAAAGTTAGTAATTTCCAAGAAAGGAAAGATAAACATTTAAAACAAAACACTTTTTTTAGAAGTTGCTATAAAGGCTTTATCATACACCCTTTTATGTCAGATTTTGTTTTCACTTATGAATATGAGATATATGCAGTAGAATGGTCAGATTTTTTCATTTTTACCCAGTCCCTATTTTTTCTTATGATTCTTTCACTGTCCAGTTAATTACTATATCATGAGTTGTTTTGTTCATAAATATTTCTGTGTGTCATGCTAACCAATTTGGGACTTTTGTTTTGACATAACTGAAATGCTAGTGTTAAAATACAGAGACATTAAGTAATTTTTTAATGCTATATAATGTCCATTTTTGATAGGTGGGCTAAAAAAAAAATACTACCATTGCTTCTAGTATGGAAAATCCCTGCTTAGGGGTGGGGGAATCTGTTTTCCATACCCTTTAATTGGGATTGGCCTTATAACTTATTTTTGACCAGTGGAGTATGTCAAAAATAATACTGGCAGTTCCAGATCTAACTCCTAAGGTGGCTGGCAACTTCCTGTCTTGGAAGTCATCCACTGTACAAGAAGTCTCACTATTCTTTACTGCCATACTGTGAGAAGGCCTAAGCTGCCATGTAAGGAGAAGAGTGAGTCCTGTCCCAACCATCCCAGCTATCCCAGCCAGGGTGTGACAGATACAGGAGAGAAGCCATATCCTGGTCTGTAGCTTCCCAATCCTGAGCAAAGAATCTCCCAGCTAAGGCTACTCAGAATCATGAGATAGACATTTTTGTCTTTAAACTACTGGGTTTGGGTGTTTTTATTGTTTTTCAGTGTGATAATAAGCTAAAATGCTAACATGTTTGTTTGCCTAATAGTTTTTAAAAAATGGCTTTTTGTTCTTAGTTTATTTAGAATCAGGATCCAAATAAGATGAAGCTCATTTGCAGATGAATTATTTATTTTGAACATAGTACTTACGCTAAAAGCCTAAATTCTGTTTCCTTGTTATTGTTCTCTTGCTTGCCATTAAAACAAAACCAAAAACATTTGATTTGGGGCTGGAAAGATGGCTCAGAGGTTAAGAGTACTGGCTGTTATTGCAGAGGGCCCAGGGTTGAGTCCTAGCATCCACATGGTGACTCATACTATACCTAAACCCTGCACATATATACAAGCAGACAAAACATTCATACATGAAAAATAAATAAATCTTTTTAAAAAAAAAAACCCAAAAACAAAAATTGAAGTGTATTTTGTGAGCACACCGTGGCTTGCATGTGGAGGTCAGAGGACCAGTACTGTCTTTGTACCATGTGAGTCCTGAGGATCGCACTGAAGTCATCAGGTTCAGTCACAGATGCTTTGACTTACTGAGCCATCTCACTGGCCACATAAGCACATTTTGAAGCACTATAATTTTCTTTTAAAAATATCTTTTATTCTTTCAAATTTTCATACAATGTATTTTAATCATATTCTTTCCCTCCCCGAGTTCCTCCCATAACTTCTCCACTTCCCTACCCACCCAGTTTCCTGTTCTCTCTCTCTCTCTCTCTTTTCTCTCTCTCTCTCTCTCTCTCTCTCTCTCTCTCTCTCTCTCTCTCTCTCTCTAAAAAATATCAAAAAAATGTTCAAAGGACAAAAAAATACAAAAACAAACTTTGGAGTCTGTGTTGTATTGGCCAACTACCCCTGAGCCTAGGCCTCTGCTGTAGTGTGGCTGCTGTATCCAGTGTCACTCCGTTAGAGCGCTGAGTTTTCCTTATAGCATAGAGCAATCAAATAGCTCCTTGGCTAGGGGTGGGAATCTGTGCTCACTTTCCTTTCTCTGAGCTGAGATTTTTGTCTGGCTAGAGCTTGTTCAGGTCTTGTAAAACATAATTCATATTCTCTGTCTGTCTGTCTGTCTGTCTGTCTCTGTCTCTCTGTCTCCAGAAACTCGCTATGTAAAGACCTGTAACTCATAGAGATAAAAGTGCCTTTACTGGGATTAAAGGTGTATGCCACCACACCTAGCCAGCAGTATCATTTTGATGACCTAATTATTGCTTGGTTGAGAAGAAAGGATCATAGCATGAGCGAGCCATCTTCTCTAAAGAAAGGAAAGTACAGGAAACAGGGCTCTAGAGCAAGCCCTCTGGTGCTTACAGCTGTCACAGATGCCTGTAGCTGCCATCTTCTTTTGCAAGCAGGTACAGGCAAGAAACATCACAGCATAGAAGACAATAAAGGATCTTGATTTAAGGAGTAGGATTGTTTCTTTATGTGTTTACTTACAGCTGGACTTCTTTTTCTAACCAGAGGTGCTGTCAGTGCACATTGACCCTCTTGTGTGAACTTTATCTCATGTTTCACAGATCTCTTGATCTGGATGCTTGAATTTGTTAAATGTTTATGGCAGTAGTTGACAATGCTAGCCTCTGCTACCAATGGCCACCAATTGGGATCCTTTGATTCTGCCAACAGTGCTCATTTAATCTGTAACTTAGGGCCTGGAGAGATGTCAGTGGTTAAGAGTGTTAGCTGTTCTTTCCAAGGACCCAATATTGGTTCCCAGCATTCATATCAAATGGTTCACAACCTCTTATAACTCCAGTTCCAGGGTATTCAATGTCCTCTTCTGGTCTCTTTGGGTACCCACACACATATGTGCATACACATAGAGAGACACAGACATTTAAAATTAAACAATAAAAGAATAAAAATCCTTGTACATAAACTGTATCTTTTAGCCTTTCTTTGCTGTGACAAAAGTCTGGAAGAAACAGCTTAAAAGAAAGGAAACATTAGCTACTTTGCTCCATGTGTTTCGAGGTGTCAGTCCACTTCAAGGAGTAGTGGAGGAGCACAGCAGCTCATCCTGTGGCCAGGCATCAGAAGAGGGTGGCTGCTGCTGGATGTTTCCTCTCTCTGCCTATGGGATGGTATTTCCCTGCTTAGTTAATCTTTTATGGAACTATCACCAGACTCTGAGGGATTTGCTTGTTTCATTATCTCTTAGGTACTTCTTCAGTCCCTTGAAAGTAGCCATCAAGTCATATAATGATCCATTCATCTATCATAACATGCCTCTTTGATCATTCAGTTTTAAAGTTTAGTTTCTGGCAAAAACAAACCCCCTTTCACTATTCTGTTTCAAAAATATAAAGCTATTTTTTACCTTTCCTCTTGAAAGGACAGTTCAAATTCAGTTTGTCAAATTCCATGAAAAAAATGCTTAGGGCATTTCTCTCCAACACTTATAAAAATAAAGTTTCAAACAAAGAGGAAAATTAAAAGATAAAGGGGGAGCATCCACTTACTCGTCACCTAGATTATACCATCAACATGGTGGGATCTTGACTGATTTTAATCCCACTGAAATAAAACATTAATCTGGGAAATCCTGATATCATTGTAGTTCTGAGTTTTTACTTTCAAGAATACACTCTGGCTCTTACTAGATTTTCTTTTCTTTCGTTTCATTTCTTTTTATCTGTTGTTTTTATTAAAGCTTTGTGGTTATTGTTAAAGATTTTAGAGCTTTGATTATTAATATGAATTGACTTTTCCTTCCTTCATTTCTCTAACTGGTCACTTCTGTCATATGGGAAAGTTCATGATTTATGTTGTTGTTAATACAGTAATACATCTTATTCAGATTTCTTATTGGTGGGTAAAACATTGTCATGCAAGCTTGAAGACCAGAGTTCAAATCCCCAGAGCCCACATGAAAGCTGGGTGAGTGTGGTGGCTGCCTGTAATATCATCATACAGGAGGCAGAGTCAGTATCCCTAGAGCAAACTGGCTAGCCAGACTTAACCAAAATAATTTCCAGGTTCAACAAGCAACCCTGCCTCAATATAATGTAGAAAGTGGTCAGATAAGATGCCCAATGTCAATGTTAGGCCTACACACACACACACGCACACGCACACGCACACGCACATACCCACCCAAGCACCTATGTGCACACATGTACCTTCCCCTACCTGGGCCACTTCTCAGCTTTTGTAAATAAAATACTGGAGACATTATTTCTCTGTTGTTCAGTGAAACCCAGTCTTTATCACAAATACCAGCACTGGCCCTGTTCTTTTGTATTTGTGCCATAGAAGCAAGGGTCCTGCATTATCTGCTACTGAGTTCTACTGGTGGTCTGGGCTTGTGGTGAGCCCTAGCTCTCTTCTAGCTTGTTGTGTGTCTTCCATTTGGTGGCTCCCCATCTTTCTTTTCTCTCTCCTTCCAAGCATGATGCTTACAGACACTGCCATTCACCCTTATTCCAGGTAGACATAAGTAACAGACTGTGTCACAAAACTCTTACCTAAATTATAAACTTAAACATGTGAGTGATGACCCTTTTCTATAGAACTAAAGGCTGTGACTTTCTGGCCTCTCTCTCTCTCTCTCTGTCTCTCTCTCTCTCTCTCTCTCTCTCTCTCTCACACACACACACACACACACACACACACACACACACACACATTTTTATTCTGTTTTGCATTTGTCCAGGAGTAGAATTACTGGGTATATTTGGTAACTATGTATGTAGTAGCTTCTTGAGCCACTGCCAAAATCTTTTGTTCAAAGTAGGTACACCATTTCACATACCAGAAACAGTTGAAAGCTTCAATTTTGCCACATTCTTGTCAGAATTTGTTCTCTGCCATGTGACTGCATCTTTCCTGATGGGGTGCAGAGGAATCTCATTGTAGTTTTGATTTGTTTCCTTAGCTACCAATGATGTTCGTACTTTTTGTTTTATTATTTATTTTTATTTTGGTTTTTTGAGACGGGGGAGTGGGGTCTCACTATGTAGTTCTGGCTATCCTGGAACCCACTATGTAGACTAGGCTGGCCTTGAACTTACAGAGATCTGCCTGCCTCTACTTTCCAAGTGCTGGGATTAAAGGTGTGTGCTACCATGTCTGGCAAAATTAAACACTTTAAAATGTACTTATTATCCACTTGTATGTCTTAGGGGAAATATCTGAACAAATCCTCTACTCATTTTTAAGTAGATTGTATTATTCTTAAGTTGTAAAATATCTTCATATATATTCCAGGTACATCTTATCAGATAGATGATTTTTAAAGCCCATTTTTGTGCTGTAGCTCAAGATCAGCTCCTAATGCATATCAAGAAAAGTTTCTAACACTATCTTCAACTCCAGCCCCATTTTGTCATTTTGAAAGTGAACTTTGAAGTCCAGCTTACTTTTGGTGAAGCCCAGTTGATCTGTTGTTTTCTTCTTACACCTTTATTCTATCTGAGATCTTTCATGATTTATCCAATAAGTTGATATGCTCACTAGAGGACTGTAACTGTGTGCCATTCCTATGTTTGGCATTATAAAGCACTTATTTCAAAGAATTTGCTAATTATATTTAAAGGTACTTAGAAACTATGTACTTTAGGCTAATAGACCTATTTCTGTACACTTATCCTTGGGAAATAACCTATAGAAAAAAAAATTGCCCTGTGTGGGAAGAGTTGTTCTTGTGACCCATAAATTGGGCAATTGAAGCTTCTGTAACATTAAACAGGATTCAGTAGAGTTAAATCCACTGCAGTACATGATTAGACAGTAGACATTTTAATTATGAAAGCCATGGAATGAATATTTGTTCAATAATGCGAGGGAACAGAAATATATATGGATATATAAATGCTCATTTTGGTTGAAAATTTAGACACTGAAAACTGCCTATTATTATTAGGTAGTTTTATTTTCTTAAACTTCACTTTACCATTAATGTCTTTATAATTAAATTCAGTACATTTGTCCCTGACACTGGTGAGTGGTAGTAGAAGCAGTGACTGGTGGTTAGATCTGGATGTGTGTTTATCATATGACAGCCTTCTTAATAACAGTTTATTTTATCATCATGATCATCAGGCTAGATTTAGAAGCCAAAAAGAAAACAAAAACTTACCTTGTTTATTTTCTAAGAATTTGAATCAAGATATTTAAATTTTCTTTACATTTTATATCAAATCCAAACAGATACCAATTTTATTTTAATATTAGAATCACTATACTCTTATTCATTATAGCTTGAATATTTACTAAAAAGAAATTTAATGATGATGATGTGTATATTTATTCAAAAAGCTGGAGTTTTAGAAAAAATATATAATCTAGATATAAGCAGTCCTTTACTCAAGAGAAAGCATTTGGGAATAAGAGAGTACATACCATAGTCAGGAATGAGGCTCAAGAAGAGGCCTTAATGGCAGACTCTGTTAATGAACAGGCAGGGGTCACAGGCAAAAACCCCTTATGGTGTCTTACGGAATAGCTATCACAGTTATTTTACATATAAAATACCTTTCAAACATATCAAAGATTTAAAAGTGTTTTTAAGAACAAAAAAAGACATTAACAGAAATAAAAGTGACAGATACCAAACAAGCACAAAATAAGCATGCAGGCAGTTCTATGAGTCCAGGACGAGGCCTCACACTTGAGTGCAGCATCTAAACTAGGGGTGTGGTACTCTCTGACCCTTGGCTTACCTAAGTGACAGTGTCCTAGGCACACGGAGGAAATACAGCTTCCCCATTGTTGGGAATACAGGCAGTAGGACAACAAGCAGGAAAGACAGGCTTGGCTCTTACACACCCTGCCTGCATCCACACTGAAACGGACTTGGTCTCTGGGCCTGGTTTGAAGGAGAGAGAGGCGTTGTCATGTTCTTGTATGTGGGAAGACTATGAAAAGAAACACCCTTGTTGGCCCAAATGTTTAAACAGGAATTACACTGGGTCTTTTGTTCTCAGTCTAAACTGGTCAGAATTAATTTTTAGGCTCAAAAAAGATGGTTTTCCTTCCCTCCCTCTTCTTTACTATAAGCTGAGTTACTTAATGCAAAGATATATGGAGATAAACAAAGAAAAACTGTATAATTTAAATGTACCAAATGCTCTTGGTACAGAGCATTCAAGCTCATTCTCAGGACAACTACCAAGGAGCTCCTGCCTTACAATTCATAGCAAAAAAGTACACCAGCTTCTTGTGAAAAGACTCACAAGATAGAAAGTAAGCAGTGGGTATATGATTAGGGACCTGAAAAACAGACAGATTCAGAGACTGCAAGATCTTCATCATGTTTTTTTTCTCTTTCTCCCAGGCTTAATAAGGAAAAGTGGCTTTCTGCAAATAACTGACAAAAACTGCCCTTAGAAGCACTTCCCAGACCCTCATGAAATAGCTGGAGTTTGTATTACAAGGCTTTCTTGTCTGCTGATTACCCGAATTGATTGTCACCATGGCCAGCAAGAGGAAGTCCACTACCCCATGCATGATCCCAGTTAAGACCGTGGTGCTGCCGGGTGCCAGCACAGAGGCTCAGCCTGTGGAACCTCTGCCTGAAGGTCCCCAGCAGGATCTTCCCTCAGAGGCACCTGATGCCAGCAGTGAGGCAGCCCCAACCCCCAGCAGCACTGATGGCTCTGCCCTGGCAAATGGGCATCGGAGCACTTTGAATGGCTATGTATATTCCTGTAAGGAGTGTGATTTCAGGTCCCAGGATGTGACCCACTTTGTAGGACATATGAACTCAGAGCATACGGACTTTAATAAAGACCCAAATTTTGTATGTACAAGGTGCAGTTTCCTGGCAAAAACCCCTGAAGGGCTTTCCCTGCATAATGCCAAGTGTCACTCAGGGAAGCCAGCTTTTTGTGGAATGTGACTAAGCCAGACAATCATGTAGTAGTGGAGCAGAGTGTCCCTGAGAATGCGAGCTCCTCTGTCCTCGCAGGTGAGTCTACTACTGAAGGGACTGAAATCATCATTACCAAGACTCCGATCATGAAGATAATGAAAGGCAAAGCTGAAGCCAAAAAAATCCATATGCTTAAAGAGAATGCTCCTAATCAGCCTGGGAATGAGGCCTTGCCTAAGCCATTGGCGGGGGAGATAGAGGTTAAAGAGGGGGACCACACTTTCAATGGGGCAGCTCCAGTCAGTCAGGCATCTGCTAATTCCACAAAACCCCCTCATGCTGCCAATGGGCCCCTGATAGGAACAGTGCCTGTATTGCCAGCTGGTATAGCACAGTTCCTCTCCCTCCAGCAGCAGCCCCCAGTACATGCCCAGCACCATACCCACCAACCCCTGCCTACATCCAAGGCCCTTCCAAAAGTCATGATCCCCCTAAGCAGCATCCCAACATACAATGCAGCTATGGACTCCAACAGCTTTCTGAAGAACTCCTTCCACAAATTCCCCTACCCAACCAAAGCTGAGCTCTGCTATTTGACTGTGGTGACCAAGTATCCAGAAGAACAACTTAAGATCTGGTTCACAGCCCAAAGGCTGAAGCAAGGAATCAGCTGGTCTCCCGAGGAGATTGAAGATGCCAGGAAAAAGATGTTCAATACAGTCATCCAGTCTGTGCCTCAGCCCACAATCACAGTTCTAAACACCCCCCTTGTTGCCAGTGCTGGCAATGTACAGCACCTCATCCAGGCTGCTCTCCCAGGCCATGGTGTGGGACAGCCTGAGGGCACAGCAGGGGGCCTGTTGGTCACTCAACCATTGATGGCCAATGGGTTACAAGCATCAAGCTCGTCTCTCCCCCTGACAACTGCATCTGTTCCCAAGCCATCTGTGGCACCCATTAACACTGTGTGTTCAAATACAGCATCAGCTGTGAAGGTTGTCAATGCAGCCCAGTCACTCCTCACAGCATGCCCCAGCATAACTTCCCAAGCTTTCCTTGATGCAAACATCTACAAAAATAAGAAGTCCCATGAACAGCTGTCGGCTCTGAAAGGAAGCTTCTGTCGGAACCAGTTTCCTGGGCAGAGTGAAGTAGAGCATCTGACCAAAGTGACAGGCCTCAGTACCAGAGAGGTGCGGAAGTGGTTCAGTGACCGCAGATATCACTGCCGGAACCTGAAGGGCTCCAGGGCCATGATGCCCGGAGAGCATGGCTCTGTTCTCATTGACTCTGTGCCAGAGGTGCCCTTTCCCTTGTCATCAAAAGTTCCAGAGGTGACCTGTATCCCAACAGCAACCTCACTAGTAAGTCACCCTGCCACCAAACGACAATCTTGGCACCAGACTCCAGACTTCACACCAACCAAATACAAAGAGAGAGCCCCAGAGCAGCTGCGAGTTCTAGAGAACAGCTTTGCACAAAACCCACTTCCTCCTGAGGAGGAGCTGGACCGCCTAAGGAATGAAACGAAAATGACCCGAAGGGAAATTGATGGCTGGTTCTCAGAGAGAAGGAAAAAGGTAAATGCAGAGGAGACAAAGAAGGCCGATGGGCATGTGCCTAAGGAGGAAGAGGAGGGTGCTGAGGAGGAGGGGAGAGATGAAGAGTTGGCCAGTGAGCTGAGAGTTCCTGGTGAAAATGGCTCTTCTGAAATGTTTTTTAGCCATACCTTGGCAGAGCGGAAGGTCAGCCCCATCAAAATCAACCTCAAGAACCTGCGGGTCACTGAAGCCAGTGGCAAGAGTGAGCTTCCAGGAATGGGTGTCTGTGAGCCTGAGGAAGATGGTTTGAACAAGTTGGTAGAACAGCCGCCAAGCAAAGTAAGCTACAAAAAGACCGCACAGCAGCGTCACGTGCTTCGGCAACTCTTTGTCCAAACACAGTGGCCAAGCAACCAGGACTATGACTCCATCATGGCCCAAACAGGGCTGCCCCGGCCAGAGGTGGTACGCTGGTTTGGAGATAGCAGGTATGCCCTTAAGAATGGCCAGCTTAAGTGGTACGAAGACTATAAGAGGGGCAACTTCCCGCCAGGTTTGCTGGTCATAGCCCCTGGCAACCGAGAGCTGCTGCAAGATTATTACATGACACACAAGATGTTGTGCGAGGAGGACCTGCAGACCCTCTGCGACAAGACCCAGATGAGTGCCCAGCAGGTCAAGCAGTGGTTTGCTGAGAAAATGGGTGAAGAGACCCGGGCTGTGGCAGATACAAGTAGTGAGGATCAGGGCCCTGGAAATGGAGAGCCTGTGGCAATTCACAAGGTGCTGGGCGATGCCTATTCAGAGCTGTCTGAGAACGGTGAATCATGGGAGCCAAGTGCTCCTGAGGCCAGCTCAGAACCCTTTGACACTTCAAGTTCCCAGTCTGGACGTCAACTCGGTAAGGGGCTAATGGAATCTATATATGGCCTTTCTCTGAATCTGAGGGAGGGTACAGTCACAAAGTAGGTACAGGTGGCATATACTGCTACCTCTAAGGCTACCTGGCAATCAGACCAACTGTAGAGGAGTGAAGCCAGGGACAACTGACAATAGAAGCCATAGAAGTAAAAGCTCAGAATTCAACTTTTGGTTTTGGTCTCTCTGTTTTTTATTTATGGTAGTGTTTTTATTTTAAATCCATGCAGAGGAGAGAATGTAGTGAACTTAAAGGGACTCCTGTGTTTCTAGCCATTTCTTAGCATTGATTTAAGACATCATCAGAGTCACAGAGATACCATCTGTATGGAGACAGGGTTAGGACTTCAGAGGAAATTTCACTCAGATTGGCAAGCAAAAGAGAATCTTTTGATGGTCTCATTTGCGTATGTGCCTGGTGTTCACAAAGGTCAGAACAGGGCATCAGATCCCCTGGAACTGGAGTTACAGCTGGTTTTTGACTTGCAATGTAGGTTCTGGGGATCAAGCCTGGGTCTTTTGTAAATAGTGACAAGTGCTTTGAACTGATACATAGTCTCTCCAGCCCTATTTTTTTCCTAATGAAAATCTTGTCTTAGGTTTGTATTGTTTTTCCCGATATAGAAGAGATGTTTATTATAATAGAAAGTCACCTTGTTTTAAGGAATATGAAATCCAATGCTCAAGTTTTGCTTTTCAGTTTCTCGGAATGATATTTTGGTATTCAGAAGTAACATTTGATTATTTTAAGGCATGATTGTGAAGCTGTGAACATGTCATATCAATAGATTTTGATTTTCTATAATTTTGGTCCATGGGTTCCAGACCCATTCCCTGTCTCTGTGTGTCTCCTGGTGAAATGCCCCATTCCCAGAGCAGCTGTAAATAAGAGTCTGGAGAGAAGAGCATTACAGAAGCTGAAGGACTGGGTCTCTACAATGATAGCTTGGCCAGTTGGGTCACAAGAGGGCAGAGGCAACTAGAAATGTCTGTGGGATTGGACAGCTGTGTAGGTGGTCCCTGGAGACTGCTGCTTCTGTGTGGGGCTCTAACCAAGTACAACACTCTAACTCTGAGATCCCATGGTATTTTCTGGATAGTGTTGCATTGTTTGCATACAATGCATGGACATTGTTGTTTGCTTTGACCTAGGAAATCCTAGTTCCCCATCCCTACCTATTTTCTACTTAAGACCTCTAGAAAAAAATCCATAAAATGCTATTCTTTTACTGAATATTCTTAATTTCTTTCAACACCTGTTTTGAAATACTATGCTGTTGCTTCACTTATTTAAGGAAAAGGTGATTTCCAAGTATGATGATTGTCGGGAGGGTTGCCACCAGTGAGCACATGCAGGTGGGTGGGTATGCCCCACTCTCCCTTTCCCTTCCCCTCTCCTTCCTCTCCCCCTCCCTCTCCCCCCTTCCTTTCCTTCCGAGTCTCTGACTGTGTGTATATGCAGGTGTGTATGTGCTTGTGGAAGGCAAGAGGTCAACCCCAGGAATCTTTCCTCAGGTACCATACAGCTTGCTTTCTGAACAAGGTCACTGCTAGGATTTGGGGCTTGGCCATTAGGCTAATGGGCTATCAAGCACAGGGATCCACCTGTGTCCACCTCCTCAGCATTGGAATCATAAGTATGTGTCATCATACCTGGCTTCTGCACATGAATTCTAGGGAGCAAACTTAGGCCCTTATGCTTACAAGGCAAGTGCTTTACTAACTGAACCATCCCCCAAGTCCAGAAAATTTAATGTTTCATGCCCACCACTAAGGTAAAGCTCAGCTTTGAAAAGCAAACAGGGAGCAAACACCTGGTGGAACCCAAGTCTCTGGTTATCTTAGGTGTGTGAATGCACAGTGCCACTGATCTCTCCAGTTCTAGTCACATATTCACTATTGGAAGAATGACTTCAACGTCTCACAGTAGCTTTTTTTCCTTATTCATCTTTCCTTCTCCTTCCCTCTCTTTTCCTCCTCCCAATTTCTTTCTTTCTGTGTATATATATCTGTGTGCATGTGCATTTAAGTATGGAAGCCAGAGGTCTACATTGGATGTCTCTCCTGTATTGTTCTTTTATTCTTTGAGGCAAGGTCGTTCACTGAACCTGAAGCTCACTAACTAGACTGGCTAGCCAGTGTGTTTCAGGGACCTAGCTTCCTCTACACTCCTGCCCTCACCCCCTTGGAGTGTGGCTCTATGCTTGAAAAAAAAAAAAAAGCTTTTATTGAATTTGTCCTTTGATAATTTTATGCATTATAAAGTGTATCCATTCTTGTGATACTCACTCACTCTACTTTCCATTCCCACTCACAAATTCTTGCCTCTCTGTTTTGCTTCTCTGTTTTGGTGACCCACTGAGTTTAAACAGGATCCTCTGTGTAACTATGGACTTAGAACTGTACATTCAGGCCTAGCAGCTTCTCAGTGGAGATATAGCTACCTCCCCTCCAGAATCCATCAGCAACCAATAGTTCAGCAGGGTCCTGTGAACCCTCCCCCAATCCATGATTATTGATAGACCCAGACCCCTCCATTTAAAAAAATTAATTTTAATTTTATGCGTATTGGTGTTTTGCCTGTATGTGTACTACATGCATGCCTGATGCCCTTAGATGACAGAAGAGGCCATTGCATCCCTGGAACAAGAGCTACAGATGTTACAATTTACAGAGTTACAGGTTGTGTGCTACCATATGGGTGCTGAGAATTGAACTTGGGTCCTCTGAAAGAGTATTGTGTGTTTTTAACTGCTGAGCCATCTCTCCAGCCTCCTAGGCCCAGTCTTATATAGACCAATTAAAGATAGCTGCTGTGAGGTCATTGCTGCATTGACCATGCCAGGCTCAAAAGGCAGCATTTCACAGCCCTTGTGCTCTGGTTTGTCTGTACTTTCAACCTTCTCTTAAATAATGATCCCTGAGCTTTAGACTAGTAGCATAAACATCCTGTTTAGGGCTGAACACTCAACTATCACTTATTCTTAGCACCCTAAGCAGCCATTTTATTAGGCATCTCAGTGCCGTGATAGCCTAGCTAAAAAAATACTAATAAGTTTTCCCCTAGGGCCTAAGATTTCCTTAGCCATGAGTTTTTACCAAACAAGAGTTCTCTTTTCTGTGAGAAAGCGGTAGTTTACACATAGAAGAGTTGTGTCACTACTGCACTAGTGAACACATCTTGACTTACGGATTGGTATTGTAGTTTGTAGAATTCACAGCCATTTAATACTGTTGGTACCTTTTCTCCCTCAGCAGTATATAGAGCATCTTTCAGCACTATGGAAGCTAGCCAGCATGGACAAAGTTTCCAGCTCAGTTCCAGTTTGAACTCTATACCTTGCAACCAAGGTATACAGTTTCTTCAGTAATAGGGTCTTATCAATCACTTCTGATGGGAACCAAGAGGAATGACAGTGACTTGTATTATTTGTGCATACCTCTGGCTCTATGACCAACAAGTCATAAGGTATTATCTCACTTTTGGCCTTGGGGTTTCGCTTAATAACCATGGCTTTCAGGAGCAGCATTATCCAGACATGCATGCTATTCCCCTTAAAACTGTCTTAGGGTTGAGATTATGGGAGCATGCCACAATGCCTGGCTTTTTACATGGTTTCTGAGGATCTGAACTCAGGTCCTTATGGTAGCATGGCAGGTTCTTTACCAACTGAGCCATTTCTTCAGTCCTCAGAGTGCTACTTGGGGTGATTTGTGACATTCTGGAGTAATGATGGTGTAAGAAACAGCTTTTTAATGTTTGGTTTGACCCTTTTCCAGTACAGAAAAGATTGTTTCTCCCCTTTACCTGGACGACTTTACATATGTCAGTCTAAGTGTCCATATAATGTCCCTACTTCAGTGATTATGTGATGACCAACAGGCTAGGATGTCAAGCCCAAGAGAGATGAGAATGATTAGAGGGTGATGGTATAAAGATGGCAGAGCAGGACACAGCTCATCCCCTTGCCACAGAACCAAAACCAACCAAACCAAAAAACTAGCAAAGCAACCAGCTGAACAGTCACAACATTCAGAGGTGAGCATGGAGAGGCTTGCCTAGTTTGGTAACTTTCTGTTTTCTGTGCAGCAGTCCTCTTTCTACATAGCAGGCAGCCTTGAGAGCTGTGGCCCAGGATGCTGGTGTGGCTTATTTTTGTCAGTGGACAGTAATGACTTTGTTCTCCAAAACTTGGAGCTTGCTACATTTTTGCCATTATAGAGGCCATTCATTGTCCCCAACCCCATGGGCTAAAGCATCTTCTTAGCCACTAGGTATTTAAAGACAGTCCTTCCCCCTTTTAGCAAACCAGACTTTTAAAGAACATTTAAAGAGACAACACAGCAGAAACTTCAGTGACTCCACATATGAAGAGTACACACTTGACAGGAAGTTTGGAAAAATCTCAAAACAGATGGCTCCAGCCCTCACTGAGCAAAAATTACCAATTCTGATGGCTAAAAGAATTAAATTTTGAGTTACCACATACCCTACTTAGAAGGTTCAATTTTCAATAAAAAATTACAAAACAGAAAAAAGAAACTTAGAGTATGTCCATTAACAGAAAAAAGAGTTTGACACATAACTTACCTTGAAGAAGTCTAGGCAGTGATTGGAATTACTGGTTCAAGATCTTAGATCTGCCTTCAATTTGCTCAGTGAAATACAGCAAACTATGGGAAGAATGAAGAGAAATCAGGGAGAAAAATGCATCATCACAATGACAATGTTAGCTTAAGGAGGTACAAATTATAATAACAAACCACACTCTAGAGCAAAACAGTATAATCCCTGAGACAAAAAGTTTATTAGAGAGGCTAAGCAACTGATTTGAGCAAGAAAGAAGGGGTCAGAGGATTTGAAGAGATGATGAAATTATCCAGAGGCACAGAAAACAAAAAGGACAATAAATAGAAACTAAAGGGGCCTGTGGGACATAGATAAACATGGACATATGTGTTGTAGGAATTCTAGGAGAAAGAGACAGAAAGAATATCTAATGGCAGAAAACTTTTCAAATTAGATGAAAGGGCATGAACATACACATCCAAGGAATTTAGTGAACTCAAAACAGGGTAAATTTAGAGAAAACCAGCTCTGATGAGCTATAAGGGATCCTCAGTAAGGTTAGAGGTTGAGGAAGGACCCATCTGAAAAACTGAAAAAGGAAAGCAGATTTCCAGATGAATAAAAGCTAAAGTTCATTACTGACACAGGTTGTCCTACTGGAGATGCTACCAAGAAGCCTTTGTGCAGAAATGAAATGATACTGAGTGGTAATTTGAGCCTATAAGAAAAAAATAACCATAATAATGATGATTTTATAGGTAAATATAATACCAATGTTATTATACTTTTAGTTTGTAATTTTTTATCATCCCTGTAATGCAAACTTCATGAAAAGTATAACTGTGTTAATCCAACAGGAAGATGAATCTGCAGTGAACAGCATGGTTGGGGGTCTAAAAATCAAAGAAAGTAAGTAGTGTCAGGTTGGATTGCTTCAAGTTTACAGTGTTATGATCCCTCAGTTAGGCAACAAAATAAAAAAAAGTCAAACTGAGCACACTGAGAAAAGTAAATATCCAAAAAGGCAGTAAGAGACGGTTTAAAAATAAAAGATAAATAAGATAGGAAAAATAGCTGAATAGCAGGAATACTCCTTCTTTATCAGCAGTCACATACAATGTCAATGAATTAAGTTCTTCTAAAGACAAAGATTGCTATATTGGGGCAAAACCATACAGGAACCATCTATTTACTGTCTGTAAAGATTCATTTTAATTACAGGGACACAAAAGAAGTCAAAGGTAAAGGATAGAAAATTACCTGTGGTTGGAATCTTTGCAGAGGTGTTTCCAGGTTCTCTCTTTCTTCCTTTCTCTCTCTCTCTCTCTCTCTCTCTCTCTCTCTCTCTCTCTCTCTCTCTCTCTCTCTCTGTGTGTGTGTGTGTGTGTGTGTGTGTGTGTGTGTGTGTGTGTGTGTGTGTGTGGTTTTCAAGACAGGGTTTCTCTATGTAGCATAGGTTGTTCTGGAACTTACTCTTATAGACCAGGCTGGCTCAAGCTCTTATAGACCAGTGCCTCAAATCACAGAGATCTGCCTGCCTCTGCCTCCCAAGTGCTGGGATTAAAGGCGTGTGTCACTACCATCCTGCTTAGTTCCTAGTTTCTTATCCAAAAACCTGAAAATCAGGGATCACACAGAAATATATAGAAGCAGCAAAATAACTCCCCTCCAGGGAGACACTATCATGATTGACAACAGGCCACATGAGTGAAAACACAGAAGCCCTGATTATTGTTCAGGTATTCTTTATGGGTTCAGGAGAAGGAGATGCTGGTTACTAACAGGTACACTTGGGTGGTTCTCTTTTTGATAGGTTATATAATCATTTCCTCTACTTGGCATGGCCTTCCCCATACTGCATTTGATTTTAATCATAGGCCCACCCAATTATGCAAAGATGTGAGAGGGCACATGGGGTATTTTCCATAAGAGATTACTAGAAGTCATAGGTTTATTTTACTGCACATGCACCCCAAATCAATTGAGCCCTTCTACCCTCATACTCAGATAAGCTGAGAAGACTTGAAACAAACTGTCTACATTTGATTGTTACTAGGAGTAGAGAGCATCAGAGAGCACATGTACTCCCATGGGAGTACATGTAGACTGACGTAGGTAGTGTGTTGAGAGGTTTCTGAGGTTGTTAGATGCACTGTTTGGAAAAGAGTATGTGTGCACAGCACATGCAGATGAGGGAACTGAGCTGCCAAGTGCACTGCTACAAGAAGGGTATGTATGTGTATATGTCCATAATTGAAGCCAAATGGGGTTCCAAACTAAACTGTCTCCTATGCTTTCCTGCCTCAGATATGTCATACAAAGAATAAGTATAGAGAAAGCTAATATGGCTTTATTATGGTGAGGCCAAATACTTTGAATAAAACATTTATGACAGATGAGGATATTATATTTTAGTAAAAAATATAGTTCAAGATTTAGCAGTTATTAACATACTTGGGCCACAAAGTACATAAAGTAAAAATGGATAGAATTAAGAAGAAAATAATAATAAAGACTTTAATAGGCTACTAGACATAAAAACTACACAGAAGTCAAATATGATGGCATATTCCTATAGGGGGCCTAAGGCAAGAGGATCCCTTGACAAGTTCAAGACCAGACCTGACAATATAGTGAGAAAATTCTCAACACAAAACCAAACAGAAATCAGACAGATCAATAAGGAAACAAAAGGCTTTGAAGACAATATAAACTTAATCAAGTATGGTAGCTCACACCGGTAATCCTAGCACTTGGGAGATGGAGGAGAGGGACTACTGCAAATTTGAGACTGGAATAGGCTACGTAGTCAGTTCCAGGCCAGCTTAGGAAAAAGAAAATAGTATAAACAAATTACACATAATTGAGACAAATGGATCAGCAAACAAAAGTGATAAAACACACACACACAAAAAAAAATACAGCTGCAAACCTTTCAGACCTTGGATTAGGCAGAGTTTTCTTAATTATAATAGTAACAGCATAGGCAACAAAAACTAAATTGATCAGCATCGGTATTTAAAAGCTTTGAGCTGGGCATGGTGACTCATATCTCTAATCCAGCACTTAGAAAGTAGAGACAAGATTATGAATTCCAGGCTAGCCTGGGATGCATAGCAAGACCATATCTCAAAACACCAAAACAGATTAAAAAATAAAAAAACCAACAAGATTTTAAAATATAGAGCCTGGAATGATGGCACATTCCTGTAATCTCAACGTTCAAGAAGCCGAGGTGGGAGGACTATTAAGTTTCAAATCAGCCTGGTCTACATAATGAGGCCTTAACTTAAAAAGTAAAAAGCTTTTGTGCATTCTCTAGAGCAGTGGTTCTCAACCTGTGGGCTGCAACCCCTTTGTGGGTCAAATGACCCTTTCACAGGGGTCAAATATCAGACTTCATGGGTATCAGATATTTATGTTATGATTCATAACTAGCAAAATTACAGATAATTTTATGGTTGGGGGTCACTGCAACATGTAGAACTGTAGTGAAGGGTTGTAGCATTAGGAAGGCTGAAAACCACTGCTCAAGAGAGTAAAAAGACAATTGACAGATGAGAAAATTCCTGAAAATCATGCATCTGATAAAATTTTTTAGTATTCAGAATACATAGAAATACACTTCAACAACAAGCCAATTAAAAATGGATAAATTATTTAACTAGACATTTCTCCTAAGAAGGAGAGAGCTAACAAAGAGGTAAAAGCTCATGAAAAGATAACCAACATCTTGGGCTGGAGAGATGGCTCAGCAGTTGAAAGTACTGGCTGCTCCCATAGGGGATCTGGGTTCAGTTTCCAGTGCCCACATGGCAGCTCACAACCATTTGTAACTCCAGTCCCAGGAGATCTAATGCTTTCTTCTGGCCTCCATGGGGACCAAGCACCACATGTAATACACAGATATACATGCAGACAAAACATCCATAGACATAAAAATTATTTTTTTTAAAAGATAAAGAAAAATGTAAGATGATCAAGATCTTTCATTTTTAGGGAAATGCATATGAAACAATGAGGGTCTACAGTGAGATTCTAGCTCATGCTTAAATCAGCTATTGTTAACATGTACACAGAGCCAGAGGCATTGCTGAGGAGGTGGGGAAAACCAGCTCCCGAACACAGGCTTCTCATCCAATCCCTAAGTCTCACTCCTAGCACTGAAAAGAGGGCCTGAACTGGCATTGTGTGAATGTTCAAAGCAGTAGAATTCACAAGTCCCAAAAGAAGGAAACAACTTGTATCCATTAACAACACAGGAATAGATAAATGGACACACACACATATATGCACAGATAGATAGATATAGATACACATATAGACATACAATGGAATATTCAATTATAAAAAGGAATACAATTCTGATACATGGCACATGGATGGAACTTGAACACATTATGCCAAGTTAAATAAGCTAGTCACAAAAGACAAATATTTTATGATTCTATTTTTATGAAGTCTAGACAAATTTATAGAGATTGAAAGTAGAATGTAGGCTACTTCTGAGAGAATTGGCAGTTATATAATGGATACAGAACTTCTATTTATGGTTTTGGTTCATAACAAAAATGTATCATGTGATACTACTGAGACATATTTAGTATGGCTGTGATGAGAAATTTTGTGTTATGTGTATTGTAACATGATGTTTTTTAAACTGGAGAGGAGATGAGTGGGTGTAACAAGCATGGTAGAACAGAGTAGAGTGGCAAGAGTGGCCAAACTCTAGTGGTAGCTTGGCCTCCAAAGCTTGTCTGTTATCTGTACCATGGCTTTTCATGCTCTCCAGCCAGCTTCAATGGAAAGGCTATCCCTGTCTATATACATGGGATAAGAGTGATCAGCTGCCTTGACCTTGACTTCCAACCTGCAAGGTATACATGAGATGTCAGAGCTTAGGGCTCCAGACATTAGACCACAGGGTTAACAGGCATCAGAGGTCAGAGGCCAGGGTGTAGGGCTAAGCGAATGACAAGAGGCCAAGAAATCTGAAGGTCTTGTCCAACATCCTGTCCTTAACCCATACTCTGCTCTTTCACCTCCCCTCAGGCTGGAGGGGACAGTGGCATGGCATTCCTTGTGGAATTAAGGAGTCCCCAACTCCAATGATACCAGCCCAGGATAGTGAGGACTGGGCATCCCTGGGGACTATACACATTGTAGCTGCCATGGAGTGACAGGTATGTGTTTTCTCCTCAGAAACAGACTGAATTTGATCTGATTACTGTGAAGGATCGGCCAGCCTGGGATGCTGTCTGCCACATGGAAGGGCCAAACCTGCCACATATCATCTTGATGGCCAGCTGCCAGGCACCAGGAAAGCTTCTGGAGCCTCGCTGAGCCCAGAACCTGCCACCGCCCCAACCATTCTCCGCCTGACACTTCTAAGCAAGTAGCAATGGTTTCTCATCAGCCCATCCTCCCACAGTGCAGGACCTTTCCTTGGCCTCCCAGGGACAAAGCAGTTCAGATTGCATATACCTAGACCCAGAATCAAGTTGTTAGCATATACAGCTGCCTATACATTTAATAAAGCATCCTACAACAGACATTTTCAATACATTAGGATCTCTGGTTACCAAAGCAGTACAGCTCTGACAATGCCATGTCTGTTGTCTGGGAAGCTGAGACCACAGGGATCCTCATCCTCTGCAGCAGCAGGAGTCACAGGCATGCTCAGAACTGCACCAGGCCTGGCCCTACTTGTCTTCTTAAGGGAACAGACTGTTGGAAGAGATCCTGCATCACTGAGTGGAGGCACGCCATAGTTTGTGCCAGGCTTGTCTTGTGTTCTGATTGACACAGAGCCCACTGTTACCCTCAGTTCTGAACACAACCAAGCTATGACATTACCATTGGATGCTAACCACTCTCTTTAGTTAACTGTAATTCTGCTTTTTTGTGGAGTTTGAATCATGGACCAACTTCTCCATTATCAGATCAACTAAAGAAATCATTGTTATAAAGCCCAATCTACTGACCTGTATGCTCCCTTCAGCTCTTCAGACTCCTTTAGAACAAAAAAAAAAGTGGTCAAAGTAGAGCCACTTGCTGTGGCTTTGGCCACCACAGTACTCAATGCCTCCTGCAGGTCAGAAGGAAGTACATGGTGGCTGGGAGGAAGAGTGAGGATGAAGGGCTTGGGAGATTTGAAGTAACTAGAGCTAGAGTGGTCTTGAACACGAAGACCTGCAGGTGAGAGTTCCTGGCAAAATGCCTTTGTCTCACATCAAAGGCCCTGGCTAGGTACTGGTTTCATGATCCAGAGGTGCTGGACATCACTGGGCAGATTCCTGTGAGGGTGTTTTTAAAGTTCCACATTTATATTCCCAACATGAGAAACAAGTACTCTATCTACTTTTGCCTAAGCCTCATGTCTTTTTAATTAAAATCACAAGAAATGGTGCCTTTGAAACAATTGAAAACTTGCTTAGGGAGCTGTATTAAACATTAAAGCTCCAGTCTCTCCTAGGCTGGCTTCCCTGAGAGCAGTAGATAAAGCAGGACAGAGGAGGGAAAGATGACAAACAAGATGTGTCATCCATGGCCCCACTTACTTCTTGGAGACTCCATCAGGAGACCCACAGGAGGGTAAGAGCTTTGACCAAGAAACGGTTGTCAACTTTTAGGTGTTCTCCTTCCTCCCTTCCCCAGGGGAGGGGAATAGTCTGAGGATGAACCTGGCAGCCCTCAGCCTTTTAGGAAAGAGGGCTTTCTTTTAACCCAGGGCCCGGAACCATTATAGATGTTTGTCCTGTCCATCCTGTTCCCATAGGGATGGCCTCACATTTGATTGGGGTTTTTTTGTTTGTTTTGTTTTGTTTGACTACTTGGCAAGTTTTACAGCCTATTTTTGTATCCTTTCTGTTTGGGGAGGGAAGCTATTTGGCCCCAAACCTTGAGGAATTGGAAAGAATGAATGGTGAGTGATTGTTTTCCTTCAGAGAACAGATGCCTGAAAGTTTTCCTTTAGTGTTTGTGTATGTGCAGATTTACATATCCATATATACAGGACACATACTTATTTGATACTTTATCCATAAAAATGTACATCTGATGTACATTTGTGCTTCATGTGGATGCCCTAGGGGGAAGTAGTCTGTGTGTGTGAAGAGATAACAGTATACTGGGCAGCTGGAGCAGCAGAGGAAGCCATCTCCTGTCTAAGAAAGCATCTGTGTCTCACCTGAGCCTGGATGCCTGCTGGGCTTCACTTCCAGAGCCCTGCTGCACTAGCTGAATGGTAGACTATAAAAACGTCTGAACAATTTACATGGAACAGAAACATTAAGTTACTTGGTGGACATTACACAGGACACAGAGAGCAGCCTGGTCTCCGGCACTAAGTAGTCTTCTGGATGGGAAGTTGCAGTAACACTGACCCTAGCACACCTTTCTCAGAGCTGGTAATGGCAAGATTGTCCAGGTAAGAATGCATTAGACTAAATGGACCTTGCTTCCTTTGCTCTTGGATGGGGGAAGGAAATTGTGGCTTGGACCTTGTTTGATAGGTAATGGTGAGGGAGGTGGTCATGGAGTTGGCACTTCAGGGAAGGGCTTTGGATACCAAGCATGAGTGCACTGACAGAGCAGTTGAGGTGTAGGTTGGCAGCTACCAGGCCTATGGTTACTATGTGACATCACAGTGGCCTTGTACAGTCGAAGGCTCAAGTTGTTCACTGTGCCTTGAGTAGAAGGCTGGCTGTGGGCTGCTGATGTAGAGTGGAATGTGCTTCTAACAAGGTGTGCTTTGTGAGATGGTGAGTCTTGTCCTATCCTCTTCACTCACTTGGACTTACCAGAGGCAGGACATTCTAAGTGTTCTTTGTTGTTGGCCTTGTATGTTGATTTTTTTTCTACTCATATGTTTGTCAGTTCAGCTATAAACCAGAACCAATTGTAACTGAAACCTAAACTTATATATAAGCTTCGCATATTCTTTGTAATTTTTTGATAAGAGATTTTTCTTTTGGGAGTTGGGTGTATTAGTGTTGAGAGTCCTTTCCCTAGATGACTTTGAGGTCTGCTAGTGACTGTCCTTGCACTTTTCTCTTGGCTGGGTGACAGCAGCTACCAGGTGAACTAAATACCTTAGCCTGTTGCCACCCTTCCCTCTGGAAGCACAAGGGGAGTTGGGTGGGACCTGCTAGGTTGCTACCTGAGTCCTCCAGTCTGTCCCCAGCTGGCCTTGGGTATGTGCTACCAGGAAGCTCAGCTGTACCCTCCAGATCCAGATGGCTCTCAAAGATTTTACTTGTTCTATCAGTAGCTATGTCACATCTGTGTCCCTTCCTCCCTACTGGTCCTAGGACATCTGTCACACAGCCGCTCATGTGGAAGGCAGGGATGGGGGAGCATCCTTTCTGGTTGGAGACTTGTGTTGTCCTCTAGGTGAGTGTTGAGCTGTCCCAGTCTTGAGCTATTGCCTTTTGTCTTCCTAGTCTCTACATGGACCAAAATCCTCAGATTGGAGCAGCTCAGTCAGTTCCACTGTCACAGCCCAACTGTATAAAGGCACTTTCTGGGAAACCAGCCAAGAAAATTCTAAAACAAAACTTAGAATTTGTTGTTTTTACTAAAGCCACTTTGCAGATGAACTTATATCACAATTATTTGCAAGACTCAGTTTTCTGTACTAGTTTTCTAGATACATAAAGGTCTTTGGTCAGCTCATCCTGGCCAAAGTTTTGCTTGCTGCCTGGTTTTTCTTATACCAGACTAAACCTTTCTCTTTAGCATCCCTGATTTAGCTTCGTCTTCTTCCTTAACTGCACACTGTTCACCACCATCCTGCCCAGACCTTTATGAGGTGATTTCCATGTGTTACAGCACTGGAGCCCACAGGCCTTTCTAAGCACAGGTATCCCAAGACTTCAACCTGAATTATCCACACTGCAGTTTCTTCTGCCTTGGGTCAGTGGTGCAGGTAGGTTATTGAACTCTATACTGAACTCTATACTCCAGGGCTAATAAGGCTGTTGAGGGATCCTCAGTGGAATGGCTGGGTTTAGTTTAGACTGAGTAATGACAGAACTGACCATCATACTGCCTGCTGTTTACATTGTTACCTGGCTTACTAGCTAGAAATCCAAAAGGAACGGAGTCCTCAGAGTCTATTTCTGCTGGAGTCTGTGTTCCCTAGTTTCTGGCCACTAGATAGTGGCAAGCCCAAATGTACTCAAGGGTCCAGAACCTGTACTTAGTTGTGGAGTGAAAGCAGCTCAGAGGGTGAATGGTCCTAGGACTGAGAGCCTGCTTTGGGGGCTTTCTGAGTGCTTAACACTAGTCAGCAATCCTATAAACTTGGTCCCCGAGACTGGAAAACTAGTACAGGGTTTTCAGAGTCTAGCAGGAACACCTCTTCCCAGCTCCCTAAAGTCTGGAGCAGGGATGTAAATCCAGAGAGTACACTTGGGCTACAGACTAAAGCAGACTCTGGTTGGTACAAGGAAGAGGACGGCACCAACTTTCTTGGTTTTTCAGACTCTTAAGGATGCAGGACTGAATGGATTCAGTGTAGTTACCCTGTCATCTCTGCCCTCCTGTAGACATACCTTGCTGCTACTCTGGCAGGAACCAGGCAGAACAGAGGGAGAACAGCTATTTGGCAGGGACTGTTTGCTACATGGTGTCTTCCTGCTGTTTACAAGAGTGGGCAGATGGCAAGTCAGAACACCTGAGAGGGGCCTGCACATTTACCTGTCATCAGTGCCTCTTTTGTCAAGAGACTGGCATACTGTGCCCACAGATGGGCACCTGTATGTTAATAGCTTTTCTTGATCTATGCCTTTTGACATGTGTTCCCTTCCATGGAGAGTGGGTGATTCAGAATTATTCAGAACTCGAGTTGAAGGTAAAATGCCTAGGATAAAGCCTGCTTAGACACTGAATATAAAAAGGCTGCCAGTGCTCTGTTCTTTCCTAAGCAAGTCCCAGTGAAGAGACATGTCCAGTGGGTGAAAGTCTATTATGTGGTCCCTGTTAACCTGCAGTTTGTGCTTAAGAAAGATCTTGTCCCTAGCTCCTGTCCACACAGTTTGGTCTTGTTCTTGTAGCCATGTGAGAAGGCTGGCTGCAGTGAGAGCTAACACCCACTCCTCAGCAGGGTTCCAGCAGAGTTAGGGTGCTCTGTGAAATTGGGTGGGCCAAGGGCAGGAGTGGTCACTCAGGGCACTCGTCTCTCTCCCATGCTTCTGAGTAGCTGGCTTTGTTCAGCTTTGCCAGGAAGGTCAGACTGTGTCATAATTGTTATTAAACAGAGAAAATGAGCCAACCGTTTTCTGGCCCCTGCTGACTATTGTTCTTTGAGTTGTCCTGACATAGCCCTTGGGGAAATTGGGGAGGCAGCCAAAGACCTGCAGTGTCCTTGCTAACAATGTCTTGGTTCCTGGTCCCCAGCACCTGCTTTGTGTTCTGATCTCAGTGTGGATGGCTTTGTTCTCAGGGGGCCCCTGAGAACTGGGGGTGATTTGAACAGTCTGCCTTTGGTGTGCTTCCTGTCTCCCAGGAACAGCTGAAGTGACTATCCTGGGGCTAAGTGAGGGTCACCTGCTACTGCTGCCAGCTGTGAAAGCAAACTAAGAAACAGCATATTGTCACATAGACCTTTGTAGAGAGAGTATTTCCTATGTTGCCCTGGCTGGCCTCCCACCCACCTGGTCTACTCACTTTGTAGACCAGGCTGACCTCAGACTTGGGTGCTCTTCCTGCCTCAACCTCCTAAGCACTGAATTACAGGCATGGGCCACACCTGGCTGGAGTGTAGGACTCCTTCACCCTGAGAAACCTTTGAATAGAGAGACAGCCTTTGCTTTTGGTGTGGGCTGTGTGTGGCAGGAGGTTCGAAGATGACCTCTTCGGGCTGAGTCTCCGGGCCTCTTAAGGTCCCCCATGGGGATGCTGCTATTTCCAAGATGCAAATTGCACATTTCCTAGATTTTGTATCTGCAAATTTGGCTAAGGGATGGGATGAGGGACAAAACTGCTTGTGTAGTTTGAATGGGCCTCAGTGGTACTTTTAACTGTTCCTAAATAAAAATGTACAGACACTTCTTATCTGCTGACTTTGTGGGGGTGGGAGGGGTTGGGAGAGAATTAATAAACAAAAATCTAAAATCCCTTCTGTTGATTTTTAGGGACAGGGGGCAAATCTGACCCTTAAAAGTAATAGGTGTTGGCGTTTTCTCTCAGCTCCCCAGGAATAGCTTCCAGTTCTTGATATTTTTTCTTTTGCATTTCTGAACTCACTGTGATGGCTTCCATGCAAAACTGTGCTGAGTAAAGCAAGTCTGATCTTAAAGCCGTGAACCATGGGGTGTGAGGATATGGACAAGTTTTCCTGTGTTCCTTTCTTTTTCTGGTGAGAGAAGAGTTTTCAGTAAAGCATACTGCTCGCTAAGGAGGGCCTGTCACTGTGCAGAAGGACCCAGGAGCCTACTAGAGGACCAGTGTCAAGCCTACACCTCCGAGCCTCATAGCAACTGATTGATGTTGGCATGGCCTCACTAGCCATAAAGAAAAGGTGCCAAAATAAAGCCACCTCGGAGTGAAGGGGTAGCAGTTCAGCATCACGGTCTGCTCTTGATCTGGCCTTTCCCAAGGTCCTAAAGAAGTTGTGTGTTGAATCTAAGAGTCAGGTTGTAGGACTATCTATCTACCATGGAACTATCTCTTGAGTCCTTGGTAGGCAGGTTCAGAACACACTGGGTACATCAGCCTGCAGGGAGCTGTAGAGTCTCCCCAGTATGACAGGATGACACATGGATGTAAATCCTCTGGGGACTTATGTCCTAGGTAGGGGAAGCCTCCAAGGGAAAGAGGCATTTAACTAAAATGTAAGGTAGGTCTGGGCTTGTTTTGGTCACTAAGTTGGTTTGGTGGGTAACCTCGCACTCACTCAGCACCCTTCAGTAGATCCGATATGGTCAGAGGTAATAAGTTGAAAGATAAGTGGTTGTTTAGTCCCCGTCCTCAGCTGAAGTTCAGGGTGAGTCTGGCCCAAAGTAAGGCCCCAGCTCTTTCTGTTAAGGGCACAGCTACCTGTGATTTTTCTTAGTAAAGGCCCCAAATTGTTTCTGCCTTTTTTTTTTTTTCTCAAGACAGGGTTTCTCTGTATAGCCCTGGCTGTCCTGGAACTCACTCTGTAGACCAGGCTGGCCTCAAACTCAGAAATCTGCCTGCCTCTGCCTCCCAAGTGGTAGGATTAAAGGCGTGCATCACGACTGCCCGGCTGTTTCTTCCTTTTAACCATGGGTTTCAGTCCTATGGAAAGAGGCAAAATGTCCTGGAAGTTATAGGCAATGTTCTTTTGTTAAGTGTTTCACTGATAACATTTAGTGATCCTCTTTACTTGTCCCTGGCCTGCTAGCCAAAAGGAGATTTCTTTTGGCTTGTGTTCCTGGTAGCACTGCCTTCCCTTCCAACACCATTCTTTTAGATTTCTGCCAAAGCCAATGGTTTGCAACCTGACTTCATTTTCATGCTCCAGGGAGCAAGGTCCTGATAACATATTTCTCAGATGTATCTGAGGGTGTGTTTAAATGATGCTTGGCTGAGATTCTACAGGTCATAACCCAATGGATGGAAAGCAATGTTAACCAAACTGTTACATGTAGGGACACACTGGATGCATCAGGCAAGACAGCCACGAGGAGCCAAGATGGGTCTCCTGGATCATCACTTAACAGTGGTCAGGTTCACTTGGGGGATTTAAGTGATGAAACTTAAATCTGCTCCACTGAGAAGAAAATACTACCTGAAAGGAAATATGGTAAGAGGACAAGACATGTGAATCATGGTTTTGTGAAGCTGCTTAGAAGGCAGAGCTGAGCCTCTGGAAGACATGCTCAGGAAATGGAAGTATCTATAGAAAATTAAAGTGCTCAGTACCAAGCAAAGCTGTCATACAACAGTATTGAGTACTAGAAAATATGGTTTTACCTTCTCCTGGGCCACAAGTATTAACTCCAGGCTTCTGAGGATTTGATACATTCCACCCACCATTTCCTGTGTGTAGAAGGATCCCTCCCCTCTGTCTGTGATGGGACAGGAAAACTTTAGATGAGTAGTTCTCAACCTTTCTAATGCTGCGGCTCTTTAATATGGTCTCTCATGTTGTAATGGACCCCAACCATAAAATTATTTCATTGCTACTCTTATAACTAACTTTACTGTTATAAATCATAAATATCTGATATGTAGAATATCTGATACTGGACCCCAAAGGGGTTGCAACACACAGGTTGAAATCCACTGCTTTAAATGAAAGCTACAGACCCAGCCATCACCCAAGTACTTATTGCTGTGTGACTTGAGCCAGCTAGTACAGCACATGGTACACAGTGCTTCAATGTGTCATGGTTTTTGTCCTGCTCTGGCCAAGTGCTACAGGAAAGCCTCAGGAAGGAACAGGTCTTCCTCAGCATGGTAGGCACAGAGGTTCTGATTGGCAGTTGGAGAGGCAAACAGAGTAGCACCTGGTAGCACATAACCAAATGCTACTTTTTTGAAGTAGGTTTCTGTGTAATGGAGATGGAGCTTGCTCCTTGTTGGTAGGGTGGACTTTAGCAATACCATTAGAAGATGGCAGAGGGGCCTCACATCTTAGAGCCGTGTGACTTCCCAAGTCTCCATACTTGCTTCTATTCTCACTTACCATGTTCTCCTGAGCCCCCAAGAAACAAACGAGTTAAAAGAAAAAGGACATGAGGATGATTTATTTGGCAGTCAGATCTCAAGAGGGCAGCAGAACTAGCAAATGGCCAACCCTGAGCCCATATGTGGGCAGTGGGTTTGCGTGTGCTGAATGCTGGCTATGCTGAGGCACCTTTGCACCTACAGGCCTGAACCCAGCCTCTATTCTCAGAGGTGAGGCTTACCTTTGCAACCTTCCCATCTCCTTTGCATCTTTTTTACCAACTACACAGAAACTGCACCAAGCGGCAGCTTCATTTGGTACCTATTGCCTGACTCCACTTACCTATGTCTCCTCCATTCCTAAGGGAAAGCTCACCAGGGTAGACATTGCTCTTCTCTCTTCCTGCCCCTCCACCCTTCTTGACAGTGCCCTCCCCAAGTACAACACCCCAGAGAGAGCTGCTGTTCCCAAAGGCTCTGTGCTGGGTCTTCCCTTCCAGGGTAAGGAGCAGGACAGAATAACTTAGTTACAATACCACTGAGAAGAAAAAAAATAATACTGCTATTTTTATCATGATCCCCTGTATCTTTCAGGCTGGGTAGTGTACCCAGCCATGGGCAATGTGCCCTTGTGCTGTGTCTTCCCCCTTGGGCAGAGCAGAGCCTTCTCCTTACAGGCCCTGCATTCCTCTGTCCTGGCTCCAGGGCCAAACTGCAGGGCATCTACTCTTTCACCCTGACCAGCGGTGGTTTTAAAGCTACAGGACAATGTAAACTTTGTTTCCCTGGCCCAGCAAGGTTCTTCCTCCTCTTCCTCTTTCAGGAATGTGTCAGCAGCTCCTCGAAGCCTCATGCCACCAACTGAGGCAACTTCTCTTTCCAAGGGGCTTCAGCCCTAGTCCTGACCCAAGATGGAAGGACCCACCTCCACATTCAGGGCCAGATGTGTGTGCTTAATGCGAGACACAGTAGTTTTTGCCTTCACCCAGAGCTGGGCATGGAGGCCCAAAACAATACATCTCATTAATGGCTTGGTTTCGTCTAGCCTTCACTGCTGGAATCCAGGCTCCAGGCTGTGAGACCAGGAAGGCTTTACAGTAGACAGCTCCCAGAGAACCCAGTTCATGGCATTCCACAGGTAGGCAGCACCTGCTGCTCTCCAGCAAGGTGGGGGCGTGACTAGAGGCGGTTGTCTCCATTGACCCGAGTCCTTCTTGGGGCCCTGAACAGAAGTGAAGTGTCCTTACTGGCCTTGCAGCCAGATAGGACAACCCAAAGACACACAGTTATCGCTTTTCCACATAGGAGAAAGCTGCCAAAGGATTGCTATTCTTTCTGGCTCCAGCACCCTTCCTCCAAGGTCCTACACTGGCCAAGTTGCCCTTCATCTCCCTCACCTTCGTTCCCGACTGTCAAAATGGTCTGTGAGATGCTCCTGCGAGATGCGGAAGTCTTCAAATGGCTGCTGATATCTGGCTTCAAAGGACCCTTCCCGGGCCCGGACATGGAACAACTGGCTGGAGGCATCTGAGGCCCGTTCCCTTAGGGATGTACCACTGAAAGGACTGAGGTCACCATTCTCCTGCTCAGCAAGGGAAGTGCACAAAAGTTGAGGTCTCTTCTGCATCTCAGGGGCTATGACTGAGCTCTGCTCACTCTGCTGTAGTTACCTTAGCAGGGTAAATTTCAATCTTGATGAGCAGGGAGGCCAACTCCAGGTCTTCACTGTAGTTGTTCTTCAAAGGCACTGCTCTGTATCCTAGGAGAAATGCGTGGCTCTCAGCCTGACAGCTGTCAACCAAGTGGGTAAGCCCCACCTTGACAGCAAGACTTTACATTAAAGAAGATTCCTCACCTGTCTTCAGGCCTTTTACTGGGAAAGTAGCCTGAGCCAAGAAGTTCTGGTCACTAAACATGTCTTCCTCATACACCACAAAGCGCAGAAAGGCAAACTCTGGGTTACTGATCTGGAAGTGGAAGGGCTTAGCAGGCCACACAGGGTTCAATCCGTTGTCCACTGTGAAAGCACGGGCAAAAGCTGAGGCCACATCAAGTGGATGTGGTGCCTGCTGGAGAGAGGTCTTTAGCACCTCAGGAGAATGACTGGTAATGGGGGAAGACTGACTTACCTACAAACTCCGTCTTTTGCTTGGTGCTGTCATACTCTGCCCCAGCCACCTCAATCTCCACAAAAGGACACACAATACCCCGGCCATTCTTTGGCAGATGCCTGGCCCCCAGCACCTGTGAGACAGACAGGCAGAGATGGAGTGATGACTGTCTTCCTGCCCCCAATAACCTCACAGCAGTGGCTTGGGGAGCAAATCAAGGAGGAAAATGTGCCATGGAGGCAGTACGCCCCCTGCTGGGCCCTGAAGGTGCTGCCCATCAGGCCCTCACTATTCACTCCAGAGCAAGCTATTGGTTGTAAAAACCTGAGCTAAGTGTCATGCATACTTTGCAGTCCATTTCATGTTAAATCCGTGTCTGTTCCAATGTGGGAATCTTTTAAATTATTCCACTTTAGGGGGAAAGTCTGGGAAGCAGCAGCCATGTCCACCTGCCCATCTGTGGTTCTGTGCTCCTAAGTGTGCCCAGCTGGTCACAGGCTATCCTTATTCTTTCCAGACTCTGTTCAGGCCACCCTGCTGATTCCCACAGCAAGGGTTGAGCTGATCCTTGATCATAGCTTTTTGTCACACATGTACTGGGGAGCTCTATTCTATGAACTAGGAAAGGCAGACAGGCTGCTGATCATGCTCTAGCAAGCTCAGGTTTTGCTTGGTCCCGCAAACAGGAGCCTGGCTCATCACAGGTCCCTTTTGGCCTGATTTGTGCCACTCTGACCAGGATCTTCCTGCCATTTAATGACTTTTAATAAATAGCATTAAGCTGACATCCTAATACTTTTGTGCCAAAGGCTGGCCATGATCAAAGCGTGCCACCTCTGGGATCCCAGCCTTCACAGAGGACCTGGAGCTGGATTTCTACTTCGGATTTCTACTTCAAGCTCAAGAATAGTCCAAGATGAGTTCCCTTCCCCCACATAAGGCAGAAATGCTGCTCACCTCTGGCTCTGTGCCCTTTCCCATTTGTGTTGACCCACCTGGTCCCCACCGTCTTAGCAAGTTTAGTATCACTATTATTCATAGCCCTTTCCCACCCTGAAGCACCCAGACAAATATACCCACCTCAATGCAAATGACACAGGGTTCCAGACCTCGGAGACTGCTCTTATCAAAGGGGTCAAAGGCTTCATCTCTCATGGTGCTTGGCTGCAGCACATAGCCACAATGCCCACCAGCCATGAAGAGGGCCTGGTTCATCTGCATAGGCTTGTCTGGAAGAGCAGGATTGCAGTGTGTTTCAGTGGAACTGCCCTAAGTGTCTCTCTCTCCCACCACACACAGAGGACCCCCCCCCCCTCACCTGGGGTCTGAAAGTTGAGTGCTACAAGCTGGCTGCCACAGATCCACATGGGCAGAGGATCATAGTTGGAGGAGTCCAGCCTTTGGCCCTTAGGGTAGATGCGAGAGAGTTGCAGCCGGTTGTACTGGAGGAACTTCTTGCCTTTGGCCTTGTTCACATACTTCTCAGCCTTGGTTTCCGGAAAGGAGGACATGTCCCGGTAACAAGCACGTTCTGTGCCAATCTCTGAGCCAAACAGTGAGAGCATGTATAGAGCGGCCCCCTTGTGCAGTGTATGTAAGGGAAAGGGTATTAAACACCACTCTCATACCACAGCCCCTCAGCACATGCACACCACATCTGGCCCCAGCCTTACTCTCTTCATCAAAGGGAACAGGCCGGCAGTAGACCACAAGCTCGGAAAGCTCCAAGGCGATCTTCTTCCTCCTCTCCATCATCTTCCCCTCAGTAAGCTGGTGAGACACACAAGGCCCAGGATGAGCCCTACCCAGGAGAAAGAAGCTCCTGCCAGCCTTGGGTACACATACACTTCAGGTGTTCTGAGGCACTCTTCTCTCCTTGCACATTTTAAATATCAGCAGACAGTAAACAAAACTACTTGGCTCCCAGTTTCATCCAAAAATTATCTTTTCCTTTGTCTCCACAGATAGACCTGCTCCCCCAACCCTCTTGGGGTGGAAGTCTCACCATAACTTATATCCCAGATGTCCTCACATGGAGCTAAGGTGGGCAAGGCCTTCCCAGTAACGCTTTCTGATTACCTAGCTTCATCCTTCAGCAAAAACACTGCTTCCTGGTTCCCTGAAGCACTAAGGCCTTAAGCCCACTTGGTAATGTGTATGCCTTAGATGATCTTACCACCTCACATCCCCCATGGCCAACACACCCTTCCTCCTCCCATCCCTGCAGCCTACTCAAACACTCCCCCACGCTGCTCTTTGTAGTCTCCTCCTTTAGAGGCTCCTCTTTTTATAATCTTTCTTTTCGTTCCAGGCTAGACCCAAGATCTAGCCCTTCAGCCACTAGATCTTTCAGTGCCTTGCCCTCAAAATCCTCACACTAGCAAAATCCTCAGCATCGTATCTAATCTCCAGTCACAAATCTGCTCACCAAATGCACTGGGGGACAGCCTCTAAGTAGAAGCTCCCATTCATCTGTAAATTCCTCACCTGGCTCCATGGAAGAGGCCTCCTCCAGAAAGCTGATCCTTCAAAACAAATACAAGCTACCCACTATCCACAAACTCCAGCTCTTTATGGTTAGTCACTCTGAACTCCTATGACCTACTGCCATCCAACCTTGTCATGCCACTAAGAGACCTCAATAGTGTCACTAGGAGTATCTGCTGCTGCTAAAGCCAATGGACCCTATTCTTACTATACCTCTGTGGCCCTCAACATAGCAAAGTTCCACTGCTGTGGGTGTCTGCAACTTCTCTGCCTCCTGTTCCAGACCCTGTTACAAATGTTTGCCTAAGCCCTCTTCCTGCCTTTACCAACTCAGCTCTTCTAAGCCTGATTCCACTCCTGCTGCCAGCCCAGGACATCTCTTTACCTCTTGCCTTATACTTATAAAGACTCACTCAGGTGATCCAGAGTATTTCATGTTCAACATTTCCTAAACCCATCCATCACAATCCTGTCTTGAATCTGTTCTTCTGGGTGCCTTATCCAAGGCCAGGCCACATCAGTTACCTTCTCTAGAGGAACTAGCTGGGGAGTTAGAGGCCTTGGCTCCCAGGCAGGCCCACATGTTGCCCTCACAGATCCAACCAAGCAGCACCTTCTAAGCTGTGGCAGGTTCTCACCCTGGCATCTGCAGTCTGGGCAACTTCACGGATCTTTTTCACCCAGTCCTGCAACTCTTCCTGTGAGTCAGCTGCAACATCTAGGGACCACTGAGCCACTGACGGCATGCTGATGGAGAAGACGAAGAGCCGGTTGTTTTTGCCCTCAGGACGAATGGCTGTTGGGAGTAAAATAACACAGGGCTAAGTGCTATCTCTGTCCTTTCTAATGCTGTGAGCCCTTTGATATAGTTCCTCACGCTGTGGTGACCCCCAACCATAAAATTATTTCATTGCTACTTCATAATTTTGCTACTATTTATGATTCGTAATACAAATATCTGATATACAGTACATCTGATATGCAAACCCTTTGAAAGAGTCGTTAGGCCTCCAAAGGGGTTGAAATCCACAGGTTGAGAACCACTGCCCTAGACACTGGCTCAAAGGAATTCAATCCATTTCTTCCTGGCCACTTACAAGCAGGCAAAACTGATATATAGATCCAATTTACAGAGGATACTGTAGCTCAGACATACCATAGTAGTTGTGGTGGAACCAAGGCTCCAACCCAGCTGTGACTCATTGCTCTTCCTTGAAGTCATGCTTTGTAATCCCACCCTGACCCACCTCCAAGCTTCTGTCACAACCCTGCGGTCTAAACCATTAGGACTGGATGTCAGCTTGTTGACATCTCTGCCAATTTTTGACACCATTTCACCTGGCACAGGGTAAAATTTGGGGATGACAGAGGAGTCTGGGATTTCCAGAGTGTAAGTGTAGCCTCTGGGGACTCAGCCACTGGCTTCCTCCAGGAGCAGGAGGAGTGACAAGGACACCCTGACACTAAGGAATCACGAGCTAGGAACTGGAGCTCACCGATCTGACAGGCTGGCACATCTAAGACCCCTCGAAGCAAGTCCCCCAGTGGGCTATTCTCATCCAGGTGCTGTAGGAAGTAAAACCACAGGATGGTCAGCATGGCTGCTGCATGCTCAACTGAGGGGATTTTTTTGACTGTCCTTTGGGTCTATTTATGACCAGCCAAGCATGACATCGGTACAATAGAAACTAGAGTGTGGCCACACAGGATGGGTGGCTCACAGATGACAGGAAGGCCTGGGTGTGATGAACACATCAAAAGAGAACCTGGGGACAGGGAAACAAACCTGTGATACAGTGTGGTTCCAGACATACCTCCCTCTCCGGCTCTAGGATTGCAGGATTGATCATCTCTTCCACATAGTTTGAGGGGAACCACAGCTGCTTCTTCCCACCATAGTCCCCTCGCCACCTGTGGAAGCCACAGGGTACGAACTCCAGCAACCACCCCAACTCTCACAGCATCTTCCTGGGGGGTCCCCACACAGAAGTCAGGCCAAGGCAGACACTGCTAGTGAACATGAGACAGACACTCTCAAAGCATACTGTCACAAGTGCTTTGAATGCCAGCTCCGCAGGGGCCCTGGACTCCTGTCCCACCACACCACAGGCTCTCTAGCCTAGACAGTCTGTCTCACCAGCCACCATCTTGCTTTTCCACATTCTGTATGATGGCACTCTTGGTAAAGGTCAGCTCGTCCTCTCTCTGGGCCTTGTAGTCAAAGAGGGCTTTTACTGCGCACTGCAGAGGTAAGACAACGGGACTGTGTGGAGGAAAGCAGACCCAGTACAACACATGTGCATACATGTGCCTGGGCTTATGTTAGTGGGAAGTACCACTGTTGGCAAGTAATCCTAGACACAGTTCTCAATGCTGCCTTATGGGAAGTTACAGAACATGCAGGATGGGAAGACAGGTTTTTCTCCAGGGATATTCTTGGCCGCCCAGGTGGAGTTTCTGGCACTCTATCCAGGCTGAGGTCTAGTAAGAGTAAGTGTACAGCCCTGTGTAGCTCCCTACATAGTTAGGACCTCACTCACCTCAGATGGTACTTCTGGCTAAGAGACAGGTAAATCTGCTACATTAGAGAAAAGGTCAAAACCAAGAAGATCCTAAGATCTTCATGATGAAGGGAATGACTGGATAGTGTGCCTTCTGACCTCTGTTCTATTACCCATAGAAGACACGGGGATCACTCTGAAGGAACGGTGACAAAGGGCCAGTTCTAACCCAAGACACAGGGGCTATAAAGTGGTTGAGCCCTGGAGATTTATGGTCATTTGCCAACCACACATCTTATAATCTCTTGAGCCTCAGAAAACCACAACTAACACTTGCTTCTCCACACCTACCACAAACGGGCCCAGAATACAGAAATATAAACCCCAAGCAGTAGGGGACCCCTCCTTCCTTGTGGCTTCCTGTGCCAAGGACAGATATTTACCTTGAAAGTTGGCATAGGGTTTGCCTCCACATAGAAACCAGGGTTTCGACCCTCGTACAGTGCCCCATAATCGGGTTCCTGGAAACAGGACACACTGTGATCAATTACCACCCCAGAACTAAGATAAATGCAGCTGCTAGCTCCCACTCGCCCAGTTTCTGAAGTACAGCTGCTCTCTTCTACAGGGTGTCTGCCCCAGCTCACTGGCTCCTGGCCTACTGGAATCCCCTTCTTCAACTTCCAAGGGGAGGGTGACTGTAGGGACTTGATCCACATTCCTTTCTGTACTCTTACTCAACATCTACCACCTTGGCTCCTGAAGACCCTGAGTTACCTGCTGCTGAGCTGCCAGCAGCACCACAAACTTAATGATTTGTTCAGTGTCTGAGGTCAGGAAGAAGTCCAGCATACCTATCCTGGCTTCAGGGAACAGCATGACCCTGACCAGGTTATCATGTCACAAATGACCACTCTCAACCAATCCTGTGTGAGATGCCTGCCTTCTACTAAAAACCACAACAATGGTCCAAGATCCTTGGCAACCTCTGTACTACCAAACCTATGGTCTTCCCTGCAATTGCACCTACCCTGACCTCTGCCCCACACACTCCAGACCCAGCCCATGTGTGCACACCACAACCCATGTGAGCTCCTAGACCTTGCTACCTACCCCTTAGCTCATGGGGATCTTGTCTGAATACCCAGGCACAGCTCAGGTGCTACTTCCTCCACTATACAGCATGGCTTCTAGTTACTCTTAGAGCTCCCATGTGAACTTGAAACACCCCAGGATGAGTTTTAGCACATCCAGACACTGGTACATTATGAGTGTCTAACTATACTGGAATACCTGGCTGCCCCCCAACCCCCGGCCTTCTCACAGCTGTCCCAATCTTCTCCAGTGCTTCCTCGTTGATGGGGTAGCGCAGTTTCATTTTTCGGTACAGGGGGTGCTTCTCATAGTAGCTGATGAGGTCAACCAGGCTGTCAAACTCAGAGTTCCCCAGCATCACAGTCTGGCCTTCCTGCTGTACTCGGCAGTGCTTGATCTTTCCCTCAGCCCTTCACAATGACAGGACAATCAGCAAGGAAGACAGCCCAGACCCCAGCAAGAACCCACTGCTGTCCAGCATGCCTCACCGGAAAGAGATGGCATATGAGTTAGGCTCATTGCGTTTCCGCACCAGGAAGGCCCCATCCCTGGGTACTCGCATCAGCATATGTTCAGCCTGAGCTCTAGTCAGGCTTGCATGGTACCACCTGAAAATCAACAGAGTTAGGCCCTGACCAGTCCTACCACTGCCCCTGCTCCCCTCCCTGTCCCCTTCCTCACTCTTTGCTCTCATGGGCATTTGTCTGTGGAACAGGCTCTGAAAGGCGCATCTCAAACTCATTGCAGCGCAGGGGCACTTGCTGATAATGTGTGATGAGGTCATAGAGAGAGTCAAAGACAAGGTTATCTGTCAAGAAGAACTTAGGAGTCCCAGCATCCTGCCGGGAGTGGATACGGCAGTGCTGGACTTTCCCATTCCGCCTGAGGAAGACAAGATGAGAGAAGACATCAAAAACAGGTCAGAGCTCCAAAGGATACGTAACTAGGCAAGGCATAACATTTCAAAAAGGGAGGCCATTCTCTAAAGAAACTTGGAGGAGGACATACACATCATCAAACATGCATGTTTAAGTTCACACATGCCTGTGTAAAAACGAATTATGTTCTATGTAAAACCTAGACCCAAGGCTGAAATGTTAACCGATAATGTCCAGGTACAGACTATTGTACACACAAACTAAACATAAGTATGGTGCTAGATCTGAGTTACCAGAAAGACAGCGTGTAGTCACCCACGAAGGTCTCACTTTCTCGCACTAGGAAGGAGCCGTCAGGAGCCCCAGTCTCTATGCAGTACTCGGTGAGCAGGCGCTCGGCAATGTGCCGCCCATCTCGCCCAGCCCCAAGCTTCCCGTGGAACCACTTCTCACTTGAGTGCAGCTCTGTGCTGCCACTGGCCTAGACAGGATAACAAAGATACCCAGTGACTACCAAGTTCTCATTCAGCTGAACTCACGCCCCTCAACAATTCTACCTCCTTCGGCTCCTCTTCATCCTCATTGCCCTGGTCATTGCTGGTCTCCTCAGAGTAGTAGATCTTGCTGCTAGTCAGAACAAAGTAATGGGGATACCACTCCTGGAAGAGACCAAAGGGGACCTATAAGCCAGAGTTCAACACACTGCCCCACCATGTCCAGGCTCAGCTAGACCTCACATGATTCACGGGGTCCTCCAAGTAGAGGATACCATTCTTGATGGAGTTACTGATATCATTCTCGGAGTACATCACAGAGGTAGGCACCTCCTCATAGGCACTGCCCTCAGCCAGCTTCTTGTGCTGTGGAAGCAGACCAGGTCATGGCAAAACCATTCCACACCTAGCCCCATCTCCTAATGCAAGGTTTCTACTACCAATGATGCCACACCTTAATTAGGATCTTCCTCTTGAGCTGGTTCGGAGAAGGAAGCCCATCAGCAGCAATGTCCACGGGCTTGGTAAGGAGTGTGTCTCCAAGCACCTTTCTGAAGTGCTGAGCCATGTTTCTCTGCTGGGCAATGCTGCAGTGGTCCTCAATGGACAGGATGACGGGGTACCTGAAGGCAACAGGTCAGCACAGTGACACTGCCGCTACAGTTATTCTGGGTCAAACCTCAGTCCAAACAGTTCCTTACAAAGTGAAATAATGGAGTCAAGGGGCTGGGCACCTTATCCACAGGACCCCTCTGAAGACAGGGAGCCCCTGGGAGTGGGGGTGGGGGCACATCAAGAGGCAACTGGAACCAAGAAGTCGCAAGTATTGCAGAAGGGAGCCTCTGAGTTGCTGAGGCTGCCCTAGCATAAGACATTCCACAGAAAACAGGTCAGGAAAGATGAGAAGCAGCCCCAAATGCAGCTTGAGGATCCTCTCAGTGCAGTGGGCACTGCAGGCTTGGTGGTAGCTAGCGACTGAGAATGGCTCATAGGAAACATTCTTTTTCCTATGAGCAATGAAGGAAAAGGAGATAACCTGAGACCACAGTTCCAGGCAGGGTTGTTTGAGAATGAGATGCACTTCAGTGCTAGCCAGAGATGTAGGGAGCAGAGGAAAGAACTCAGGAAAGTGTCTGGAGTGAGAGCAGAGGAGACAGGAGGAGTGAGGCAGCCACACAAGGGGTCCCAGGAAGGAGAGGACCTGGAGGTTGCCGTCATCTCCACACCTACTCACTCTGAGGCTACGAAAGCGTGCTCCTTGATGGTGTGCAGGACATCTGAGAACTTGATCTTGGTGGTGAGCGTATGCCCATGGTAAATGACTGGCATCCCATCTGGCCCATCCCAGCAGTCCACTAGGGAATAGTATCATCATGGTCAAACAGGCAGGCCTTTCACTGTCCCTCTCCAAACCTTAGACCCAACGTACACTCAATGCAGCGACAGCCCATCCTCAAGCAGCGAGCATAGGCTTCCAGGGAGGACTCGCTGGAGAACTGGTCCCCAGTCAGGTACCTGGATAAGCAAGGAGAGGCACATATGGTCTGGTGGGCCTTCCTCCCTCCTTAGAAAAGGCTGGATGAACAGAAAGAGGCATACTCACGTATTATGTGAGGAGGAGATCCAATAGTGAGAGAGTGGGTTGTTCATGGTGTCTGGGCACACAGCATCTAGCTGTGAATTCCACACACTGTTCTCTTTGGAGAACAGAAAGGTGACAAGCTACAAGAATAAACACGGAGGAGAAGGTGAATGAGTCCTGGCTGCCACTTGGGATGGAAGTAGGTATACAAGAGTGTGCGCAGTCTCAATTCCGCTGGCAAAGTAGGCAGTAGGTTGCATACACAGCTTTTAGAGTACAGGTTGGCTCTGGTCACCCTCCTACCTGTTTTCTCTAACAGAATGGTGGGAAGGGTGAGGCTCACCTCATCCAAGAAAAAGTATGGCTCCTCAATCTCTCGCAAGGGGTCTCGAAGGAAGCTGAGCATAAATTCCTGCACCTGGAGCCTGTCCACAGCCCACAGCTCCTGTTAGGTAAAGAGGAAGTCATGGAAGAGGCCACCAATGATGAACCTACCCCGCATCCTGGCTCCCTGGCCCAGTCATACCCCCTGGTACTCAAGAAGGAACTGCTGGAACTCAGAAAGGGACACCTGGCAGTGCTCTGGCCGCTCTCCAGTCCTACAGGGCGAGAACATAGTGTCTGACAGCTGGCTGACTTGATCAATAGACAAGGGGCCCCTAGCTAATGTAGATACCCAATGGTTTATTATGCCCCATCCCACCCACCCACTGCTTCCCACCTGGATCTGAAACCACCCAGAGAAAAGGCCCAATTGGCTGTTCCAAACCAAACCTCAAAGTGTTGGCTTCCAAGAAGGGAAGGTCCATCTGCAGAGAACAGAGGCTGGTCAGGAGGAGCCCTGGGGGACCATGCAGGAGGGGCTCTTAAGGAAAGGTGAGGGAGCAGAAGCTCTCGGGGGATGGCTGGAGCAAGGGCACCCAAGACCTCCAAAGCAGGGCAGCAGGGCTATGAGAGGAGGAGAGGAGTTGGGGCAAGGGCAGGGGGAGAGGCTCATGCACCGTCTTCTGGGCGCTGTACATCAGGCTGCGGTACAGCTGAGCAAACTGCCCATAGGTGATGTCCCCGCTCCGCTGTTCAAGGTCCTGCATAGTACAGAGCAGCACTGCCAGTCAGGCCCCTTGTGAGGAGTCACTTACCTCCCCTGCCCTGCCAATAGACAGCCCAAGTGCCATTACCGTCAGTCGCTCTCGGAGGAAGCGCATATTGGGGACCCGGTAGTTGACCTGTGACAGCATGTTCTTCAAGTCTTTGGCTGATATACTGAGGAGAAAAAAAGGATTCCCTTGACTTTAGGCTGAGCCTACCTAAGGATGGACAGGTAAACACCTATACTCTGGGAATCTGTTTCGAACTTCATGGTGTGATAGACTGAAGTCCCTTCCTTTCTCTGGGCCCCAGTTTCTGCATGTGAAAGAGAATGCCCAATACTCCAGAAGTGACCAAGCTCAGGAAAGCAGGTCAGGCTGGGGTGGGGGCAGAATAAGCCATCTCCAACAGCTGGCCCCCAGCTCTGAGCTCCTGCCTGTACAGGACAGGGAGGTGCCCACTGCCACTAACTGGGATATCCTGTGATCCACAGCCCCCAGAATAAGCATCAGGAAGGAATCATGTACACCCTTAGCTACATGTAACCTCTGCTGCCTGGGCACACTCCTGAGGCTGGACAGTAAACTGGCTCCAGGAACAGAACTTAGAGAGAGGGGCAGAGGGGAAGAGAGTGGGAAAGAGAGAGGGAGAGAGACAGAGAGACAGAGAGTGGGGGGAGCGCACGCCACCCTCCAGGCATGGCAGCTAGGATGAGCACAGGATGAACAAGATGGAATAGGATGCTCTCCTGGGAGTGGGAGTTGGAAAAAGGGAGCACACCCTCTTCTGGCCTAAAGCCAGGCAGGAAGGACCAAAATTCCCTAAGTAGGGCTCAGATCTTCACCAATGGTTGACTGCTCTAGAATAGCAGTTCTCAAACTAATGCTGTACAACCTTTAATACAGTTCCTCCTCGTGCTGTGCTGACCTCCAACTAGAAGATTATTTTATCACTTCTTTATAACTGTAACTGTGCTACTGTTATGAATCCTAATAGAAATGTCTGATATGCAGATAGTCTTAGGCGACTCCTGTGAAAGGGTCACTCAATCCTTCTAAAGGGGTCGAGAACCAATGCTCTAGAGTCAGTGTTCTGCAGGGAGCACTAGGTCACATGACCATCAGTCAGCCGTTGTCAAAGGGCCCCATACTCACCAAGGAGACACAAGCCCCTGTCTCCTCTCTTTCCCGTCACCACCATGCCTTGCTGGGCTCACTTCTGTAACTGCTGCCCCTTTCCCTCTATGTAAAACTCTGATGAGACCCACCTGCACTCCCTTTATGCTCCTAAAGCTGCTCACCACTGGGCTGAAGCTACTTTTCCCACAATGTTATTACACATAAGGATAAACGTACTCCCCCTTCCCTAGCTTCTCATGTGGAAATAGTCTAGGGTTGGCCACTGGGTCTCTCTTCCCTTTTGTTGCTATCTGGGTCCATGAATTTTTAACTGGGACCTGGAGACTTTCCATTTCACCTGTTCACATCCACGTTACTACCTCCAGCCCTACCTCCTCATTCGCATCATAAAACTTACTCCCACGTTGGACCCTAAGGTCTCTACGACCTGCTCCTCCCACTGTTTTCTTGTCTCAGCCAATGGCAACTTTACTTTCCAGTTGCTCAAGTCAAACACCTAATGATCTCTGACTTTTTGATGCAATATTAAACAATATAGCCCAAATCCAGTTAATTCCTACCATTTATTACCTCAATCTGAGCCCTCTCACCTCCACCCAGAATGGTTGGACAGTGTCTAGCAGCCCTCTACAGCAGTATGATCTTGAGTGTGTTTGCCTAGTTTTATGTTGACTTGACACAAGCCAGTCATCAGAAGAGAGAGCCTCCATTGAGAAAATGCCTCTGTAAGATCCAGCTGTAGGCAAGCCTGCAGGGCATTTTCTTAATTAGTGATCGATGTGGGACAGCCCATCCCAAAGTTGGTGGGTGGGGCCATCTCTAGGCTGGTAATCATGGGCTCTAAAAGAAAGCAGACTGAATAAGCTATGAGCAACAAGCCGGTAAGCAGCACTCCTCCATGGCCTCTGCATTAGCTCCTGCCTCCAGGTTCCTACCCTGTTTGAGTTCCTGTCCTGGTGATGAAGAGCAATGAGGAAATTTACACTGAATAAACCCTTCCCTCAAGTTGTTTGTTCATGGTGTTTCACTGCAGCAATAGTAAGCCTATCTAGGACACTGAGGGAACTCTAAGTCAGAGCAGGTCATTCCTCTACACCTCCCACCGCTTCCAGCCTCTGGGGACTATCAGAGGGCCCTGCAACAGTACAAAGCTGCACTGACAGCCTGCCATCTGGTCTTTGCTTCCTCCAGCTCCTGGTCCTCTGGCTGCACTGCCCATCACATCTCTAAGACCCAGAACCAGCTCTGTAGCCCACTCTCAGCAGCATGAACTACTTCTGTGTGAGAACCCCTAACCCTCTCACTGTAGCTCAGTCCTCTGGGTCCTCTGGCTCCAACGCTGTGGGTGCCTCGACCTACTGGTTAGGCATACACCGCAGCTTAGCACCTACCGATCTTCTCGGTTACGGTCCACTGAATAGAACTGCTTCCGGAGCCACCTGAAGACAGAGAGAGAAGCCTGAGGTAAAGGTCCCTTCTCCAGCTAAGTTAAAGCCTGGGGGGAAGAGCAGTTACTGTCTGCATAGGGGATCTGAAGTCTCTGCCTCTTTTCCCTTGGTTCTAAGATATCTAGTCTTTTTTTTTTTTTTTTTTTTAAGTTTTTTTTTCCTTTTTTAAAACTTATTTCATATATATGAGTACACTGTCTCTGTTTTCAGACACATCAAGAAGAAGGCATCAGATCCAATTACAGATGGTTATGAGCCACCATGTGGTTGCTGGGATTTGAACTCAGGACCTCTGGAAGAGCAGTCAGTGCTCTTAACTACTGAACCATCTCTCCAGCCCCACGATACCTAGTCTTAACCACATGAAGATGAGTCTTACCTCTCAATTTGCAGGGGTGTGGCTGCCTGCAGTGTGTCCTCCATCAGCCAAGTTAAGCCTTTGATCCACATGTTCACTTCATCCTCAGATGTGGCTGTGAGCAGAGCAACGGCTGAGCCAAGGGCACATATCTCCCACAAGAGCAAGCGCAGCTGGGCGTTCCCCTTACCTACACCCCACCTCCTCTAAGCCTGTGTCTCCCACCTTGCAGGCTCAGGGTCTTCAGGCGGAATTCCATTCCATAGAGGATGACAAAGCAGTGTGACTGATCTGGCCGGAAGGCAGGGTCTTCTTGGTAGCGGTCAAAGTCCCGTGAAGTCTTTCCTGGACGGATCTCTTTGATTTCACGGATATCAACTGGGAAGATAGTAAAGGCCAAGGTTAGGCCTAGGTCCTCACAGTCAGCATCAAAGGGAGCATAGCCTGCTCTTCTCAGTCACTTCCATAGCCTCCTTCTTCAGGGACTGGACCACAAAGAGAAAACCCTTTCTCTGAGACAGACTAAACCCACTCAGTTACCCCAGGTGACAGAGAGTTGGGCTTATCTAAGAGTAAAACTCTTCGGTTGTTGTTAAAGGTAAAGGCTCTTTGGGGACAGGCAGGTATGTGCTACCCCTGCCTTATCTTTGTTCCATTACTGGAAGTGCACGTTATATACTTAGACCTGGAAAAGAGTTGGACTCCAGAAGGAACAGGGATCCAAAGCAGTTAGTTCCTTATGGATCACTTTCTAACACAATACATATGCAGACCCAACTGTAAAGTCCTAGAGGCTAGGCTGGGCAAGTCTAGATTGGTCTCAGAATCCCAGACAGAGCCTTCAATCAGGTCCAGAAAACTGGCAAATCCTGAAATGATCCACACCCTAGACATGCCCACACAAGTCTTAGCAAAAGGCCAAATCCTGGTTTAGGCCCAGGTTGTCCAAGAATGTCTGCACTGTGCTTGGAATCTTTATCTCAGTTACAAAGGGATTCTCAACTGTTCCCCTACTTTCACAAGCAAGGGTGAGGAAAGTACATGAGCCTGAGAGGTAAATAATTGGTACTGGCTACTAACCTGAGTAACAGACAGAACAACTATAAGCTAGTAACTCATTTAGCTCCTTCCAGTTGTAGTCTTACGGACTAAAGAGCTAAGGATCTGACTCAAGTTTCTCAGGGCAATGGGGTAGTAGGCTACATGGACTAGAATCTAGCTCTGCAGCACATTAACTGTGAGTCTGAGCAGAGACAATCACCCTGAATCCACTGCTACACTTACAAAGCGTGATAAGAACATCAGAGATGACGCTGGAAAGACCAAAAGTAGCCCCGAAAGCATGGAAACTGTGTGCCCCACAAGAAGGGAGCTGTTCCTTGGCCAGCACTTGCTCAGATGTGTGCTCTCAGCCCACTTAGGTCTGAAAGGTCTTGCCACAGCCGCCCTGACTATACATCCACTCCATCCTTGAACTAGCTGGAAATCTGGACAGAAGAAAACACTCAGCCCAAGAAAAGAGATTCAGGCTTGACAGTGAGCTTTCCCTCAGCTTCGGAACTTCTTAAAATGTTCTGACCAGTCCCCCTTCTGAGTAAATTCCCCTTAGATTCTAGTTCTAAAGACCAGCGTGCCTGGAACATCCCAAAGGCTCCAACCAGCACCTGGAAGTCTTTTTGTTTTGTCCCTTGAGCCAGCCACAGTAGCCTCATGAACAATGTCAACACTGTGGTCCTGTCCCCAGCTCTGCTACCACAAACAGCACTGGCTTCACCTGGAACCAATTCTGTCCCCTCAGCAAAGCCCCCCAGGTCTATCCTCCAGCAGGAAGTCTGAACTTTCCTGTTGGTGGCCACACCTCTCACCAACTAGCTTTCCTTCCTGACTCTTCTGAACCATAAAACACAGTTTGGACACCTGGTTCTGTACGTCCATTTGTGTTCCTCCTGTGAATACCCACTAACCTACCATGAATCCACTCCCTTTTACAGCCTTTGAGGTTCTCATGATGGGGCTCAGAGATTTACTTTGAGCTTTTTTGTCTTGCCCTCTCTCTGATCCCTCCAACCCAAGTCATTCCTACATGCAAATGTTCCTGCCCTATTGCAACCTGGATCCTGGCCTGGCAAGTTCTAACACTGGATTGTCTCCTACTAGAGATCCAAATGGGAAGCTGCATCCTGCAGTAATCATCCGGTCAATGCCTCAGGCTGCTATGTAATAAATGTATGTTCCTCACACTCCATGGGAGGCAGAGCCCCTTCCAGTACCCACTGAATGCAAAAATGAGAAAAAAAATGCAGGCTCATGGATCTGCCAAGTGCAAAAGCATAGGGGATGGAGTAAAATGGAGGTCTTCTACTCAGATCTAGAATGAGGGCGGAGGAGCTGGGTCACAAACCCACAACTTGATAACACAGTTTCTAAAGGTGGAAGGAAGAGCTTCCATTAGGAGGAAATGCTACATCACACACCACACAACCACCACAAACTCTGCCCTTTGAAACAGAAACTAGAATACTCTTCCAGGCAAAGCTATTATTCCCCTCCTACACATTTTCCCCTCCTACATATTCGCCCATGTGTGTGCATGCACACATACCTACATGATCCACAGTTAATGTCTTTCCTGCTGATGCCCCACAGGCTATACACAATAAGGTGTATACACAATAGATGGGCAGTTATAAAGTCTAAGGCACATGGGTAGGCCACATATGGTTCCCCTACATATATATGTGCACACATGGATGGTGTGTGTACACACATATGCACATATGTGTCTATGTGCACAAAGCCAGTAGGCCCAGGTGAGCTCTAGCCTGCTTTGTGTTACAGACACATTTGCACAGAGTCTGAAGTTAGAACAGGCATATGATTAAATAGGAACCAGGGAGGCATCGAGCAGGGAGGCCAGGCACACAACTCTTCTAAGCCCATAGTGGTCATACTGATCCCTTCTTCCTCCTCCATAAGGAGACACCAGCATGGCCCTGATGCCCTCTACGTCTATGAAGTCAGAAGCAGACTGAGAAGGACCTAACAGCAATGAAACAACCTGCTAGGCCATGAGAGCACAGCCTGTGTTTCAGGACAAACGCGCGCGGGGGTGTTGGGGGGGGGGAAGGGAGAGAGAGGGATAGAGTACGAGCCCAGGCTCATTCCCAGAAGCTGCCATCACATGGAAGACTGCCTCATCAGACACAGCCTCTGCTTTAGTTGCGTAAGAGGAGAGGGAGACTGCCAGCCCAGCCACTGTCTGGGTGAGACCTTCTTATGTCAGGAGTGACTGTGTGTATACAAGTGCATGTGTGTGTGCATTCGCAACTGCTTAGACATCATTCCCTATGCCTGGAAGACCCATGGTCCAGCGTTCTCTTCTTCCTAAAAACTATGGGAGAACAGCATTTGGAGGAACATTAGTGAAAACATAAGTCCAAGATACCGAGAGGCCCTGATGTCCAGGGGCTGGAAAGTGAAAAGAAAATACTCGCTGAAGACAAGGGCAGATTTCTACAACCAGGGACAATGATGTGACAATGGCCCAACTGCAGGCTTACCATAACCTGAATGGGCACAGTCTAGCTTGCACAGCCTGTCAGAGCATTGAATAAGCACTCCTCCAAGGACAATGGCTCTGGGCCAAGTGAGAAGGCTTACCCAGGCTTTAGGAATGGCCTGGACTGCCTGGGAAGCAAGGAACACCCAGTCCTCCACACTTAATCTTTATAAACTCTTATAAGGAAATCAAGACTTGTTTTTCTTTTGTTACTTCTGTTTCTGTCTTTTTTGAGATAGATAGCCCTGGATCTTGCAGTTCTCCAGATTCAGCCTCTAGAGTGCTGAGATCACTAGGTGTGAGCTACCATGAAGGCTTTTCTCAAAAAGATTTGAATAGTAAGGAACCACCCACACTTATGCCAGGGACTAACATCACATGGTAGCTGTAAGGCCAGAGAGTCTAGTATACTAGGCAGAATCCTGGTGGTCTGTGCTTCTCAGTGCCCCTTAGTGGAGACCTTTCTACTCCTGAGCCCTCAGAAAGTCTGTCCTGACCAGATATCTGTTCCTGAAGCTGCCCCTAGCAGGGAGAACCAAGAACCACAGGGCCCTTCAATTCCAGCTTTGAGGGTCAGGAAGTCCCTCACTCTCTCAGATTCAGTTTCCCAAGCTGGAAAACTGAATTCTTCTCATCTCCCAAGATAAGGACCTTGCTGAGAAGCACCTGTCTGTGTGCCCAGTGTTCCTGACGGGTCCTGAGAAAGACAGCCGTAGGGGAGATGACACAGCTGCCTGCCAGGGCTCTGCTCAGAGGCAAAGCTCAAACCTCTAAGAGTTTTATTTTGTTTTTGAAGATAAAGGCCACCAGGAAAAGAATCCAAGCAGTTATTTCCAGCTCACAATTAGGCCTTACAAGATGAGTACCCTGTGGGGCACAGGTCCCATTGATGAGTATATGCAAAGATGAGCTAAAATACTATTTCTTGAGTATATAGCAAACCCCACAGTGCAGGCATGTGTACCTCACAAGTACCTCCAGAAAAAAAAAAAGAAAGACCAACAGATCTGAAATTGCAAAGATGAACTGTTCTCTTTTCTGGATTGTTACAACAAGACCATCAGTTAGGGGTACCCCCTACCCAAACATCCACTGGGGGACCAGACCTCATCTGTCCCATCATTTCAATCTTCTATTTTGGCTTTCATAGGAGTTGAAATGTGCTTGCTGCCTCTCTAATATCTGAAGCAGATAAAATCAAAGTTTGTCTGATGAGGCAGGGACTCCGGAAGGCTAATGTTCCCTTTCCATCTCCTTTCCTCTCTGTTCTGCCTTTCTCAACCCAGGGACAGACTCTGAACGCAACTCGAGACCCTGAGACTAGAGATCAGCCTTACTCAGAGTGTAGCATCTGGATGATGCTTACACAGACAGCAAGAACCTTTAGACATGCCCGTATCCCTCTAAAAGACTTCTCATCTGAGGCACCCAGATGAGCACTAACCCCAAGCACTTTGAAGGTGGCACTCAGGGCTGGGTTAAAAGCCTGCTTCTTCTGTAGAATAGGTTTTTACACCTCAGACAGGACTCAACTCAGTGAGTAGGCAGAAGAAACAGTGCTGTCACAGGGACAAGCTAAATGGCAGACAGACAGTCTGTAGCCTGAGAAAGGGTGCTTGTCTCCTGAAGGCAGAGTCTTGCCAGACAGCAGGCTAGGCACATGCCTGTCATCATCTCTAGGCACATGCCTGTCATCATCTCTGTTGCCCATCACAGTGGGACAACCATGCTGTGCATCCACTGCAGACGGGTGTTGTTGGTGAGTAATCTATAATCCAGTCAGAGTGTACCAGCAGGAACACCAGAGAAAGAGAATAAAAAGAATGGGGCACTAAACCTTTTTAGGGGTCTTTAGTACACAGGCCAGGGAGTCAAGCCACAAAACCCCAAACCTTAATTTAACTCATGTCCTAGCATTCCCACCTCCAACAAAGCCACTTTCCAAACAGCCCCAGAGATAAATATCCCCCACAGGGTCACATGGCAAAGAGAAGGTGGTGTCAAGACACAGTCTCCTTCCTGTGCCTGTGCAGCAAGCAGCTACTGTCACAGCAGCAACTGTGGAAGAACGAACAGTGACCCCTCCTCAGAACCATAGCCAAACCAGTTTACACACACAAGGCACTGCCTCCAACACCTGACCAAGAAGAGCAGCTCGCCTAACTCTGCATTCAGCTTCTTTCCTACCTTAGTAAACAGGAAGCAGTCATCCAGACGGCTGGATAGAGGTCCACAGTCTCCCAACACACGGGACATTGCAGTGCTCTGTACAAACTGTTTCAGTACACAATCCTCACCAACACACAAGGCCACCTAGAGACCAGATTCTAGATGGCTTTCCTGTTTAGGCAAATGAAGGATGGGACCCAAGGGATCTCAGCATGGTGATTCATGGCAGATGGGGGTTCTAGAGAGTCCTCATAGTAGTACCAACACTGATAATGGATACATAGAGAAAAAGAAAGGGGTCACAGAAGGCTTCACACTGCCCAGGCAGGCAGCCATCTTTCCTTAAACATAGTTTATTTCAAGTAGTAACAGCATATGTAAGTCCCAAAGGAAGGAGGAAGGAAGGAAGGGAAAGAAAGCCCCACAAGGAACACAGAGCCAGAAGAGACGTCAGTCACCTGAAGCTCATTTACTCAGTCCATGACTCTGCTAGTTACCAGGCATCTATCTGCTCCACCCCGGGCCCTAAGTTGGGTCCTGGGGAAACAAATCAATGGGCACTGAGTTCCTGCCCTTCAGAAAATCCTAGACTGATGGAGGAAACAGATGGGGAAGCAGATAACTATGAGGTCAGCAAAGAATGGAACAGTAGGGAGACATCTGTGGTGCTGTGTGTGTACAACCTCCCTTCCATTTGGTGTTCTGCTCTTGACTTTTTCCACACAACCTTACCCAGCCTTTTGCGCTCCTTTGTGTGCTAAAAGCCGACCCAATTAAACACAGGCCACAGTCCTCTGCTCTCGTGTTCCGCTTTCTCCTCAATGATAGTCATGCCCACTGCTTTAAGTCCCTCTGGTATACTAACAATTCACAAACCATCTCTAGCCTCTAAATGTCTGCCACTGCACTCCAACTGCTCACTTCCTATTCCTATCTGTCCACCTAAGGAAAACACACACACACACTTCAAAGCAATATTATTTTCTCTCACCCAAAACCCTGGGCTTCTGGCTATGCTCCTCTGGGTATACCAACAATATGAACTGAAAACTTCACAACCACCCATCAAGAGTCTCTTTTCTCGGGCCTAGCAAAATGGTTCAGCAGAAGGTACTAGCTGCCAAGCCTGATGACCTTGAGTTCAAACCCCAGAACCCACATGGTAGAAGGAGAGAACCAACTCCCCCAAGTTGTCCCCTGACCTCAAAACATACTCGTTTTGAAATTTTTTTTATTTCTGTTTCTCATTAGTCCAATCCTGCCAGTCTAGCCGACTGTCGCTCATAATGAGCAGCTGCAGGAAGGACATAAACTAGGAGTTAGAACTCAGCCATGGGAGGAAGGATTAGGTTTGCCCCGTGCTAACAGGCTATGCTAAACAGCCTACAGACACTTCTCAGAAACTGCACAGCACAGAGGATGCGGTTGTTGCCTCTGCAGGTGGAGGGCGGCAGCGGCAGCAGCAGGAGTGGCATCTGGTATCCTGTCACTCATCGCTGGCATGTTTGCTACACTTATTACATCAAGCTCTTAATTAAACTGAACTGTTTCATCCTTACAACTAATACTGTGAGACAAGTATTAGGGTTCCCATTCCCCAAGCAAGGGCACTGAGCACAGAGTGGTTAATGATCCTGCCCAAGGTGACAGTTGGCAAGTGGCAGAGCCAACGATATCTCAAAGCCAAGCTGATGTGCCCCTGGCTTGTGCTTTGTGGGAAGCAGCCAAGTGGGAGCAACACAAGGAGAATGGCAGGACTCAGGCTGCTTTATGACACTCTTAGAATAAAAGCCATATAATTAGAACAGAGAGAAAGAAAGAGAGAGAGAGAGAGAAAAAGAGAGAGAGAGAGAGAAAGAGAGAGAGAGTTTTAAATTCTATTATTTGTGTGTGTGTGTGTATGTGTGTGTCCATGTGATGTGTAAGGATGCACACATCCCATAACACCTGGGAAGGTCAGAGGACAACCAGTGATCAAAGGTTGTCAAGCTCGCTCGGCAAGTGTGTTTACCCACTGAACAAGCTATCTCTCAGCTCTATGTGTGTTCTAGGACTATTTGGCTATTTTTTGTAAACTCCTTGAGGACACAAACCACGTTTATCATCTTAAGTGCTCAATATCTAGCAGAAACTTAACAAGTGTGCAAGGAAAGAAAACTCTAATGAGCGTCTTTCTTGGCTGAGCAAGCTGCTCCTGCCAGCAGACAAGTGAGCCCTCACAGCCTCAGGCCTGCAGGCCTCTCTGTTGCCCTGCCTATGCATGCCCCGCCCAAAGGGCAGAGGACAAGCAATGGTCAGGAGGAGAAGGGAGAATCTGGGCTCTCCCTACCACAAGAAAACAAAGCAGCTTCAGACTGAAGAGGAAATAGGAGGGAGAGGGGCTGAGGAGCTGGAGGGGGTTTCCCTTGCCATAACTACTCAGCATAATCTCTAACCTCCTGCTTGTAGGACTAGTCTTAAAACCCCAACAGAAGGTCACAGAGGTTAATTCTCAATGACAAAGGGAGTCCTCAGGTTGGAGGCTTGGAGATAACAGACTTCTTACAACTTTATACCCCAGGAGGCTTTCCTGCTTTGAAGCTTCAAGGCCCAGCCCCTCCATAGCACCAGCCACATTCCCTAGGTCCTGCCAGCCAAAGGCACTCCCCTTTTGCTTCCTAGAAAAGAAAGGCCCCAAAGAAAGGTCTATTCTCTGTCTTCAACTACCTCATGACCCCACCCTACCCCCAGTTTAGTAGGCACTCACCCCATCACCCACCAACACACGTCCATACTAGGATGAACGGCATGTGTCTAGTGTAGGCCAGTTCTCAGAGTAGAAATCAGAACAACCTCTCAGGAGCAGTCTGACACCAAGTACTCTCATGTCACTGCTGGACTCAAGAGGCCTGACACAAAACCCCTGATAAAGACCCACTGTTACCTTCTGAACCTCTCTGGTAGATATGCTAAGTGGTCCCATGAAAGGGCCCAACACAAGTACATTACACTCTTTTACTGTTGTGGGTGAGGAAGTGACTGAGGTAGGAAGAGAAAAGCTGCTTCCAGTATGTGAGGCATCATGTGAGACCATTAAGTGGGCTGCAGAGCCTTAGAGAAGGACCATCACTGCCTGCATCAAACCCCTAACCTGTCCAAGGAGTAACTTTATACCTGTGCTGACCTACCACCACCTGAGGCTGAGAAACCTGTGGGCTAACAGAGGTTCTCCTCTGCTTTTTCCCAGGCTAACCACTCTATGAACTTAGGCCCACTATCTGAGCCTAAGGCTGGAATCTCCCCCGAACATACTCACATCTACCTACACCGCCAGAAATTATATTGTCAAGGCCTTATTCTTACCACAGCTATGGCCAAGCCAAGGACTCTCTGACCCTCAGGTACACATGTCCCCAAAAGTCACTTTATAAGGCTTTTAACTTAGCCATATCTCCAGGAAGTCAACCCGAAATGAATGTTCCACTTGAGCTGAAGAAAAATTAGATCCATAAACAAGTGGTATCAAACTTGCTATAGGCTATACAAGTTCTCTCACTGGTCGGACCAGTATACTCTTCATAGTGTCTATGGTCTATGTCACTTCAAGAGCCTCTACCCCGTGCTGATGTGTCAATCAATGGGGAAGAGACTATACAGAAAAGGTTAGGCTGCCAGAAAGATCTGGGCCCTTGGGCTCAGCCCTCAGCACTTTAAGTCAGTACTACCTCCTGTAAGCCCTAGTTTCCCATCTGCTTCTGGATTTCAGACTCCCCAGGATCAAGGACTGGGCCATCTCTTTTTCTTGCTTACCTAACTTCTCTCTGTCAGGCCTTGGCTCAATAGAGAAGATGCCAGTCTTTTGCTGGAGAAAGCCTCACCCATTTACTCCTGAATTTTGCTGAAGCCAGGGCCTCTGGCCAACACGGGAAGGGCAAGAGCCGGAAGGAAGCAGCAGAGCCTATACACAAAGCCTCTATGCGGCTATAAAAAGGAGCCCCTCCCTGCTTCCCCCAGGATGGGCCTGGTTCCTAGGAGGTGAGAGTAGAGTACCAATACTTGTGCCCGGGCACAAAGCCACTACAGCCTCTCAAAAGCTAGCCCAGCACCACCTCAGACCTCTTCTTGAAAGGAGAGCATGAGAGCACCAAGGGCTGAGCCAGGAATGCACGTAGAGATGCTTGAGATCAACTCCATGGTGTCCACCAACTCTCCCCACAGCTCCCAGCACTCGGCTCCTGGCCTTGCTCTCAGAGGGCCAACAAGCAGATTCTCTAGAAGCCTCTAGGAGCATGGGTTTCCAGTTCTCTGGAGCTGTGGGAGCAACCATGATTAAGAGACTGTAAGAAGCTCTGATTCTGAGGCTACAGGAGAAACACTAAGGCCACAACAGAGGATGCTCAAGGGGCTCAAGCAAGGATAAGGGGGACATTATAGAAGGGCTTCAGAGTCTAAATGCTGTCTCTCGAAGGTCACACACACTGTGGCCAGCTTTACAGAGAAAGCTTTTCCTTTCTAGCCACCAGGCTCCAAATTCTTCTGTAGCTTAGTTTGCCCACAGTGTTCAGATCTGCACTGCAGACCTGACCTAGACCACTGAGGCCACTCTCCAAAGGCAGTGATGTGGCTTAGATGGATGGTGTGTAACACAAAGGACAAATAAACCTGTATGCCACCAGTCCGAGGTCGGGCCTTTGTCCCTTCAGCATGCCCTCAACCATCTTTCAGACAGAGCGGCCCATGCTTGTTTCCTTCAGGGCACTCACCACACCCTGTAATTATTTGTCTGGCTGGTTTTGCCCTAACTGTATGTTTGCTACTAGACTTTACAGTGCTTGCCACAGAGAAGCCAGAGCACACATGGCGCCTTGCTTGTTCAGTGAGCCAATGAGGCCCAAGGAAGCCACAGTTCTTTTTAAATTGAGATTTATTTTTATTTTATAGTATGGAAATTTGCCTGAATGCATAACTGTATGAGTGCATACAGAGGCCAGAAGAGGGCATCAGATTTCCTGCTAGGACTGAGGTTACAGATGATTGTGATACACCACATAGGTGCTGGGAATCACTGCTCTGGAGGAGCAGTCAGTGCTCTAACCTCTGAGACAGCTCTCCAGCCTCTCCTCTCCCTTACTTTTTAAAGAAAATGGCTAGGCTGACATGAAGGCAAGCTAGTTGAGTGCTACCATAAACTGGCAGAAGCAGGAGAAACTCTGCTTCTAGGGTACTTCTAGGGTGCCCAACCCAGCAGCTAGGCCCAGCCAACACCTGATGGATGGATATAGGAACACTGGACTCTGTTGTGAGGGAGCCTGGGAAGGTGTTTCTTGGGAGCATCTGGAACGCTGTGACCCTTTTCTCTGTAGAGTACTGAGAGGCTGTTACCATCAACTAGTAGAGATAAGTCCAGGGATGAGGTGCTCTGGCCTCCATATCAGACAGTACCTTCACTGTAGAAGGGAAAGGTCCAGGAAGGCTAGATACCTAGCTGGCTATCTAAGGGCTATCCCAGGACAAGACAAGAGAATGTATAGCATCAATGAGTCTAGCTTGTCCACTGATGAAAGCCTGGGCTGGGTAAACACATGTGACCAGAGTACAGAATAGAGGTCAAGGATCTACGCAACAGTCCACCTTACTGTTACATCCTAGAGTAGGAGAAACAATACTATAGCAAAAATCAGAAATTCCACACTTAACTATGCTCCATGACCTCATCCTGGGACCTTTGTTTCCTCATCTCTGTAATAGGGACAATTAACTGCTTTCCCGGGAAGCACGGAGCTAGGCCGAGGGTGAGGAAAACGCACCATGCACTCCCAGAACATTATTCAAACACCAGATCCTTCCTTCTCTGTACTCAAACTCAGGAGACATCAGCTTCCAGCCACACCCCAGTGGAAAGCAGAACTCTGCTGTTAACTAACAGGCAGGCAAAGGGAAGGTGTGACAAAAGGCCCAAGGTGTCAAATGTGCTGCTGGCCATTTCTCAAGTCTCTTATGCTTAGATGCAATCTTACTTCATTAACTTTAACCTGGAACTCCATGAGGAGGAACTTTGTTTGTTTTTGTTTGCTTTTTGTTTTTTTAAGACTGAACTTGCCTTATAGCCCAGGCTAGTCTATATATAACTCAGTATGTAGCCAAGATGGCCTTGAACTTGCCATACCTGGCTAAGAATTGTTTTAGAGAAAGTAGCTTACCCAGGGTCACAAGAACACACTGCCTCTAGCCACACGTTGGAGTGTTCACAGCTCAGTTACCAAGAGGGTAGGATTAGCTGCCCAAGGACACTAAGGTATCCCTGGTCATTATCAGAGATTCCTCCAAGGCAGTGGAGCACTCTACATGGCTACATAGTACACCAAAACATTCATGTCCTCTCCCCAACACCTACCTCTCCAAAGACTCTCCTGAGGTGCACACTGACCTCTCTCCATGAGAGAGCAGAGAAGGGGAGTGTCAGTCTCCTAACAGCAAGACCCAACAGCAGGCTTCTGTAACCTCAGGCCCTACCACTTCCTCCAGTGTATTCAGTAAGGATACACTGTCCTTGAAACCGTGTTCCATAGGAAAGGAGAGAGTGAAAAGAGATACTCTGAGTTACAGAAGCGGATGTAGCCCTACCGTTCTGGCTGTGTCATAGCACTTCCTGGAAGACTGGGTCTCCCCTATCATTCAGACAGCGAGGCTAACTCAAGAGCCCAACCGACTCAGAGACAAACCCTGATGTCCAAGCAGCCGCTCGCAGCTAACTGCCTTCTCTCCACACCAATGCCCATGGCAGCAGAAAGCCCTGATCATAGAGCTGCTGAGAACTGCAGCTTCATGCCCTTCATCAAAGGACTTGGTGGCCAGGCACCAGCCCCTGACCACAACACATCTATTCCTCCAACCTAGTCCTCCTGGGGACTACATCCTGTTTCTCTCCTGTCAGACTCCACACATTAAGCATGTTCACCAAACCACCCTTGGTGCCAAGTACTTTACACAAACATTCTTCTTCGAACCTTGAAGTCAGTATTGTCTACAGATGAGACACTCAGAAGGATCCGTAGCCCACTGGAGGCCACAGAGCAGGCGAGCTGGGACAGTGTGCACTAACTGCCCAGTGCTTTACTACTCTGCACTTGGCCCTTCTTCTCATCACTTGTCTCCTCTACACGCCAAGTGGGGGGTGTGCAAACAATGTTACTGAACAAATAAATGCCCATGATTCCAAAGGGCTACTTGAAGCAATGCTGGTAATCAAGTTCTCTAAATTCCAACTCAAGTCTATGCATCTATGCAGACCTCCCCTTCCGGACACAAAGTCCTGGGAGAAGCTGGAGCGTTGGGTTTCCTGGTGTTGGGTTTCCTAGTACTGGGTTTACTCAATTTTTATGAAGCAGGTTCAGAAAACAAAGCCCCCCTGAACGGGGGACCTGGAAACTCTCACAGCAGGCAAGCCTGGGATGCCGAGGAAACAATAAGAGATCTGACTTCCCCTGGAAAAATGACAGTCAAAGAGGAAACACATGGTGGGAATGGCTAGCTCCGGAGATCTAGACACATACTTTTGTGCTGTATTCTCACTGGGAGCCAGCAAAAAGGAATACTTGAGGACATCTGTAGAACACTCTTAGGTGCCATGGACCTACTCTCAGAGCTGGCCCCTTGGTACTGCAATCTTCACCACAATCACAGCATTCCTTTAGAGTTTCTAGCTGGAGCTACTGTGCCAACTGTGGTCCTTAACTGGACAACCTTGCTAAGTATAGGTCTGAGCTATCTCACTACAGGAAATCTATGGAGCCAGAGCCTAGGAGGGCATCTAGGTTGCAGATGCTCAGGAGATCTCTGCCTATAAATACCATCTAAACATGGAGGTTTCTCTTCACAAGGAACAAAAAAGGCTACAGAAAACATGAGACCAAGGCCTACCACCAATACAACCTGGGGCAGAGTCCTGTGAGGATTGACCAGGCAGTCAAGTGAAAAGCCTGTTTAGCACTGGGCAGGAAGTCTATGGCTGCTTTTAACTCACTAAATTCTGCAACATAAATGCCAGACACCAGCCTGACTTCAGTCACAGAAGCAAACAGCACCAAAGCACTTTTCAAGGCAGACCACTGCCTAAGACATCAGAAGGTACTAACTAGTTTCACAAGTGCCATAGTGAGAGAACTTAAGATTCAGGAAATGGCAGTCAGTCTGTCCTCCAGATCCGTGAGCACCCTGAGGGCAGACAGTGGTAGTCTTTCTCTCTGGCCTGGCTTTAGGCAGGGATAAGATTTTCAGCAAAAAGCCAAATACCTGAGGCATCCGAACAAGAGACCAGAGTAGGGGACCCAGCTAGCAACTCAATCCTTTTCACAATCTGCAAGAATGGGAACCCACCAGAGTGAGGCAGAGTGGGCAGGAGTAGGGCAGGGCTTCAATGGGAGACTCCATTCACAAGGTGTTAAGTCCACATAGACTGGTCTACAGCCTTCATTCTGGACCCCAGAAATCACAGGGCCAGGTCAAATGAAAACATTCATGTCTCTGGATGACTTTTGTGGGTCTAGGAAAATGACATCCCCTGTATTCCTGCCCTCAAAGACCCAAGTGAGACAAAGTGGATTAGAGGGTTCTGTCTCTAAACCCTTCTTTCTGTCCAGGCCCCAACTCACAACGACATCCAATGTACAAACATTTTCTCTACAGAAACATGTTCTACATGATGGGTGAATGGATGAGTGAATGATGTACAGCAAAATAAAACCGGTTCCTCTTTTTTACTGAGTAAGGAGTTAGGGAGAATGTGAACCTTTCAGCTCCAAGCCCTTTCTTTCTCTTAACAGCCACTTTAGACCTTCCTCAGAACGCCCATCCCAAGGTCTAGGAGGACAAGCATCTACCATAGCTACTGCTACTAATACCTGGTTCTTAAACATCTGCAATGTCTCTGCTCACATCTATTACATATTTAGTTTGCTTACTTTACACCAACTACCTCACTTCCAAAAGTGACCATTTATAGTAAATATACATCTACCAACTTACAGAGAAACCAAGGCTCAGAGAAGGAAAGCACCTGGCTGGGTGACATTCAGCTACCATACTGGCTTCACAGGCATGCCTGTTTTCCACCACTACACTACACGGACTGCCTACTGGTCATATACACATAATGCAGCTGTTGCCAAGAGCTAGCTACCAGGGAACTAATGCCACCACTTAAACACAGGAAATACTACAAATGTAAAATGCCATGCCTGCAACCTGATGTCTGAGTGATGTTCTCAGGACTAGCGGAACTTCTGCAGTACCATCCCCCAACACTGAAAAATCACTGAAATGTCCCTCCAGTGGAGGCCAGGGCTGATGGCCACTGATGATGGTTAAGTGCCAATTCTGTTTGACAGCTATGTCAGCCCTGAAGTTGAGGATGGCTGCTGCCTTACCACAAAAACCTTCCTTCCTCCTCATCTCCTCACCCATCTACTCATGTACACCATACCCAGGAAGATCTGTGGGACCTTCTCTCGGTTACTTCCTGACACCACCGCCTTCTCTAACACAGACCTGGTTCTGAGGCTAGGTCTCTTCAACCATCATCTCTTTGGGGGTTCTTGCAAGAAACATCTCAAAGCCTGGAGTTGGAAACACATCATGTCCTCAACTGGAAGGACAGAGCTGAGTACCCATGCAGCCTCACACCAAGGAAAATGACTATCAGAAAGAGCTGAGGTTTCTCAAAACCCATTATTCACTACTCCCACCAGAGACTTGTGTAAATCCACCAAACTCAGGTCTGGGAAGGCTAAGACAGGAAACCATGCGAGCAACTCTGGGCTACACTGTGGTCACTAGAACATCCAACACAAAGGGCTGGACCTCAAACTCAAACTGGCTGTCAGCTCTGAATACAAGCTCCTTGTTATATGCTGCAAGGGCAAAGGAGCCTGGTACTTCTACCAGGAACCCTGGCTCTGACTTTGGACGTCTGCCTATCAACATGGACCTCCAAAACTCAGATTTGGGTCAAAAAAAGCATCCACGGGGGGGAAAAAAAAAGCAGCCACTGTCTTAGCTTTTGTATCCCACCCTCCCAAAGGCCCACGTTCTTCTCTACCTCCAAGAGGGAGACGAGTAGGCCCGCTTTGCTCCACAACCAGCCCTACCCCACATCTGCCTAAGTTCTACATGAGGATTCCAAAGGTTCTTGCGCCAATAAGCCCATCCCGGAGCTCTCAAGAGTTTTCACAGACAGCACTCTCCTGAGAAATGGCACCGGGCAGGAAGGTCTTGTCGGTTCCCCAGGGTCTCAGGTTGGATGAAGGGGTCCCTGCCTTGGTTTCCCTTCACAGTCGCTGAGAGCCGCCCGATTCTAGGGGCCAGAATCCCACTTGTCCAAACAGTGAGGACTTTTAGGCCTCAGGGCAAAGTGCCTGGAACACTCCCCTCTGCTGGGGGAGGGGGTGTCCTATCAGGTGATCCAAGACCCGGATGCCCCCCCACCCGCCCCAGAGTGACCACCAGGGACTGGGCGGAGACGGGGCGCCAGGCGCGAGGCCCGAAAGTTTGCCCAAGTGTTTGGGAGGCGGGCAGGCGCGAGGCAGGCCGGACTGGGGCGCACTTACTGGACCCCTCGATTTTGTCCGCGCCGCGGCTCCATGTGATCTGGCGCGTCTCCAACTTGACCTGGAAGGTCTTCCGTTCGGGCCGCTGCGACTTCTTGGAGTAGAACAAAGTCATGACGGTGCCCACCTCGAGGTTGCGGCAGAGGTGCAGCACCTCGGCTTCGGAGGGCGCGCCGGGCCCGCAGCCGTTGGCGCAGGGGGTCCCGACGCCCGCCATGCTGCAGCGACCTCGGCGACGCAAGCCGGCGGGCCTGGGGCGGCGGAGGCGGAGGCGGAGGCGGCGGCCCGGGAGGCGAGCGGGACCCGGTGGCAGCTCCTGCGGGCGGACGCGGGGCGGGGACTGAGCGCGGGGGCGGGGCGAAGCGAGGCTCCTCCCTCAGCGCGCCGGGAACAAAGGCGCTCCTGGGGACGACCCCCGCCCACCGTCGCGCCTGCGCCCCGCGACCCGGGGCAGGCCGCAGCAGGCGGACCCATACGCCTCGGTCCCGCAGAGCTTTCCCCGCGCAGGCCTGACACAACGCGGGGCACAGCCGCCCGTCACGCACGCAACCCCGCCCACAGGCTGCGGCCCGTCAGTCAGACGCGCGCACGGGCCTCCGTCCCACACGGACCCCGCTGCAGTGTGCACGCTTCCCAGGGAGTGAGGGTGTCGCACGACCCCCCGGCCCTCCCGCCGAACCCGGTTACCTGGGCAGGCTGCCTGGCGGAGGGAGCCGCGCCAGGCTGGCCGCCTCACACCCGCGGTGGCGGCGGGGGCGGGCCCTCCGCGCACCCTCTCTGGGGAGGGGCGCACCCGTGGATTGGCCAGAGGGCCGTGAGTGACAGTACGCCTGCCACGCCCCCTCCCCGCAGACGTCTCTTGCGAGGGCTTGAGCCGACAGGTCCTAGGGTGGCCTTCGACGGTGTCCTCTCCGGAAGAGGCCCTGAAGGTGTGGGCAGGGCCCTCAGACCCTCGGACGCAGGCCCGGTGGCCTTCGAGACCTCTCGCGTGGCCCGCTGCCCTCCTCAGGGTCCGCCCGCACCCTCCCTGCAGATAGTCTAGGAAGCTCCGGGTTTTCCTCAGCCTTGTTTTCCTCTGGACTCAGTGCTGGGACAGGTGGCGTCCCCTCTGCGCAGACACAGGTGATGCCAAACGATCTCCCCCGACCTCCCGGCCCAGGCATCTCGTTATCTGCGCCACAGCCTTGCCATCCTCATCACGTGGCTCCTTTCACCAGCTGCACCTTCTCTACATGGCAGTAGACGCCTGAGTTTGGAAGGCCCCACACCTTGCCGGGAACTTTTCTTCTTTGCCTCTCCCCTAGGTAATCCACTGAGGCTCTTCCCTCCTGCCTTTGGGGCTCTCTCCACTCTACCCACGATCCTGTAGCCCCATCTTCTCTCTCTGTACACTATCCTCTTGGTCTTGCCTGCATCTGTGCTTCAGAATTTACCACTAAAATGAAATTAAATCCTTGCAGTTATGTACGTGAATTCCCACTGTGCTTCAAATCGGCACAGCTTCGTGGCCCAGCAGTCCTGTTTTGCCTTCCCCTGCCTCTCCTGCCTCATCTCTCACCAATGATTTTATTCTCCAGACAAGACACCTGTCTGTGACTGTTCAATAACTTAAAATCAATCTTCCAAAAGCCGTTCTCTGAACAGCACGGGTAATCCCGAGGGCATCCCTTGATCCTGCTGTCTGACCAGTGGACAGCTACCATGCAGCTCTGGACAGCTCTCTGCCTTTCAGAGGTGACAAGTCTCACACAGCATCCAGCTTGCAGAAAAGCTTCCTTGAGATTCCTGAGACTAGAATTTGTGAATGTATGAGTTCAGACAGTCCACCCAGCTGGGCCACCTTCAGCTTTGGCAGGCTGAAATGGTGACCGATGTGCTGTTTCCCTTGAGGGTGGTCCTCAAGAAAGTCAGAATTCAGTATACTACTAAGGGACTGGGTAGTTGAGTTAGACTGACTGCCACCTAGTGACAGGCCTCTAACGTAGGAGGAAATTGAAATTGACCTTGGCTTGCACAACTCATGATCATAATTATCTCCTAATCAAGGTTTCAGAGCCCCACAACTTGAAGTGAGACTACGTAATAAGTGGGAACCTGAGTCCATGTGTTTCTATTCTGCAAGAGAGCCCAGTGGGTGAGAGGTAATCCTGGTGGCATTCTCTAGCTGGCCAATCAGTAAGTAAGAGGAGGTATGTCCATGTCTGTAGGACTCCAAGAGAGACCAAATGATGTAAAAAGATGGACATATGCATTTTGAAGGGTGGGCTGGAGGAAAGTACTTTCCAGGCAAGAGTAACAGCAAATAACGACCTGTACAAAGGCCCAGGGATTTTTACTCAATGAAGAGTTAAATCAGACAGAGAGGGCAGATGGGCTGAACAGGGCCTTCCCTGCCTGCCTGGTCTTGCTGGTTCTCTCAGGAGGCACCCTCTTAAAATGTTGTAATCATTGTTGAGCTTTCTGTGCCAACCCCAGCAGCCTAGAGGCTGCAGTATGCTTTATAAATCTATTTTCTGGGAGTTTCCTTGTGTTCAGCCCAAACCTTTTTAGCTTTTGTATCTGTAAGAAGCCTCTCCCCCCACCACCAAGGGCTCCATGAATTTCTTCCCATAGCAAGTTGTTTGCCAGGCCTGTAACTGGGGAACAGGGCTTCATTTCCTCTTACTGGCTTCCCAGGCCTTAGGTGTCTCCTTCCACCAAAGGAAGTTTGGGAAAAGTAGGGCACACACAGGGTGTAGCCAGCATGGGCTTCCCCCAGCTCAGCATATATAAGGATTCGTAGGTGTCACTGGTGATGTATGTACATTTGTGCTGTCTGGGAGGTGCCCTAGCACTCACACAAGACACAATGCCTGTGACATCGCTCAGACTAGCCCAGCTTAGGGCCGATTTCAGGAAACACTTCTGACTTCCTCATGCCTTAGCTTATACCAAGCCTGTGCCTGGAGTCAAGGAGAGACTGCTCAACTGCCCCTCTGGCCTGTGGACTTGATCTCACAGACATTGTATTTAATAACTACTTAGAACAGTGGTAAGCATATTGCAAACATAATAGAGCTTCTTTATTTACTGTTACCATGTGGTCCTAAAGATAGAATTCAGGCCCTTAGGTTTAGCAGCAAGCACCTGTTTTTAGTTATTTTGTACATGTTTGTCAAAGCTGGGTAACCCAGGTTAGTCTTGAATTTAGCAATTCTCCTGGCTCAGCCACTCAGTCTCACCGGGCTTACAAATGTGAGCTACTGTGCTTCCTGGCTAGATTGGAATTTGTTTTAAGGTGCTGTCTCTGATAGGTTAGTGGGCATAATTTGTGTTTTAGGGAGCAGCCCTAAGGTCATCATTGTGGAGGGAACAGGAAGGAAATAGGAGTGGGAACAGCCTCCGCCAACTTCCAGGGAACTGTGTTGTTCAGTACCATCCTGGAATGGATGTTCATTGTTCTGCAAAGAAGTTCAACCTCAGCCTCATGGCTCTTTGTGATCTTAGGGACTGGCAGCTGGATTTCTATTTACACTTCTTCCAGAAGTGATGACAGGTCTTTCTTTGAATGGGAAGCAGGCACACTGCTATGTTCACTGCATTTTTCTTGAGGTATGGTCTTGCTTGTATAACCCAGGCTGGCCTTATTGAGACATCCAGAGAGTACCACTACACCAAGCTCTTTAATAAAAATAGAGAGCACTTAAACACAAAAGGACAAACATGTTGTTGAGATGGGAGATGTGATTGTAAGCTCAATCACAGTATGGTTGACATGATGACCACACTGCTGTGACTGAGAAGCAAATGTGGCTGAGCTTAATAGCTAAAGTATGAACTCTCAATGTTTGGTAACTAGTTCTTTGGAAAGGGGATAAAACTTTCCTGGAATTGTAAGAAAAGATTCTCACATGGCTATGTATTTGATTAAAATCACAGAGGGCATTCCTAGCAGGCTAGCATCAAGTGCTAACACACTTTTAATTTGTTCCTTATAATGACTGACTATAGAAGTCATAATTTAAAAGCATAGTGATGTTCCATTCACAGAGGGAGACAAAGACTTAGACTTGAAGTGTGTGGTTAATCCATTCATCAAGCTGTGTTCTGTTCCTTATTTCCTCTACTGTTAGCTGTACATACAGCACACACTTCCTAAGTGCACACCTCAGTGAACCTGCAGTATAGGCCCTTGTCCTGACCTGCAAACCTATCTATGGCTCCACCCCTTCTGACATCATAACCTCCTGGCTCGTTCCTCATGGAGGTTGCATTCTCAGTCCCTTAAAGGAACTTTAGGGTTTTTTGTTTTGTTTTGTTTTGTTTTGTTTGTTTTTACTTAAGTTAAAAATCATACCTGCCGAGTGATAGTTGCACACACCTTTAATCCAAGCACTTGGGAGGCAGAGGCTGGCAGATCTTTATGAGTTTGAGGCCAGCCTGGTCTGCAGAGCAAGTTCCTGGACAGCCAAGGGTATACAGAGAAACTCTCTTGTAAAACAAAAACCACATAAATCACACTTGTCCCAACAGTTCCCAACAACTTCTGTCCACAGCCCTGGCTGCCTCACTGCTGATTATTCCTGTTGGCTGTCTTCAGCCAGGAACAGCAGGTACAGTGATTGTTTCACTGAGGTCAAGCATGTGGTACTGAAGACAGAGGGGAAACTGAGACCAGGGTGGACTTGCTTTTACTCTCCCACCCTTTCTTCCAGCACACATCCCTACTGTGCCTTCTAGAGGATCTCAGTTAGCAGGGCAGGAACACATCAAGCCTGTTCCAGAAGTAGCTACAGAAATGTCTACAGGCCATGCTCAGTCTGACAAGGGCACAGGGAGCAAGAAGGGCCTTATCTAGATTCTTCGGTGATTGTGGCGAGAGAACAAAGTGAGAGCTGCTGTGTATTCATAAAATACAGCCTCTCCAAATGAGGTAAATACTCCTTTCACAATTAGGTCACCCCAAGGGATTTTGTGAAGTGTTTCTACAAAGGGAGGAGTACAAAGGCTTAACGATGAATGATTAAAATCCCAGGTATTCGTTCAGTGACACATGTATACTTTGAATAGCATTATTGAAAACATTTATTTATAAATATTGATTCCCTACATTCAGTCCTATCAATAAACTTTGCATGAATCTTTGAGTCTGTCTTTTTCACCATGAGAGAACCACATGGAGAACCATCCAATGTTATCAAAACACATTGCCCTCACTGCTTCTGAAAGCTTAATCTTATTGAAGAATAATTTACACGTAAGTTGTATCCATTATTTTTATTATTTTGTGTATGAGTGTTTTGCCTGTGTATATGTATGCACACCAGTTGTGTGCCTGGTGCAGAGAGGTCAGGAGAGATTATTGGATTACCTGGAACTGTTACTTGGTTGGCTATGAGCCACCATGTGGGTGTTAGGCTCCAAACACCAGTTCTCTGCAAGAATAACAAATGTTCTCAATCACTGAAGCATCTAGCCCAAGATACACCCATCTTACATATGACGTTTGAGTTTGAAAAATACACTCCTTGTAACATCTACCCAGACAATATACAGGGTGGATCTGCTGCCACTGGGAATTTTAATCAAAGCATAATTGCCTTAAGTGTGACAATAACATATCTTCCACAGATACATGCTAAGGTTGATAATCACTGCATTGTTTTAAACATGTTATAAGGAGTCTCAAATGTAAGGACAGGGCACTAAGTACAGTGAGCCTCCACCCAACTTTGGGAGTTAATTACATTGAGGGTTTTGGTGATTGTGTTTTTATGGTGTGAGAGGCAGACCCAGGGCCAAGCCCCTATTTCTGGCCTACACCACTAGCCCCAGCTTCTGCAATAATGATCACTTGTTTTCCATAAATGTTTTTCTGAAAGATTTTTAAGTACAGCCTAACTATTTAACCTAAACTATATGGTAATTTCAAAGAGCCTGTTTACTTGGGGTTGTGGAAAAGGTCTGTTAAATCTCTTCTCCCTCCCTGTTTACTGATTTGTCAGGGGACTACTTATAAGCATCCAAAACTAGCTTGACTGAGGTCACTTCAGGGTAATGTGTTCTCCAAGAAGTGCTCTTTTGTTCAAAACAAGTTGAAAATGTCTTATTTAGAGGGATTTGCAAGGGCTGAAATAAAAGTCAGTTTTTTCCTAAAAGAAATGTTTAAAAAATTTAAGAAATTTTAAAAATTGGGAAAATGCCTATATGCCACATTAGTATTTAGGAAAGAATTTCAAAATTGAAAAATTACTAGAGATGAGATTGGAAGAAAGGAACCAAAGGCTGAGACTACCTGGTTCAGTGAATGTGGTACTATACATACACAGGAAACCCAGGCCCCAACAGGCTTAGAATAGCAAGTCCTGAGCTGTCCTCCAGAGGTTTCTGTGGATATCCTGCAGAAGTGTGTGGCTGGCAGTGCGTGCAGAGCTCAGGAGTGTGATTGGTATCAGCTAGGCTAAGTAAGAACCATGGCAGCCACAGACCTTCCATTAAAGGTGTATCAGCAACAAATAGCCTGGCAGAAATAGGAGTTAAACTGGGAAACATAGGAGCCAGAGAGGCATTTTTAGGAGTGATCATATACTATGAGTCCTTTCAAATAAAATGTCCATAAGACATGTTTCGAGAAAAAAGGTAAAAGAGACCAGTGGAGGATACATATGGGAGTGCAGATACATATAGGAGATTTGCAGTCTCATACTGCAAATGGGTATGAGAGATGAAGTGATCTAAAACTGACGCATGATGATGGATGAACAGGTCAGAAGTCACTGATTAGAATGTTGGATTTATGACATATAAAATAGCAGCATGCAATTCTACCCAAAAAGAGCATAAGCAAGATGGTGAACGAAGACTGCATTTCTCTCCTTGTTGCTTGGTCGTTGGTGACCAGGGTTAGAATTCAGGGAGGGGACTGAGGCAGACACTGGGTGCAGTGGGTAGGGAATGACAGTGCTATGGGTGACTCATGCATGACAGGTACTTGGTAGTGAAACTAGGGGAAGAGAGGTGGTGGCTGGAAAGGCTGGGGGTTGTGAAGTGTCAGTTGTTAGGTGCAGCTTCTGGAAGGGACAGTGGACTTGCACAGATGGCAAGAGTGTGGGGGATGTGTAGCTTGGGTACCACATAGAAGCACCCCCTTTGCCCACAGAAAGGGATTTCTCAGATGCTGCCCATCTGGCTTCTGCTCTTGCATATGGGTTGGAATTGAGATGTGCTAGGTCATCAAGGATGACAGGTTTACTCCCATTCTCCAAATGTGAGCATCTTTTAGAGCCTTATAGACTCCTACCACTCATCAGCTCCCCCATAGCCCACTGCTGCCCCAATCTTTGCAGCCTCTTTTCAGTCCCAGTCAGGATCAACTGAGATCCCTGCTCTGTGGCTTTCCTTAGAGGCCTGCCACCACTGCCTGGAATGTACTTTGCTATTATCTTGAGCAGCACATACTTGCTCTTCACGTTATCAGATAAGACCTAGCAGATGGGGCTTACCAGAGGTAGACAGGCACTACTTCCTGCTCTATATCTGCCTAGTGTTGGCAACCTAGTTGCTATCAGGTCCCAAAACTAAGGTTCATTTCTTACCAGCTACCAAAGACCTGCTGTTTTACCATTCCATCTGGCTAACTCAACACTACAGAATTCAAAAACACCTAACTATAATGTTCTTGGTTCTAAACAGAAACAGTGATAGTTATACTTTACTCCTGGAATTAAGTGCTGCCTTCAATGACCAACGAAGTTCAAGCTTCAAGGAACCAAGAGTTTGCTGCTGTGGCCTCAGCATCAGTGACAACCATTAAGGAAGATGGTTCTGAATAGAGACTGCTTATGCCAGCAAACTCAGATGTAGGCCCTTCAATTAGTGACCCATTTGGACCTTCCCTTTAGCCTGGAGTTCACCTTTTCATCTTGAATTTCAGACTTAAGGTAGCAGAAAGAACACTTGGTAGGAATTATGGTTACTTTGGGATATCCAGAGCTCTGGGTTGGTTACAGTTAACAGTTAACTCCTTGAACCAATCAATGCAGAGTCTTCATTCCATCTGAGAGGCTTCTGAGATAATGGTACTCAATACAGACTGGAGGCATCACCGTATAAGAAAGCTATCCTGCTTCTGTTCAGTACACGTGGAAAGCTCTCTACAACTGTTTCCCAAATAAAGGAGGCCATCTTGCTCAACCGGCACTGCTCACACTGGGCTCAGGCAGTTCTTAAAGGTTTACTTTACATTCCCTTGCTTTCTGGGCCTATCTTTAGGGATGGAGACTTTGATACTCTTTATTCCACATCAGGACAGATGTACTTCCAGGTCAAGCCCCATACCATCTTCCCATTGGGAGGAATCAAACCTTGCTGACCTGAATGAATAGACCATGTACTGCACTAAATCTCAGCCCCTGAGCCTTTACTCTGGCCTGGGGCCTCATTCACAAAAAGGCAGACGCTAAGTTTCCGTTAAGTTGTAGGAGTTTATTTTAAATAACCTACAGTTGATTAAAAGGGAATTCATGATAAAAATAGAAGATACTTGAGGAAAGATGTGGGAATGGACTCTGCACACACACTAAACTAACAATGCCTCTAAAACTAATGATTATAGCAAAAAAAAATGTCTTCACATTAAAATTTTCCTTTTATGGTTTTTTTTTTCCATTTTTTACACAATTACAAAAGAAAAATAAAAGCCCTAAAATCTTGATTATTTTTCCTTTTTGTTTTGTTTTGGTTTTGTTTTTCTTGGACCAAATGCTCATTTTCCTCTAAATTTATTGACCTGTGGAAGTTTTTATACAATAAAATCTTTCAAATGAAAGACTGGGGTTTCCAAAGAAAAAGATGGATCTCTTAAAGGGTACAAAGAATGGTCAGAACAAAGGATGATGGGAAAATGGTTTCAGTCACTGATTATTTCATTATCCTTAGACTCACTCGCCCTTCATCCCTCCCAACCCCAAGCTACACGATCTTTAAGATCAAGAAGAAGGCTTAAATATTTTAAAATAATTAAAACGAAATAAAAATTCACATTTAAAAAGGAACACTCAAGTCAGGAAATATATTCCCATCATGCTTTTCTGTGAATAGGTGTCTGAACCAAAACACTGCCGATGTCACAACTGCTTCAAGTTTAATGAAAACTGATTCCCATGACGATAGAATGACAGCTGTAATAGGTGCGCTGGGTTTTTGTTTTGTTCTACTTAATTTTAAATTCCTGAAATAGGGACAGGAGGGAGTTTAGGAATTCGTTTCTATTAAAATATAGAAGTTATTGCAAAACCCTAACTGTAAAAACGCACCAATATAATCAGACTTCGCATACAGTAGCTGAGAGAATCCAAACTTTGCAGCAAAACTGAATTTGCCTGGCAGGATGCTGACAAATTCCCATCCACTTGCTCTCTTGAAAATAAAAACAAAATTCAAAAACAAATCATACAGCTAGAATTTTGATATCTGAAATATTTTTAAATAAGTTGTCCATAGGACAACTGGCTCAGCTCTCCCTTATAGTATCTCCAGGTCTATCTTTTTGCAAAGATGTTGGTTTGTTAAGACTTGTGGCCTCTCCCTCGGGTGAGGGCAAGTGAGGCTCAGTTTATCCATCTTCCCCAAACCACACTGTTCCTTTTCACAGAACCCCTGCCGAGACTGGTCAAAACTCATAGTCCTCATCAGTCATATCAATTGCCCAAGCAAACTTCTCCCTCTGGGTTTTGTTGTAAATCTTCTCAATTGGGACCCCCCATTTTTTGCACCTGCAAAGAAAAAAAAAAAAAAAGAAAAAGAAAATAAATAAACAAATATGGAGACAATAAAGGAGCTCAGTCTAGCTCCAGGATAGCCCACAGCAGGGGTCCAGAGTTTTCTGGTACACCAAAATATTCAAAGGGCTTTATTTTATCACCTCATTTTTTTTTTTTATCTCAACAGAGATTTCTAAAGTAGGCAATACTACTTTGATATACAAACAAAAAAAGACTTTAAAATACAACCATGCAGAGATGGTAAAAAAAACAGTATCCTCATATCACTAGGAAGTGCAGCTGGAATTTTATACTATGCAGTTTGGTCTGAAGCCCATACTTTTGACCACCATCAATCACACTGCTTCTCAACAGTTAATCCAAGGAATGGTGACATGCCTCTGTGGGTGACCTGCTGTTGTTCAACTTGACACAGCTACAGTTTATCAGGAAAGAGAATCTCAATCTAGAAAATGCCTATTGGGAAACTGCCTGTGGGAAGGTCAATAGAGCATTTTCTTGACTAATGTGAGAAGTTCCAACCCAGCAAGCTAGTAAGCTGTATTCCTTTGTGGTGGTCAGTTTCATTTCCTGCTCCATATACCTGTCTTGAGTTCCTGCCCTGACTTTCCTCAGTGATGGAGTGTGACCAGAGAGCTATAAGCTGACAAACACACCTTCTCAAAGTTGCTTTTTGGGTCACGGTATTTTATCACAGTAATAGAAACCCTAACCAGAATGGCAAGCTTTGCCCCCAAGCTTGAAGACCAAAGTATGATCCTCAGGACCCACATGATGGAAGGAGAGAATCTACCAACTTTTGCCAAACTCAGCAGACTCCTCGTATACACTGTGGTGTGAGTAAGTATACACATGCATGTGTGAGCACACACACACACAAATGAAAAAGTTAACCCCTAGCAACACAAGCACAAAGCTAGGTCTCTGGTCTAAAATTCAACAATTGGAACTAATTAAACATCTTCAGAAATGATCCCCTTGCTTGGATGCTATTGTGTGGGGCCAGGGAAAGCAAGCCTGGAGCAAGAGTAGGGTCGAGGTGTGTCCAAACCCTGGAAATCTCATTCTGAGATTGGCAAGGTTAGATCAATCCCCTCCCCTTCCCCTTTGCTGACTCACCAGAGGTGGTTATGGAGCTGGTAGCCAGGTTAAACTTCTTTCCCCTTAAAAAAAGGTCACGTTCAGCAGCACCTGGATTTCTTCCTCATGCAAATGAGGCATCCCTATAACCCTGGTCCTGGCCAGTGATGTACACTCTCCTTGATAGCCCTTACTCACCCACCAAAGGTTTAAATAACCTCTGTTCTTCCCAATAAACTGAGCCAGTTCTCCAATGCTGTCCCCAGGTGTGTAAGCTTCCCTTCCTTTAGTGCAGCCTGATGATGTGCAATGGGACTGGCTACACAAAGAAGGAAAAGCGGAAATGGGGCAGCACTATGTATATATGAAAGAATAAGGAAAGGAGGGAGCTTTGTATCTACACACAATAGAGAATCTATGTGCCTTTGTAGAATGGTCTCTACCTCTGTGTAAGTTACTTTGATCTATGTTCTTTGCTGTGCCTTTCTTCCCTCTTTGTGTTTTCTGGAACTCATTTATTTTTGAGACAGAGTCTTTTTATTTAAACCAGTTTGGCTTTAAACTTGTGTCGATCATCCTGCTTTTGCCTCTTACGTGATGGGTTATAGGCATACACTACCAAGCCCAGGTTACTTTGTGATTAGAAGAGTAATTAGAAGGAGGGTACCAGATGTACTCCTCTGGCTTCTGCAGGCATGGGCTCCTACACTAATGTGCCCATGGGGCACCTAGGATATTGCATTTTAACTCTAGACAGGGATCAGCAACCAGAACTGCAGGCTCTCCTGGAAGAAATGTGAACTTAGACATGGCATGAGGGAGCTGGCAATACTACTCCTAGAGACTTTCTTAACCAACAGGAGGGGCTCTACACAGGCCTAATGCTTACCAAGCCACTGTGATCCTAGGGTCCAGATAATTGAGTTTGGAGGTCCCCAAAGCAATTTGTTTGTTCTCCTCTCGATCTGTGGCTTGAACCTCCAGCTTCATCAGCTGCTCTTCTAGTCTCTGTACAGCCTTCTTTTTTGATTCTACTACCCTGGAAAAAAATGGAAGAATCATTATACATTAAGACTGACCTCTGGATAAGTACAAATAAGTATCCTCACATACTTCTTTTTTTCGAGACAGGGTTTCTCTGTGTAGCCCCGGCTGTCCTCGCACTCAGAAATCCGCCCCCTCTCTCTGCCTCCCAAGTGCTGGGATTAAAGGTGTGAGCCACCACTGCCCAGCCCTCACATACTTCTTAAAGGAGAAAAAAAAAAAAATCATGGAAAATTTCCCCAAGAAACCTTTGAAAAACAGCTGAGAATGGTGGTTTATCCTGGGAAGCCAAGAGGACCATGAAGTCAAAGATGGCCAAGGCTACATAATGAGACCTGGGACACCCGAGCCTTTGAGTGATGCTGCCAGGTGCTCTCTTACCCAACCCTTGGTATAGTATCAGATACATACTTCTTGGTCTTTGCATCCTTCATGGCTTTGGCATCAGCCTTAGCACTTTTCAGGTCCCTTCGAGCATCTGCTAGCTGATCTTTCTTGGCATCAATCTAGACAGAGAAAAACAGCAGTGCAGTTAGGAATGGCAGTTAGAGAAAAAGGCTCCATCTTAGAATGTAAAACTGGGAGCTGTCAAGTGTTTTCTAGTACAAAAAGGCTTTATGAAAACAACAATGGACAGTGACTGCAGAAATCAATCCAGTTGCTGTCTGCTGCTCACTTATGTTCTTCAGTGAACTTCAAACAATATAAGGTTCTATAAGAGTAACCTGGAAATCTGCTTGTAATCTTTCAGGAAAACAGTCTGGCTTTAGAAAACAGAGAAGAAGACCCAGATGACAGCTGTTTTCAAATGAATCCTATGCCATAGTATTCTTTTGTTTATTAGTCAGTCAGCTAGTTGAAAGAGACAGGGTCTAACTATATAGCCTTGGCTGAACTAGAACTCACTCTGTAGGCCAAGCTGGCCTTAAACTCACAGAGATCTGCCTGCCCTTGACTCTTAAAATGCTGGGATTATAGGTGTGGGTCACCACTTTGGGCCTTTAGCATTCCTTCTGAGACTACCACAGGAGATACACATATCTACTAAGCAAGCCCAGATCATTTCCCACAGTCTGCCCAATCTGGGAAAGAACTGCCAGCTTTGGGAAAGGATATACTAAAGAGGATATCCCAGGAAATTAAAAACTGGCAAGTAGGCATCAATTAGAAATTGCCTCAAGTTGGCTTACTACTTTAGAAAGTGAGAAGAAAATTAGTCATCATTCCCTCCACAGAGGAAGTGGTATGGAATCCATATCTACAAGGAAGAGACAGAACACTTTCATCATTCTTTCCTGCTTGTTGAACCCTTGGAAACCTAAGTTGTGCTTTGGGTGTTGCTTAGAAACAGCAATATGATAATACCAGGGCTAATGCTGCTGAGTTTGTACTGCTGGATTCCAAAGAATCCCATCCCTGTGATCACCCTGATGACCTATGCGCTCAAGAGAATATCCCAGAGTAAATACATGTTGAGTTACACACATTGAGTTGTTGTTGACTGAGCCTAAAATTTGTTAGACAAATACCACACCCGTTGCCACCCTCTACCCTGCCAGGAGAAAAAAAAAAAAAAAAACCACATAAAATGCAGCCCAAGATTAGAAACAATTCACCATTGTGAGAGAATCATTAAACGTTTACTGTTAGTGGCTTCCTTCCAACATCTATGTTCACAAAGTTACTGGAACTGACTGTGCACACAAAAGCATTGAAGCCGCCACCAGGCAGATGCTTCTTAGCCTAGAAATGCAGCAAACCACAGTCTTAACCATTTCTGTGAATGCTAAACTGGCAAGCTATGTCAAATTCTCTCAAAGACTCCATTGACTGACTAGGCAACTGGGCGTGTGTTTACTTTGTGGGCACACAGGAGAAGGTTCCTACACGTGGAGGGCTTCTCTGGCAGGCAGCCTGAGCTGCTCCAACAGTGGTTCCAGAATAAGAGCAACAATGACCTCCTCATTCTCCAGAATGGTCTCCTGAACTGAGTAAACAGCACCTGGTACTCATACTTTATTTATTCTGGGCTTCGAATGACAACACACGAGGAAAGTAAGCAGTATCAGAGGATCTCCATCTGACAGGGGCAAAGCAAAGTCACATACTGAAATGGGCAGTGTGGGGTTCTTAGCTTGCTGACCCTATGCACAGGTTAGAGAGGTCTGTGATCGATATTCACTCACTGTGGATCTGAGATCCCTTCAGGCCAGCTGTATCAAGGCCTCTAGGTTGTAGCTTTAGATTAATATACATTATGCCTGTGTCCTCATCTTGCAGAAATCTCAACAGAATATTCTGAGCCTGAAAGTATGTGTTAAGTTTCACTGCAAAGCAGTTTCTAAAAGTACATTGTCCAAGTATAGAGTTTCATAAATTTGGATGAAAAATATGTATCTGTACTTTGACATTTATTATTTCCTCTTTGATTAACTGTGAGCAAGAACCCAAAGAAATATAACTTGTCCTGTGACTATTACCAACAGATGTTGAATCTTTCCTGTTATGCATTATTACAGTGTTGTAGAACTCTTAAAATGTCACTTTTCTTATCACTGTCTTAAACTTTGTAATTATTAGGATCACCTCAAGATCTTAAATGAGGATACTTATTCCTATGCCACAGACTGTGTGTATTTAAGTATAAATGTTTTCCATTGTAACCCTGTGTGTCTGTTTTAACATGAACTATGTTCACTGTGGATTAGAGGGTTCAGATGCATAGTTAAGCAGCCAATGCTCAAAGAGGAAGAAGAGCTGCACAGCAGTTCAACAACATCAACTTGTTCTTGTATCAGTCTTTCCCAACAGGGCATGACTCTGACACACATCGACAGATGTAAATAGTTCTTCTAGGATTAGGTGGGAATTAAATGCCATTGCTTCACCATTTTTAAAATTTCAAATAATCTAACAGGATTCCTCTCCCTTCCCCTGCTTCTGCTTTGGGTATCAAAACCAGGGCTTCATGTACAGTAGACAAGCAAAGGTAGGTTCTGCCACTGAGGTCTATCTTCCTGTCATGTTTCTCAGCCAGAGCACTGAGACTTTATTTTTGTCACGCTAGGGATGGAGCCTGGAGCCTGCTGCACATGAGGTAAACATTCTACCACGAAGCTGCATTCTTATTTCCATTTTCCTTAAGTATAACAGTGACAACAATTAGCAATACAGTGGTACATCAAAGTTAGCACTTCAAAACAGAAAGTGGTTCATACAGAACTTGTGTCTCCAGCACAAATATTTTAGAAAAAAACAAATACTATGATACTATCAAATTATTTCCATCTGTTATCTGTACAAAGAATCTTTCTTTCAAAACAGACCCAGATTAGCCTGCTATTATCCCAGGCCACACTAGGTCAGATTCCAGAAGCCTCTCATTTTCAGAAGCTATCACACATGACTTCCTTAACTACCCCACCTTTGGACCCACCATACCTTAGACTGCAAGTTCATCATTGACTTCTCAAAGGTCTTTGGTGGCGCCCTCTGGTGGTTACAAAGAATTGCAACAGCTCGATTGGCACGGTTATATGATAGAATCTTCGCTGGTACATTCTCATCAGCTACAAAGAAATATAATAGTAAGAGGGTCAATTTGTATACCAAGAATATACACATGAAGTGTCTTCTAGGGACTTCATCTCTGTGATGTTTATACAGACTTTCAGCTTATCGTAGCCAAGTTTCTCTGAAGGCACAAGGTCAAAATTTGAGTCAAAGACAGTAAATTTCTACATAAGCCTGAGTTTCTGTCACAAGAGGAATTCTGACTCTCTTTTTTTATTTTTCTTTAAGCTTATTAGATTTTTGTCCATGTCTCATTATGAAGTCCAGGTGGTCTCTAAACTACTGGGTTCCTGAGTAGCTGTAACTACTGTACTCAGCTTGTCTATAATATTACAGGGAAATCTACATTTCTGGGTTTTGTTTCTTAAAAATCTCAGGACTTGGGGGCTGGAGAGATGGCTCAGCTATTAAGTGCACTGTTTTCCAGACAGTTGTGAGTTCAATTCCCAGCAACCACACAGTGGTTCATAATCATAGGTAATGGGATCTGAAACCCTTGTCTGGTGTGTCTTAAGACAGCGACAGTATACTCACATAAAACAAATAAATCTTTTTTCAAACACGCACACACACACCAAACCTCAGGAGTTTGGCCATAGACCCTTATACTGCTTTCCTTATTCCCTGTCTACCACTTACCAGCCAGATGTAGCCCTCAGAAAATGCTGTACTAGAAGAAATGACTATAGGAGAATGAGATAAAGGGATCCTAAGTTATACTGCAGGGGCTGCAGTGAAGGTTCAGTGGTTGAAAACACTTGCTGCTCATGTAGAGGACCTGGGTTTGGTTTCTAGTACTCCTGTGGTGGCTCACAACCATCTCTAGTTCTAGGGATCTGACTTTCTTTCTTCTTCTTTTTTTTTTTTTTTTTTTCTGGGGGGGGGGCATTCTATCAAGACAGGGTCCTGCAACTTGCCCTGTAGACCAGGTTAGCTTCAAACCCAAGAGATTTGTTTGTCTCTGCCTCCCAAGTGCTGGGCTGCTGCCACCATGTACAGGCTTTTTAGTCACTGTTTAAACCAGCCCTAAAATACTGATCTCTGGCACACCATCTCTGGCTCTTTAAGATCATTTGATACATTTACAGAAGACAGTGGAAATTCAGGTGGCAGGAGCCAGGAAGGGTGGCTCTTGCCTACAGTCTCAGCTGTGGGGAGACTGAAGCAAAGGTTCACTAACTTGGACCATATAATGAATTATGGCCAGCCTTTAGCTACAGTGTGAGAATTTGTTTTAAATGGAGAGGAAAAGAAGTCCTAAGGTCCCAGAGGTAATTATTACATACTATTATGAAGACAAGAAAGAAAGAAGAAAAGAAAGAAAGAAAGAAAGAAAGAAAGAAAGAAAGAAAGAAAGAAAGAAAGAAAGGAAGGAAGGAAGGAAGGAAGGAAGGAAGGAAGGAAGGAAGGAAGGAAGGAAGGAAGAAGGAAGAAAGAAAGAAAGAAAGAAAGAAAGAAAGAAAGAAAGAAAGAAAGAAAGAAAGAAAGAAAGGAAAAACTTAGGAAAAAGATTTACATTTCTCTGGTAACCATGACAGCTTTACCCTCCCCAATTTAACAGCACTGTCTGTACCCCATGGGCTTGTAAGTAACACAGATAAAACACAAAAATTTTTAGAGCAGAAGCAAAGCTCTTGTCAGTATCCTATGAGATTAACCTAGAGTTTGCAGCGGCAGTTGGGAAGAAAGGCCTTGGTTTTGCTTAGACAGCTAACAGAGGGAAAGAATGAAGGGAAGGACACTGGACCCATCCCAAGGACAGCACAGCCCTACAGAGTATTGCTTACGGGCTGTGAGCTCTTTAAGCTGCTGCTGTAGCGTGATGGAGGCATTGTAGGTACGGAACACCTTGGCAGTCAAGCCTTCCATGAGATCCTGAAGATGCTTATTTAGAATACCAGTCTGCAGAAAACAAGACAACAAAGAGGATGTTGGAACTGAGGTAAATGCCAAATCACCCTATCCCTTGCAGCGAGCACTAGGAGTCATTGTGCCAGCGCTGCCACCATGCTGTCAGTTACTGTCCTGTCCTTCAAGGAGGAGGTTAGCAAAGAGGAAAAATAATTCCAGAATACAGGATTGCATAGAGCCTTTCTATAAAGTATTTTTAATCTTAAGTTCAAAACAACAAATTTGTTCTTTCTTATAAATATCTCTCCCAGTAAAGAAAGCAAGTGAAAGTCTTAGGTCTGTAGCAAAGGCAGCTGGGCATCTCACGAAAGGATGAAAAAGGCAACAATACATGTGAGGCTCAACTCCCTCGGCCTTACAGTTTTGGTAGTAATCCACATCACCGCCCACAGGGTGGGGGGCAGGGGGAAAGAGGGAGGGTCTGCTTCTGGATACAGATGCACTGAGTGCCCCAAGGGAGGAAGGATATATAGAATGTCCCTGGACAAGTTAGAACAAATGGCCAGTTCAAAATATCCTTTGACAACTCTTGACCCCAGGAGCTTGAGATTGCCTAGTGTCCTGTGTTTACTCACATTAAGTCGATCAAAAAGATCATCCTCAGGCTGCTTGTTCTCCATAAATAGTTGTAAGTTTTTAAAAACCTAAAAGAAGTCCAATTATTATTTAAAAAATTTTTAGAAATAATTTCAAACTCAAAATAACTTTCAAAAAAGAGAAAAGGCACAAAGACAACCTATATATATTATACCCAAAATCTTGCTTTGTATGTGTAAATTTACATAAATACCTAAGCATCTATTCTGAGCCATTTGTGGCACCAAACATCCTGGCATCTACTTCCTATGAACAAAAACAGTCCTTTATAGCCACCTTATGCTTACCCTAGTTGCTCGATTTAACTGGTACCTACTGTTACCTCGTGGGCTAAAGTAGTAAGTACCTATATGCCTATCTCATGGGTCTACAGAGATGGGCTCAGAGATCTGAGAACTGAAAGATTACCATTTTATGCAATTGGGAATTGGCCTGGAGCTAAGAAAAGGCACAAGATGACAAGTATACAACATGACCAGGAGATGCTGTGATATGCTTAAATCACTAAAGTGGCTGGATTCAACCTTAATATTGAGTTTGCTATAAAGGCTAACTCTCTGCAGACTCTGTTATTAACTGCTTCCAGAGATGGTCACACATTCCAAGCAATGTAGCAGAGGTTGCAGGGAAGGGTTAAAATGAGGCACACAATACACCAAGAAGGATCTCTCTTCTTTCTTTGAGATAAATTTTACTAGAGCCCATCAAAATGCAGAGCATACAAAAGCCCTCAATAAATATTTGCCGAATGAACAAACAAGTAAAAAGAGCAAGCCAGAGAAGCACAGGCCACATGAACTTACTCGTTTCTCAACTGGGACTTTGTTATAGTATCTGATTGAGTCCTTCCCAGGAAAGTCAAATTCCACCACATACTCCTGACCATCCAATTCTGGATGTAGATTGATGTGTTCCACTCTAAGTGAACAGCAACCCACAGTGTCTGCCGTCTCTCCTTCTTCCTTCTCATTGCCTGCTCTAAGAGCAAGCTGTGCAGGAAAGGGAACAGGGTTGTTCAGAAAGAGATGAGCATCAGTGAAGAAACATGGACCACATATGATCTTAAGGAAACCCTAACCCAGAAGCCCCCAATTCTGTGGATGTAGCATCATTCTACATAACCTATAAACTCAGATTTTACAATGTTCTAACTCATATGAAAGTCACAGGAATACCCAGAGACCCAAGTTTCTCCAAGTATCTCCACCCTTGGAGTGGAGATAGACGAAAAAAAAATTATAACAAGGCAACAAACGAGAACGTGTTTTCATGAGAACAGACAGATTAAAAACTATTATCAATTTTGTGTGAAGTCAGAATCTGGGCTAAAATGTAAGTGTCAAATGAAAAAAAAAAATCTGAGCACTAAAAAACTGAACTCTATATAACACTATCTTTCAAACTGCAATTGTAATAAATCACACTTTTGGTTCAAGAATTGTGTAGGTTATAATCGTCATTTCTAAAAGAATGAAATGGGAAGTAACTACCAAAATTCAATGCTACTAGTTAACCAGTAGTTTGTGCAACTTCTGACTTAATATAAATAAAAATGTTATGTTGGATTTTGACATAAAGAAAGTGCTTTTGCAGTATAGATTATGGTCATCACAGTTATTTAAAAAAAATGAACAAACCAATAATGTTTAGTTTATGCAGATCCTCCTGTTACAGGGACTGCTCAACAACAAACATACTGTACATGCCTCTTTCTATGTATCCACATCTACTTTTCCTACTGGGCTAAATTTGATTATAAGTCACACAGCAGATATACACTCCTGATCCCTGTACTTACAGAGTAGACACTCCCTATACCTGTAATCAGAACTGTCCAATGTGGATAAAGGAACCTGTCCCACCTTATCAATGAAGTACAGTGCTACAGCTCTCTGCCGAACTTTCATCTCTTTGGACTTCCAGTCTTCCCGATACTGGTTTCGGATCTTGTCCACACACTTCTTTAGACGCCGAGCTGTCTCATACTTCTGCCAGTCTTTCTCACCCTGCAGTGAAGCATCACACTGAATATTCAGAGCTCTGAACCCAAGAACAGGAACCTGAGTTTAACCAAAGCTGGAAAAGCATGGAACTGAAGAGAAAGTCTGACAATGGCATTTAGTCTGACAAGAATGCATGCTATTCTACTTTCATATAACTGACTCCTATCTACTTGGTAAGAAAGCTTTCCAATCTAAAAAAAGGTTCCCACTCTTGTGAGAATCCCACCAAGTATGCCCCCAAACTGACTTCTGTCAACATAAAGGATGTAAGAAACATCTCCACTGCTTCACAAGCACCACAGCCTTGCTGTAGAATGTACGCTCCAATACCAGTTTTCTGATAGCACTGAATTCCATTAAATTCAAGACAGCCATAGAGTTTCATGGGCCTATCAAAGAAACAGAACCCAAGACAACAACATGTAATTACGAAGGAACACAAAGCTTCCATGAATAGGTATAATTATTCACCATTTTCTCACTTCTGCATTTAAAAACAATCTCTCATTTGACTGAGAAAAAAATGTTTCTGGGAACACCTTTCTTCCTTTTCTTCTTTCTTTGGCTTTTCAAGACAGGAGTTCTCTGTGTAGCCCTAAATGTTCTAGAACTAGCTCTGTAGATTAAGCTGCCTTGAACTCAGAGATCTGTCAGCCTCTGCCTCCAAATGTTGGGATTAAGGGCATGCACCACCACCACCTGGCTTCTTTAAAAACAAAACAAAACAACTTTTGGCATAAAGTTTGAGATCTGATCCTAAAGCCCATGAATGTCATGAAAATGTTACACATGCTTGGTATTATAAACCTAACCAAGAACCTGTAGCTGGGAAGCTCACAGGTCTAATGGGTAAAAGAAGCACTACTGTGATTTTGCTAAATGGACATGGCATCAGGCTGCCTTCTAAACACCTGTCTCTACACCCAAAGACTTGGTCCTCATCAGCAGAGTTGTGCAATGGATTTGGTTAATATCAAGGCTGAAACTGGTCAAAGTACAGAGAACATAATGTCTGTGAAATATTCAGGAATGAATGGGACCTCTACACACACATTCTGACCTCAAGGTTCAGGAAGCATCAGAAAAGGTGATGGAAGCCGGGTGGTGGTGGCTCACACCTTTAATCCTAGCACTTGGGAGGCAGAGGCAGGCGGATTTCTGAGTTCGAGGCCAGCCTGGTCTACAGAGTGAGTTCCAGGACAGCTAGGGCTACACAGAGAAACCCTGTCTCGAAAAACAAAAAAAAAAAAAAAAAAGTGATGGAAAGACTTAAAGAGGTACAAGCAGGAAGGACTGGGGGCCAAGGTATCTTTTAAACATGGTAGGGCCATTGCACTCAGGAACTGCTGTGGTTGCCTGCACAGCATCAAACCAGTCGACATTCCATCATGAAGTGAGGAGGGATACACAAGCTCCAACTCCTAGCTGAGGAGCTATTGACATTTGGTAGCTGCTAGTGTGTATTTGTAGTGGTCTCTTTTGGGGTGTGGTACCTGGTAGCTTTCCCATGCCCCACTGGACAGCCCCCACCTATGCATATATGGACACCACTAATTCAACTGAATGGGTTACTGAAAAGAGAAGACACAAAGTTGAGAGAATGATGTGTGTGGAGGGAATCTGGTGGTAGGTGGGAAGTGGGGAGTTGTACATTATATGAAATTTATAAAGACTAAATAAAAAATATTATTAAAAAAAAAAAAGACTGACATTAAACAACAGATTACTGTTACCATCCTGAGAAAGACTCGAAAGCAAGGATTAATATTGTCAAGTGAGAGAGATAAGGAAAATTCCACACAGGCAAAAGTTTACAAGGTGCAAAACTAACTACATAAGAACCTAAGAATCTGGGGCTGGCGTATCATTTGAGAGCCCCTGCTTCTCTCTTCCAGAAGACTTGGGCTCAATACCCATATCAGAAGTGACCTGTGACTCCAGCTTCAGAGGAATCTGATGCCTCCCACATTGCACAACTCAAATGCACATGCCCCTACATAGACACATGGGATTTAAAGAAAAAAAAAAAAAAAAAAAAAAACAAATTCTACTCTTAATTCTTTGATTCTACAACAAAGGAGAGGAGGTGGTAGTGATTTTTGTATATTCTTGGTTTCCACCTGAGACAAAAGGACCTGACTCATAGGACCACATGAAGGCATAGGGGTGCATGGAACAAAAAGGCTTACTTCCAGATCTTAACAAATGCTCAGAAAGCAATGCTTTTTTGGATTTGCTAAAGAGTCATCAACATTTCCTCACAATTGTGTGTGTACTATTTGTATGGACTTGTTTGGCTTTAAAACAAGAGGTTCAATAACTTATAGTTGTCTCATTTCCCAGGGAGCTGAAAATTTCTCTCTGATTTCTCTAAGTACAACTTGACATTTAAGAGAGTGAATTAAAAAAAGTATAATACAAGCTATCCTCCTGGTACAAAGCAATAATGCACCTCTACCACAACTTCTTACATAAACCACAGCCAACAAGACATCTGACAGACTCACTAAAGTACACTATCTAGTCAGGAGTGAACTCTTTTCACCACTCCAAAACACATAAGCATTGGTCTATCTCAATGATTGCTGGGGGTATGAAGTAGTGGTCAGGCAAACAAGGTTTGAGAAAATGAAGTAAGTAATTTATAGAAGAAATCACTAAAGAGCATGACTGGCCTCCTGGAAAAAACCAAAGTTTTCTCTACAACACTAGGACAGGGATCAAAAACAGAAGACACCCTGCGAAGGACTAACAGGCAAGGGTTAACCTCCAAGTATGCTTATCCTGGTTGCTTTCAGTGCTGTTAAACAGAGCCTATAAAATGGTAATAGACTTAAAACCTTTTTGGACTGCTTCTAAAAAATATCCACCTAGGTCTTCCAGGGAGTCCCATCAAAACCAGCATAGAAGGTCTTTTCCTGCCACTGGCAGAGATGTGCTCCCTCAAATTCTACCACCACATCATAACATTACCAATGTGGAGTAAAAATGTTTGGTAAAACAAAGGCAGACAGATATTGTAGGAATCTTTGATTCCCTTTCCTCTTTCCCTAGTTGGCAATGTCTCCATAATGGAGAGAAAACTAGTTAGTGACAGTTATAAACCAGTAGCCACCACACTTTTAAACTTATCCGCTCAATAATATGGGCAGATGGAGTCAGGGCTGCAGAGCAGGAAGTGAGTTGTCTTTTAACTCTTCTCAGGATCTATACTGGGGAAGATGCCATTTCACATACTTTGAGTGTGCGAATAAGACGAACTCAGGCTGGTTGCTCAGAGGCTTGTACCTGAAATAGGGTCTTTCACTGGCCCAGAACTCATAACTTAGGCCAGATTGTTGGACAAGCCAGGCCCAAGGATTCCTCCTGTCCCTACCTCCCCAGACTAGCTTTTAAAAATTAATTTGAATTGCCACATCTTTTATCTTTACTTTTGAAGTTTGCATACACTTATGTAATAAAATATGTTATCTATCTTCCATTTCTCCTCAAGGTCCCCATACCTCCTTACCACTTCAAGTTTTTGGTTTTATGATAACTCAGTAAGAACAGTTAGTGCCACCCATAAATCCTCCATGTGTGCATTGGCACGGTAGCACTCACTGAAGCATGTGAAATATATCAGAATCTAGAAAAAAAAAAACAAGGCCTCCCTAGTAGCCCTGGCTAGCCTTAGACTCAAAGAGATTCCTCTGCCTTCCAAGTACTAGGTTAAAGGCTGTGCCACCAGAGTAGTTTCTTCATTAAGTGACTGGGTATACTGGATATAGTGCTAAAGATCTGACAACGCCAGACAAGAATTTATTATACACTTACATATTTGAATTATTTCATTAAAATAAAACTCAGAGCTGGAAAATATTTTTCAGAGGTTAAGTGTACTTTCTGCCCTTACAGAGGAAGTAGGTTTGGTTCCTAGCACCCATAAACAGCTCACCACTCTCCCTAGCTACCTCTGATTCAGGGGATCTGATACCTCCTTTTATTGGACTCTGCAGACACAAGGCACATAACACAGTGCATTATGCAGGCAAAATACGCATACACATAAAATAAAAATAAATAAGCCTAAAACAACAACACCCCTCCCCCCAAATCCTAAAGCTTGAACTTATGTCTTTATTTAAGAATGGAGTACTTCTCTGGGTAGCAGTACACTATTTATGGTGCTATCAGACTCTTCCCTCTGAAGCCACTGCTGTTCTGCTAGATGAAGGAGCCTAAGACAATACTGAGAACAGCCTCAAGAGGCCACAGGCACTGCCTCCTCACCCCTGGTGGCCAACAGTCCCACCTTTCCAGACCTGTAATGACTACTCTTGGGATCTCATCCCAGTTGTCTCAAGTCAAGCATTCATTCTGTCATGCAGTGATTCTCAAGTTTACTATTTGAGAAGTCTACCATCTTGTAGAAACCTAGAAAAATCCTTGCTATGCAGTTACCTGGTTATTATCTAGACTAAGACTGGCTAACACTTCTGCTCTTGAGGTGCTGCCTTGGCTTGCCTAGCAGGGATCTCACTCTTGTGAGAAACTGTAGTTTCCTGTAAACTTTGCCTATAGGAGGACACAACAACCACATATTTGAAATGTACTCCCTTTCCTCCACTCTCACTGGCATCACCTGCACTACAGTTTCTTGCCTGAAGAACAGCTATCTAGAGGCCTCCTAACTTCCTGCTTGTATCCAATACAGGCTGCACCAAGCAGTAGTCAAGACTGTCAATTATATCACCAGTCCAGTCTTATTTTCTTTACATCTAGGTCAGTAGCTTCCTTTTGGACTTATTTTAAAAATTTTTACGTTGGAGCTGAAGTCCTGAGCTGTCTGCTTCTGCAGGACCTTTTTCATGTCTCTTACTGCTCAAAGCACTTTGTTACTCAAACTTGTAGGCTCTTTCTCATGGCAGACATTTCAAAAGGTCTCATTCTCTCTTTGGAATGCTAATTCCCTTTGTTTTTCTTTCTAGTGGCAAATGAGATTCCTAGTCATCTCAAAAATCTAACCTTAAATACTATCTTTGTGGAAACACCTTCCCTGAAACTGAGCCAAGACTGAGCCCTGAGGTATACTCTTAAACAGTACTTATACTTATGTGCAGCAGCATTTATCATAGTTTATATTTACTGGTGTGATCATTTGTCATGCTTGCTGATCTTGCTGAAATTGGTAACCTATGTTTAAGACAGCCTTACATTCGAAGTCCTTAAATGGTTCTCTTCCTGGAACAGAACACAGTCTTCTTTGGCATGTTATTTAAGACTGACCACAATTTGACAGCAGGATGTCATGGGAGAGCATGAGATTGGAGATCTAAATTACATTCTAAGAAGACTGATAAGAGCTTCCCGCTATTGGATCTAGGACTTTTTAAAAAAAATTCCCACAGACTAAATTTATTCATGAATATATGCCTATAATGGTTATTAAATGCCAACTTATATGAAAAAGGTTTTTAACACTAAAATAATAATCATCACCGATTGACGATATTCTGACTGTGGTGAATATACGTAGAATGTACCATTAATGTGATATTTAGTATATTAATAATATTATAGAACCACCACTACTTGGTAGTTGTGGTGTATGTGGTACATGCACATTACAGTGTGTGGTATATGTGTATGTATGTAGGCATACATCTCTGTGCAAGCATGAGGAGACTCTCTACCTTTATTTTTAAAAGATTTTTATTTTATGTTTTAGGTATTTTGCCTGGCTGTCTGTGTACTACATACATGCAGAGCCCACAGAGGCCAGAAGAGGGCGTCAGATCCTCACAGAACTGAACTGTTTGTGAGCTGTTGTATGTATGGGCGCTAGGAATATCAAACACTGGCCGTCTGGAAAAACAGCCACTGAATCATCTCCTTAGCCCCTCCACCTGATTAAGAAACTGAAGACTACAATCTCAGCTAAGCTGGCTGGCCAGGGGCTCCTAGAATTTGACTGTATATGTTCCCGACACTGAAGTCACAGGTATGCATGGCTATGTCTAGCTTTACGTGGGTGCTAGAAATGTGAACTCGCCGGGCGGTGGTGGCGCTCGCCTTTAATCCCAGCACTTGGGAGGCAGAGGCAGGCGGATTTCTGAGTTCGAGGCCAGCCTGGTCTACAGAGTGAGCTCCAGGACAGCCCGGGCTACACAGAGAAACCCTGTCTCGAAAAACCAAAAAAAAGAAATGTGAACTCAAGGTCACATCTTCTTGCTTTTACAAAAAGTGTTCTTACTCATTGAGCCTTCTTCCCTAGCCCTATTTGACACTGTGTTACTTTTCACATTCCTGTGTACCAATTTACCTTCCTCTTTTGTCCATAAACACTCAAGTCTCTTTAGAAGACCTCTTTAAAGGCTAATTTTAATCTGATTTCCTTTAAAAAGTCCATTCTAATGTTAAGAATAGCTACTCTATTAATAAGAACAATTATCTTTCTTCTAACACAATTGGGTCCTTACACAATTTGCCCACCAACCTACAATTCCATAAAGGAATAAAACCATGGTTTCTTTATCCACTTTTATAGTTCTGTAAACTACTCATGGAAGAAAGGAACAACAGAGTCTCAGTTTTCCCATCTGATTCTATACTTACTATGAAACAGAAAAACTATTTTCCCATTTATTTGAAGAAAGTATCCAGATGGTACAGGGTACAAGCTAGAAAGCATGCAAAATTTACATAACTTTTTCATCTGTGACTCTTGGATCTTAACAGAAGCTAAATCCTTATAAACAAGGGTTTCAAAAGTCTTTAGCTTCAGACTCTTAAATGGAAAACAGTTCTAAAGACTACACAGAGCCAATTTCCTTGGCTGTTTTTTTGTGAACCCAATGTCTCTTTTGGTTGTAGCTCACTTATTCATAAAGCCTGATGGAAGAAGCTTGTAAAACTCTCAAGAACACAGAGTATATAGCTACTTGGCTAACAGGATCCCAGGACAGTCCCTCTCAATAAGTCTAACAACTGAAAACAACTGAGTATGTAAGATGCACACGGTGGGCTAGCAATATTTCAATCACAACCTAAAGGAACCTACTCAGATGAGACATCAGAAAACATAAAGTATATAAAGTAGATTTTATAGCTTGTTTTTACACTTAGAGAAAAATAATTTCTACATTTCTCACATAGACTTACTAACCACGTCATCACGTCCTGACCACCAGACAGTAGCACTGACTGTGAAGGCAAGAGCTGCACCTGCACAAACACTGTTACCACATAGACTCACTCAGAACATAATGGGATTTCAGAAAATTTCTACAGGTAAGATTACAATAATACATAAACGTAAAACATCTTTAAATAAAAGTTTACCAGATAATGCTAACCATGAAAGCGCTTACCCTTTCAGGGACAGGGTAGGTTTTTAATTTGTTAAAATGAGTCTAGAAAACACATGGCAACACAACCAAAAGAGAAAGAGATTATTGTATTAGCCCCACCAATGGGTGTACCCTATATTTATGCTTACCTTGATTCGTGAACTGGGATTCAGCATGATGTATTTGATAGAACCTTGGATATTCTCTGTCCAGGAGACCAGCCAAGTAACCTTGTTATCATGTCGCACTTCCTTCCATTTATGTCCAGGAGGAGGGGAAGGAACCTTTGCATCTCTATGAAAATAATCATGCAGAAGGAAAGTGAAATGAAAAATGAAAAACCATGTCCCCTCTTATCCTGCCCTCAATTCTGAACAAAAACTTTGGATACCTAACCATGCAAGTGCTACAGTGCTCTCACAGATCTCCTCTTAACACTATGAATAGTCCCAACCACCAGCCTTGAGGAAATAGCCCTGCACCCACTTCTCCCCATCTAGATGAACTGTGGTGCTCACTTGCTACAGTTGATGATGATGTCCTCAGGCATGATCCTTCTCTTCAGCATGCCCATCTTGGGGTGGTTGCCTCGGCCCCGGAAAAGCCCTGGAGGCTCTATCTTGAAGTTAGCAATCCGCTCTCTATGGTTATCCATTACACAAAAGCCATATTCTTTCAATAATTTTTCATTTTCTTCTTTAATTTTCTAAAATAGACCAAGGAAGTATACAAAATAGATTGAAACTCCTGCATGCTAAGAATTACATATGTTTATTTCTTGCAGAAGAAAGGTCAAGGTAAAGTCTAAAAATCACTCAGAAATGAACTCAAATTTAGGAAAATGTCTAGTGGATTTTAAACACACACATCAGATATATAAAATAAATTGCCAAAAAGATCTATCAATAACAACTAACTTTACACAATTAACAGATTCTCAACTTTTGTCTTTTGTAGTACTGCAGAGTAAACTGTGTCTACCACTGAACTAAAGCTTCAACCCTTAATCTTCTATTGTAAAGGGTATAGATTTATAAACATCATTTATTTTTAGTTTAGCTTAGTTTAGTTTAAAGGATCTGGTCTCGTGTGTCCCTGGATGTCTTCAAACTCTCTATGTATCTGAGAGTGCCACTGAATGTCTGATTCTCTCGTCTCTACTTCCCAAGGGCTGACAGTCTAGGCATGTACCACCACCACACATTTATGCAGTGCTGGGGAGCAAAATCATGGCTTCACGCACATTAGGAAAGGCCTGTACCGACTGAGCTACTGTAGCCCCAGTCAAACCTAGGTATTCTAAAATGTGAGCCTTAAAAAGGAGAGGTAAATGCTGGGTAGTAAGGAAGAACTGAATGAAAAAAAAATGGAGACTCACAAAAGGATATAAAACTAGTTTTTTTCCCTTTTATTTTCAACTCTCTCGTGGATTTTCTTTTGTGCTAGAGGGTAAGGGCATAAAACATACATTTGACAGTGTAAATTTAAAGTGTAAAATTTAATGCACACTTTCAGAATCACTATTCTGTTTCATTGAGAGATATAGCCTTTGGGTCTGGCTAATTTTAGTGTGTGGTGTTCCTGAGTTTTTTGTTTTTGGTTTTGGTTTCTTTGGTCTTAGTTAGGGTTTTACTGATGTGAACAGGTACCATGACCAAGGCAACTCTTATGAGGACAACATTTAACTGGGGCTGGCTTACAGGTTCAGAAGTTCAGTTCATTATCACCAAGGCGAGAACATGGCCAACATCCAGAAGAAGCTAATCCAGTTCTACATCTTCATCTGAAGGCAGCTAGTAGAATACTGATTTCCAGTCAGCTAGCATGAGGGTCTTAAAGCCCACACCCACAGTGGTACACCTACTCCAACAGGGCCACACCTTCTAATAGTGCCACTCCCTGGGTCAAGCATATACAAACCATCATAGTTCTTTATAATCCAATTTTTTTTTGGGGGGGGGGGGGTTTCGAGACAGGGTTTCTCTGTGTAGCTCTGGCTATCCTGGAACTCATTCTGTAGACCAGGCTGGCCTTGAACTCAGAAATCCACCTGCCTCTGCCTCCCAAGCGCTGGGATTAAAGGCGTGCGCCACCACCGCCCGGCTTATAATCAAATTTTAATTTAAAAAAAAAAAAACAAAACAAAACATACTAAGGACTGGGGATGAAGGTCAGTTATAGAACAAACTGTCATAGCATTTCATCATTTCCTGAAAGAACACTGCCATGGCCACTTAACAGCATTTCCCATGGGGTTTAAAGCCTCCAATGAACTGTCTCAGATTCTTTATTGGGTATGTGGTATACAGTTTTTTGTTTGTTTGTTTTCTGAGATGAAGCAAACCCAGGGCTGTATGTTTGCTAGGCAATCATTCTCCTACTGAGTTAAATTTCCAACCCGTATTTTATAGTTCATGATCCACGAAGGTGGTGTATGTGGGAGTTCAGCCTCTTCATTCTAACCATTCTCTTCTATCTTATACATGGTGATTTCTGGTGGGTTCTCCTGACCCTTTCCTTTCTTGTTATTGTTTTAGCTTTTAGACAGGGCCTTGCTACCCAACTCTTGATCCTCCTGCCTTAGCTCTTCCCAGTTCTGGGATTACAGGAGTACAAAACCACAGCCCATAGATATAAGAATTCTATGTAGTGATTCAATAACCAAGTCCTACTCAACTTACTGGCCACAGGTGTACTTATCAGGGGATTAAACAAGGCAACATTTATTTATTTATTTATTTATTTATTTTGGTATTTTTCGAGACAGGGTTTCTCTGTGTAGTCCTGGCTGTCCTGGAACTCACTCTGTAGACCAGGCTGGCCTCGAACTCAGAAATCCACCTGCCTCTGCCTCCCAAGTGCTGGGATTAAAAGGCGTGCGCCACCACCGCCCGGCAAGGCAACATTTATAAAAGCTTCTTGTTACTTGGACTAGTATTACAGCAGAAATTCAAAACAATCTTTATGTTTAAACACATTGGAGCTGTAGAAATGACTCCTCGATTAGAGCAATTCCTAACACCCATGCTGGGTAGTTTAAAACCACATGGAACAGCTCCAGATCAAAGGATATCTTCTGGTTTCCACACATATATGCATGTATGCATATACAATTAAAATAAGAAACATAAACAAAATAAATAATAGACCAAATTTTAGTGATTTGGAAAACAACAGATAAGATGAACTTAAAAGTCTAATGCAATATTTTTTGTTTGTTTTGTGGAGACATCACAGTTCTTGCTTCCATCACAGAATCGAACTTAATTTTTCTTAATGTTCTTGCCTCAGGCCTAGATGCTGAGATTACAAGCATGTACCAACACAAACAGCTGCCAGTTAGCACAACTCATACATGTAATTAGACTTTACTGAGTAAATCTTTAACACAGAAAAATATAAAATTAAGGAATTCAATGTTGTGTCACAAGAACCAAAAAATTAGACAAAGAATCACTATCCAGGATTTTCTAGTTTAGTAGATTCTATCATACCAATTTTTCTTCCTTGCTCATCTGTTTCCGAGCTTCTGATTGCGCTTTGAAATACTGGCTCATCTGTGTAAAGTCGCATTTGCTTAAGTTGGTAATTGTATTTTTTTCGTCATTAGTCATTTCCTAGTTGAATGAAAAAGCAAAAAAAAAAAATAATAATAATAATAAATATATATAAGTATTCCTACTTCTTCAAAATTAAATCTTTTTCCCCTTTAATCAATGGTATCTAGAAGGGTAGCCAACCTCAGTGACATTTTTCTTCTGGGAAGAAGGGTTGTTCTGTTATAAGATATATTCTTTTAATATAAAATATTTTTAGTGATTTATCATAGAGAAAAATTACTCTCATTTTTTTGGCGATCTTTGACAAAAACACAAACTCACAAGCATATGAACAAACACCAATCCAAGAGACATATATTAATCAATTACTTTAGCAATAAAGAGAAATACTTTCTTATACCCATGAAGAACTAGTACTCCTGCTCTTATTAAATCTGACTTTAGAATGCCTTACATGGTGAATTTTAATTCAATCTTTAGTCACAATTATTCAAATGGAGAACAATGGTATTTTTTATATAGGCTAACATAGTATAGGTAAGTAAGGCACCACGATCAAGACAGAATAGGTGGTCAGACTAACCCTGTAAAAAGGCATCAGAGGACAATCCCTGCAAAAACAATGTTTCCTTTGCTCAACTGGAATTGAGGTTTTCTGTTTAATCTAATCTGATAAGCTCCTTCCTGCAATTACATGAAAGCTGAAAGAGAGGATATATTCTTGTTGAACAAAAACCCCATTAAAATAGTAAGGTACAAAAGATATACATTAAACTATATTTTGTATTTTTTAAAACAAACAAGACATTACTAATGGGCTACACCTCCCAGTCAGCACTTTTGTGAACTATTAAGATATGAACACATGGGCCATAATACCTTTCTCCAATCCTTAAAGAAATTTTTCCTGAATATTTCCTTAGTAGTATATTCATGATCAAGCATTTTTGCAAAGAATGTAGCTACTTCTTCTGCTTTGGAACTCAGCTTCATAACTTTACCTGAAGAAAGAAAATGGTTCCAAACAGTGAGGCACAATATTCACATTCTATGTGCTCTGAATACTGGAGAGGTCATTAATGATGGCTTACCTTTCCAAGGTGTACAAAGGTCTGCTGACATACAGTTATAACAACAACAGAGTAACATACTGTTATATATCTACTTATAAAATTTCTCCTTCTCTTTAGCAGATATTTACCTGGGTCTTTTTTGGAGACTATGCCAGTTAATTGTTCCCAGGTGCCTGCTCAGGACAGGGATGACCTGGGGAAGGCCAGCCACTCTTCCTTTTCCTTTCAGCAAGCAGGGTCCTTTACACCTCTTCAATGGTTTTTAAAAATCAAATCCTCAGAAGGACTCCTGCCACTGCTAAGCTAAGCAGCCTCTGTTCAAGAAGGGAGGAAAGGATAGGGGCAGGGAGTGGAAGAAAGGAATTGTGGGGAAAAGAAATAGGCATCTTTCTTCTTCAAAGTTACGTGGGTGGAATATGAATAAAATATATATATTCATAGCAGGCAAGCCCAGATTTCCCACATAAAAGCCTAAATAAGACCTTCCTCTAGAATCTTGCTACTCAAGTAGTTCACAGACCAAAAGCATCACAAGCAAGTTTGTTATAAATACCAAGTTTTGGGCTTCAATCCTATACCTAGAATAAAAAACTGCATTGTTGTGTATATGTGTGTGGTATTATGTGTGCAACAGTGCCCGTGTAAGGTCAGAGCCTTAGGTGTCAGTCCTTGCCTTTCATCTGATTTTGAGATAAGGTCTCTTTGCTCACTGCTATATATATCTAGGCTAGCTGGCACAGACTCATCCACTTCCCATCTCACCACAGGAACATGCTAGAAATTACAGACAAATGTGCTACTTTGATGCAGTTCTAAGGAAAACAACCTTAAGTCATCAGGCTGGTACAGCAAGTACTTTACCCACTGAGCCATCTTCCCAGCCAGAAGAAGCACTTTTGGAGCACTAGTGTACGCAGAGTGAAATACAGCCACACATAAGAGAGCACCCGAAACACTGGGAACAGCACCAGGAACTCACTTCTTTCAGGAAAGCCCAATCAGGCCACAGCATGAGGTACGGGTGGATCTGAGCAGCATGTAAATATATGTAAAGACTGCTCTAAAAAATTTGTGTTCACAAGAAAACCACTAAACTGATTAATAAATCCTGGAGGTGGTTTTGTGTTCCTCAGATAGATCATAACTGGCAGTGAAAGAAAAGTACTTAAAAGCTTAATCTACCAAATGTTCAAAGAGAATATTGCACTCCTAGGGCCGATTTGTATCTTTTCTCAAAAAACCAACTTTTCAATATTATACGGAAACAATTTATGTCATAATAGCATTTAGCTGCATTCTAAATGAGATTAATATAATCTCACTACTTACAATTATGTAAGTACTAATAATAATTCCAAAGGACTCACATTTATTACAGAAATCTAAAACTTTTTTTTTTTTTTTTTTTTGGTTTTTTTCGAGACAGGGTTTCTCTGTGTAGCCCGGGCTGTCCTGGAACTCACTCTGTAGACCAGGCTGGCCTCGAACTCAGAAATCCGCCTGCCTCTGCCTCCCAAGTGCTGGGATTAAAGGCAGAAATCTAAAACTTAACCAGAAGCCTACTCATTGTAAAATTGAGAGACATCTTATCTCATAATGGGTAGTACTGCTCAACCAGACTATATGGAACATAGGGAATACCTCACAAAACTGAAAATTGTACTACAGGCAAATGATCAGCTTGGAAGACATAACTTAAAAGGCAAATAGGTGGTATAGCTCTTCCTCAGCCCATTCAAGATTCTGTGTTGGAAAAAGACTTTGAGTAAGATGTTTCCTGCTTCTCTCCATCCCTGCTCAGGTCAGAACAGAGTTGTAAGCAAAATAGCAACATGATTCAAATATAATGAAGGGGAATATAAACAAACAAACAAACAAACAAACAAACGGGGGAAAAGACATGGTAGCACTAGCCTATAACTGCAGCATTCAGAAGACTGAGAAAGGAGGACTGTGCATTTGAAGCTAGTCTAGGCTACTGAATCATCTCAAAACAAAACAAAATATAAAAACAGATAAATTTAAAAGAATGTGTTCCCTGGTATGTGTCACATAAACTAAATATTCAATTGTGTTCTTATTTTGGGTAGGGTGCCTTTGGACTGTACTGGCTTTGTCCCACCTAGAAGCTACCTGATTTGTTTTAAATGGGCTGTGGAAGGATTAAGTAACAGCTCCTACAGCAGGAGTGGTGGAGGGTGTGTAGGTTCCCACCAACAATAGTACTTTGTGGAAAAGGCTGAGCTCCTGGAAACAGAAAGAAACTGTTGAGTCAGAGTTGAAAGGGCAGGTCCTTAGCAGAGGCTGCAATTCTGTGCTTCAGCCAACTCATGGCCTGTGCAGAGGTGGCTGGGGAAGTCCAGGGCAAGGCAGCAATGTCCTGCCTACCAGTACTTACATATCAGTTTGCATTCTTAAGTCAAACACTCTTGACTTATTGTGAAGGAGTTTTATAATCAAAGGGAAGAAATCCCAGGAGGACCAACAGAGAAAAGAAAACAGAAGAAGGAACCACAGCCAACAATAAACTCTTCCCAGGCCTTAGTTTCTTATACTGAAAAATATCAGAAACCCCACAATAAAAAAAATCTACTTTGTATCATCATCATCTTGACTTTCACAGTGAGGCTTTTCCAGAGAACTGTCTACAGTTAGTGAGCCCAGAGCAGGCTACAGAATACAGCAATTGTCTTTTTCAAGAGCTTAGACCTTTTCTCTTCAACAGGAAGTTTAAATTCAAGTATTTTTGTAAGTCTCCAGGAATGATACAGTGTGTACGGTGGCTTACCCTTTCTGATCAAACTGCTTAGCTAACCAAAACATTTGTCAGTTAGGCCACCAAGTGTTTTATGCCATCGACTTCCTAAAAAGATTGAATCAGTAGTCTCTACCTGGGACTTGGGTGTCTGAATACAAGCATATTCAATAAACACATTTTCCTGACTTACAGAATGAGCCTTTTGAAAAAAACTAGTTGGACACTTCTTTTCCAAAATATGTGGAACCAAAAGTGTTTAGATTTTCATTTTTTCACCCTAGAATTTTGGGGAATGACTAAATGTGGGGGTAGGGAGGGGTGGAGTTTGTGTGTAAAAATAAGGTATCAGGTTGGGTATGATTAATCAGTGCTGGGCATCTTTAATTCCAGCACTCAGGAGGCAGAGACAAGTGGATCTCTAAGTTCAAAGCCAGCTAACACTACATAATGAGACCTTATCTCAAAAAAAAAAAAAAAAAAAAAAAAAAAAAGAGGGAGAAAAATAAAAATATCTTAAGGATGAAACCCAGGTCAAAATTCACTTGTTTCATATACAGATTTCAATTACTGGATGCTAATAAACTTATCTCATCCTAAACCCACAGGCATTTATGCTCCTAAAGCCATTGCTGGTGGTCAAAGAGCTCTGAATGGTTGCCACTAGCTACTTCTCAGTAGCTTTGCTGTCCAGTGTTTCTCCCTGTTAGTAAATAACATGTATTTGATTCAGAAGCACCCAGTCCTACCTCTTATTTATTAAACAGGCCCAAATCTACTGGTGAATCTTAAATACATATAGGGTTTGAGAAACAACTCTAGCATCTCTAGACAGAACTCTTGGAATGAAGGAGTCAGTTGGACATTACTACCTGATACACCATCAGTCGAAGGATTATGAGAAGCTACTCTCAAATCCCTCAACCCAAGGACAAAAACACAGATGTATAACTCTCAGACATTTTGGAAAGTTCCAAGAGATACAAGGAGGCCAGATAAGGTGGCATGTGCCTCAGGAGCAGATGGGTACATCTACTGAAATCAAGGACAGCTGATCAACATTATCAAGTTACAAGCCAGGCAGGGCTACACAGTTAGAAATGTCTCAAAACATAAAAATAAGAGCTGGCAGAGCATTTCTTTAAAATTCACCTATCAAAGGCACAGTTGCACTACATAGAGGGGCATAGCTTATGATTCCTACCTATAGGCTGAATGACGGCAGATAATCCCTTGCTAATACTATTTCTAGTGATAAGCAGCTTGTTGGCATACTGTATTATCACTAAGTACTACTATTTGAATGAGAACAACTCCACAGAACAAAATAGCTTCCTATTGAGTTCAGATAAAAACCTTCAGTGTGTAGGCTAGCTGTGAGACATAGATAAACCTTTTTAGGACTGCAGATAAGACATTAACAGCCCCCTTTTTCATATTTTTCAAGCAGCAAAGGGATCCTTATGAATTAAACACCTGAGATTCCTTTTCCCAAACCACACAGAGACAATAAAACAAAGTCAAGTAACTAGATAGGACTGTGAAATATAGGCAGTGTCCTCATTTTCTATCATTGAATAGAAACAAACCTTTCTTAGCCAAAATTCAAACAACCTGAAATAACTCACCATCATAGTAAAACTTGACACCGTCTGGCAGAGGCTCATATGGTGGAGCAAAGACAGGCCCTTTATGTTCTAGGAATTTCCACTTGATGCCTTCTGGATACCGTTCTTCTTCCCACCTTTCAAGACAAGGCACAAGCTCATTAAGCGATCATCTTGCTTAATAAAAAGACCCTTACCTATTAAATGCCAAAATAATTAGCTAATCAATTGGTGGTACTCATTCAAAGGTTGTGTCTCACTGAAAAAGGCAGCAATTTCAAGCAAGATGAAAGAATATGGTAACTAAAAAAATTTCATTTCAACAGTTTCAGTTTAGAGATACTGAGTATTAAAAGACCATCCATCACTCAAAAAGCCCAACAATAACTATGGAATATAAAAATTGGGATAACTGTTCTACTTTGGTACTCTAACAATATACCACAGTGGTACATGTGAAGGAGGCATTGCTAAACTGATAGCATGCAGGTGAAAGTTTAGGGGAAAGCAACCTTATCTGAAAGTACAAAGCACAGACAGACAAGATGCTGAGTTCTACGACAGCCAAGGCTACAAAGTAAGACCTTGTCTCAAAAAAAAACAAAAAACAAAAAAAAACCAAGCAAACAAATCAAGTGCAAAAAGACTGAGAATAGTCTAACTGAGGTACACTAAGTTTAAGGCACTTCTGAAACACATGAAACTATCTAGTAGATACTTGGCAAAAATCTAAATAAACTGCAGAGTAAATAATTTTCTAAAACATTTTATTTAAAAAAAAAATTAAGCATATATAAAAACCAATTAACTGCAGATATATACAAAGAACTATCAAAATTTATTACATTTCTATTACTATTGATTACTTCAAAGTTAGTTGTGGATGTGAAAGTTCAATAAATATTTCAGCAATTATCTTTATAAAACTGATCTTGTACATAACTGTAACACATTATCAGATCTAAAAACAAAACTATTTGTAGTGTCATTTTAGTATTTACTCTGATTATAAAAAGTTCACCAATGAGATCCAGTATTTTACAGGTACAGATCTACTGAAGGATTGGCCATTGCATCTGGATGTTTCTAACAGCCCCTTTACACTGATAAACACATCTTACCATCCCCTCAGAGTTTGAAAAGAATCAGCCAGATAGAATCCATCTGATATACAGACTACTTTTAAATTTCTCAAACTCTATCTTTACTGCTACTTCTAAACAAAAGGAATTTTATGGATTCCTGTTCTCGTTTGAGTTTGTTGTTGTTGTTGTCTTTTGAGATAGGGTTTCTCTACGTAGCCCTAGCTGTCCTGACTCTGTAGCTCTGTAGACGAGGCTGGCCTTGAACTCAGAGATCTGCCTGCCTCTGCCTCCTGAGTGCTGGAATTGTTCTGACTTGTTCTGCTATTAATTCCAAGTCCCATATTCTAACAATTCAGAATCATAGAGTAAGAAATAAATGAATCCCTTCAAGCTGTAACAATACTGCTATATAAAACTATAGTCAACACATATTGGCAAGTCATTTTTAACAAGAGTTATGATCATTTTATGGTTAGAGATGACAGATTCTCAACACTCGAGTTTGCAAAGAATGACACTGGGCAAGTCCTTTATACTATATACAAAGTTAACCCACTATAAACCAGGAAGTTAAAATTCTAAATATAAAAGCTTAAGCTCATTTGGACATTAGGAGAAAATAAAGGTGAACAGCTTCATAACATTGAATTTGGCAGTGAGTTCCTGGATACAATAAATATAAAAATAACAGTAACAAAACCACATATAAGTTGGGATATATCAAAATTTTAAAAAATACCTATGGATCAAATGAAATATTCAATAAAGTAAGAGGTAACACACAATCAAAGAAAATAGCTGAAAGTTAAAAATCTTATAAAGGGTTAAATTAATATAATACACAAAGACTTCTTTATCAGACATAATAGAATTGGCGAGGCTAAGGAGAAAAAAAATTGACCCAGGAACCCACGGCCAGCCTGAGAAACAGCAGTAAGGACAAACAAAGGAAAGCTCAATATTGGTAGAGGTATCTTCCTGTTTTCTACAATGGATACACCATTCTCTCCAAGTATACAAACATCCCAATTTCTCTATTTCTGCCCTACCAACACTTCTTTTTGTTGCCATCTTAATGGATGTGTAGTATCTCATTACAGCCTATTTATTTGTTTTTTTTTGGTTTTTTTTTTTTTTGTTTGTTTGTTTTTTGAGACAGGGTTTCTCTGTGTAGCCCTGGCTGTCCTGGAACTCACTCTGTAGACCAGGCTGGCCTCGAACTCAGAAATCCGCCTGCCTCTGCCTCCCAAGTGCTGGGATTAAAGGCGTGAGCCACCACCGCCTGGCACAGCTTATTTATAATAAGATGACAAATTTTATGTTAAATATACATTTAAATTATATTATAAGTACTTAATATTTTCTTTTTTAAGTAAAGATTTTATAGTCTTAGGCCTAGAGGGAACAATAAAGACTTTCTATAATCAACAACCTCTTTACAGATAGGATGTTACTATACTAGCTGATGACAAAGGCTCAGATTCGGAAACAACCTAACCCTCAAATCTACTATTCTCCAAATCAGAGAAAATGTTTACAAGCATGTGAAAGCATCTGCAAGTGACTCATCTGTTTTAATAGCCACAGGATAAATGTGGAGGGATTCAGAATACCATGTTTCCCCTTATATTCTTGTCAACAACTCCATTGTTTTGAAATTAAGATTCCAAACCCTGTCTCACAATTCCTCCAAATTCAACATGGTTTTTCTTCAGGACAAATAACAACTTGCTTACCATTTAAACCAATTAAAAGATTCAGTGAATCACTAAACACAAAACTTCAGTTTAAACAGAAAACTGTAGAATATCCTCCAATATATTAGTATTATTGGAGTGACAGGTATTACCATACAAATAAAACTGTAGTGTCTGCCTTCTAACACTCCAACACCAGCACCAATTAAGAAGGGTAGGCCTAAAAATTCAAGTTAAGTAGATTTAAAAAAAAAAAAAAAGTTTCCGTGGAAAGGAAGAAAATTCAACAATCTAAAAATGAATATAAAGCAGAAAAGTAGGTCTACATGCTTTCTCAAGTCAAGGTCTCCTGGTGTTAGGCAGGTATCTTACAATAGACTATAAAATTAAGAACAATAAAGATTTGTAGATAAAAATCTAAAACTATAGATTTATAGAAGCTGTCTAGAATGAAGAATAGACTCTAATTTGGAGAAAATATCAATAATCCTTGTTCTTTAATATTTCTTAATTATTATATATATATGTATGTATGTATGTATGTATGTATTGTGCAGGCATTATCATTGATAAGACCTATAGGTCTTGGTCTTTCAACACTAATTCCTTTACAATATTATATCCCTAACTTCTTTTTTAACACTTCTCTTTGCCAAAAGACTTGAAATTTCAACCCAACACTAGTGATGAACTGGCCATTCTCCAAGTCTTTAGGTAAAGAATCATCTGTTTAGAACTATTCTTGTTTTGGTTTTTGTCTTGAAAGATGGTTGGTTTGGGAACAAGATGATGTTTGCTCAGAAGAGGGCAGAGTTATGGAGGGTTATAAACTACCATATGGGAAGATAACTAAGCACAAATCCTTTGCAAGAATAGCAGGTGTTCTAGAACACAGATATCTTTTTGAGCTTACGCATGCTTTTCTTAAATCTGAGTGAACTTGGTTCTATGAGGTCAGTTGAGAGATTAAAAAAAAAAAAAAAAAACAAACTGAAAACCTATGCAGTTCTATAATAACAGTTAACAGTTAGGGTCACATGAATAGACCTAAAGCATACTGCCACCACTTCCAATATTAACTTTATGGGGAAAAAAAAACTGTATCAAAGAAAGCAATAGGGAACTGGACTATTTTCCCATTCCCATAATTATGAAATAGAGGAAGATAATCAGACTAAGTTTATTTCTTTAGTCAGGACAAACATCTGCAGACTTTGGAGCAGTTCTGATAAAGTGTGTTAACCTCTTTCACTTGGGATAGTGAAGGGAACTATAACAATAAGATACCTTCCATTATAGTTTGCCAGCTAGGCAACTGGTAGAATTCAGTGGGGATGCAATAAGAGGCTGTCTATCCAAATATCCCTATTCTCCATCTCTAGCAGCTTATACTGCATCAATGAACAGTGTTTAAGAAAACATAACAATGAGATTTGATAAAAGCATAGTTAATCTGTAGCAAAAACTGTTCCTTTCCAAACCAACCATCTTTCAAGGACTAGCCAGTTCCCCTTTGAACTAAGAATTATAACAAAAGTTTTGATTTCTTAGACTTAATGTATGGCAACACTTGATAAGGATTTCAACCTCTCAAATAAAACTGGGACACTAAAGCCCTCAAAGATACCTGACTCTATACACAAAGGTTACACTAAGGTTTTGGGGCCCACAGGGGAAACTATGAGGCCACAGGGAGTTCCTAGTGTTAGAGTAGTTTTTGTTTTTGTTTTTTACTTTGTGTGAGGTGTATCTCTGCTCTTTCAATTGTTAATTTGTAGCGACTAACTGCTAGCAGGATTCTGGTATTGCCACTTCTTTGGCCCATCATTACGTTTTGTTTTGTTTTGTTTTGTTTTGTTTTAATTTTGTGAACATATGTCCTTCCTCACCTCCCTTAAGGCAATCTAGAATTTCATCAGAGATCATCTTGCTGCTGATTGGCTGTAATAAATAAAGAGCTGACAGCCAATAGCTGGGCAGAAAGGGCATGCGAAAACTCTGGGGAGAGAAAAGCAGATATGGAAGATTCCAAAGCGGACACAGAAAGGAACAGATAGAAATATATGAGCTAGTCATGTGATGGATCATAGGCAAGGTAGTCAGGTTAAGTTAGATGAACTAGCTGGGAGACTGCCCCAGCCAAAGGCCTAAACCTTAAACTCTACTAGAACCCTCCTTGTTATTATTTATACTGTTGGTGGGTCCAAGAAAGTACTTCTATATCCTAATAACAAGGAAATCCAGTTCATATTTCCTGAGCACCTAGGAAACAAATCCAACAGACTGTAATTATTCACTTAAACATTCACATGATTCCCAATAGTAACTCCTAATTTATTTAATCATTTATGTTAAAGAGTATTAAAAGCCTTTTATAAAAGCCTGTTGTGTTGGCATATACCTTTAATCTCAGCACTGGCAAAGGCAACCTGGAATATAAAGCATGTCTCAAAACAAGAAGGACAGGTGGAAAAGTAAGGGAAAAGTTTTTCACTGTGTGAACAACTCTAGGGAAATGATCAATGAAAAGTTAAATAAAAGCCTAAGAAAATAAAAACACATTATTTTGTTGTCTTATTTTGATTCCTAGAAAGATAGGGTTCCACTGCTTTGTCATATTCCTTTTCTACACTTCCCTTTTAACTCCAAGACCTCACAGCAACATGCCAATCACTGAGTATAGGAACATTTCTGCTCTATTGCTCCCTATTGTCTCTCTGGGCACTGTGTTTCCCATTCCTCAGAGGTGCTGGAAACGTCAGAGAGTTAACACATAAATGAGTTTGGAGGGAACAAACCAAACTGTGAGTAAAGGTTATGGTTACTCCAAGGACATATATATATATGTCCTTGTAATATATTTACGTGTGTGTGTGTGTGTGTGTGTGTGTGTGTGAGAGTGAGTGAAGAAAGAAAGGTAAAGGACATTTTTTTCTGACTCAATCTCTGGCCCACTTAAAAACTTTCAGCAAAAATATAAATTAAACATTGCTGGTATAATAGTTAATTAGTATAAAATTATTAAGAGAAATAAACATAAGTTACTTTAAAATTCCAAAAGTAGAAAATAAAAGTTCCACAGTCATGTCCTTCTCAAAACTAACTTGTCATTGCTAACATCTACCTCTATCTTCACATGTACAAGCTTCCTAACACCTACACTTACTAATCTTTCCCTATCCCACAGACAGTAAACAGATAAAAATTATGGCATTTTCTTTGCATCTGATTTCTTGTTCAATTACCAATGTTTACAATCCCTTTATTTGCACTGAGGAACTATGTTCCCTACTTTTGCACTGTCTTTCACACTTGTCTTGAAAGAACTTTTTAACATAAGTATTAGCACTTTGTATTATAAATATTCCTTTAGTAACTGTGTGTGCTCATCATAGGTGCACACGTGCGTGTGCGTATACATACATACATACATACATACACACAAACACACACACACACACACAGAGCACATATGGATGAGACGTTGACCTCAAGCACTGTTCCTTAGGAGTCATTCACCTTACTTATTTGTTTTGTTTTGAGGCAGGGACTCTACATAGTCCTGGCTGTCCTGAAACTCACTATGTAGACCAGGCTGGCCTCTAAATCACAAAAATCTTCCTACCTATGCTGGGATTAAAGGCACTAAATACTCTGACTCTCCACCTAGTTTCTTGAGACAGTCTTTCTCATTGGAAGTTGGAACTCAATAACTGATATAAATAGGAGTAAGGGAGCCCTGAAAAAATGTAACCATCTCTGCCTTCCCAGCACAAGAATTTTAAGCACATAGGGTGCCAAGAATCAAACTCAAGCTCTTGGGCAAGTACTTTACCAATTGACTCCTAGCCTGAATTTTATTTTATAAGAATTTATTATTTATTTGTGTGTACAAGTATGGGAGGGAAAGGGGCAAGAGTGTCTATAAAGGCCAGAAGTACTGCATCCCCTTAAATTGGAGTTACGGGAGACTGTTGGCTGTCTGATTTGGATGCTGAGAACTCATCTCCAATCTGAAAGAACAGCATTATTCTTAACACTTGAGCCATCTATCTAGCCCTAGATTTATTTATTTATTTTTTTAATGTCATAAAGCTGTCTGGTGTAGAGTACTTTAGGTTTCAAACACAAACAAACAAACAAACAAACAAAAAAACATTAGCTTGTGTGCATGCATAGAGCAACAGTACACAAGTGACAGTCAGAAGACAATTTACAGGAATTAGTTCTCTTTCTTCCATGTGTGTTTTGGTGATCAAATTCAGGTGATCAGGCCTGGCAACAGGTGCACTTAACCAATAAGCAATAATCTCACTGCCTTAAAATTTCTACAAAAAAAAAAAAACCTAATCAAACTAACAAAAAACTTCTGGGCCATTAATATGGCCCAGAAAGTAAAGGTGATTTTTTTTTGTAAACCTAACAACCTGAGTTTGATCCCTAGCATCTACATATAGGGAGAAGAAGAATAACAATTCCAAAAAAGGTTGTCCTGTGACCTTCACACACTATGATACACACTCAACCCACATACATCATCGTTTTTTCTCCCCTTGATAAATTTTTAACTGTTTGCAAGTATGTTTTTGGGAAGGTATGGGGTTTACATGTGTGTATTCCCATGGTAGTGCATGTGCGTGTGCATCCGCACTTGTGTTTATGTGTGTATGCAAGAGATAGATGTCAAGTGTCTTCCTCATTGCTGTCTACCTTATTTTTTATAATAAACAGGTTCTCTAATTGAACATGGAGTTTTTGAATCTAGCTAGGCTGGCTGGCCAGCAAATTGTAGAAATCTGGCCGTCTCTGACTCCTCAACACAAGGATTACAGATGTGTCCTGCTGTGCTCTGCTTTTTACAGGGTGCTGGGGATCTGAACTCAAGTCCTTATGCTTGTGCAGCAAGCAATTTACCAACGGGTTTGTTACTCCAGCCTGAAATTTTCAATTTTGACATATCAAGTTAGTAATTTCATTATGGGCAGTTTTATGAACATGATTTATAGAAGAAAAAAAAAAAAAAAAGAACCCTTTATGCAGTAAATACATTTCTATCTAATACCAATAATGAACTGAACACGTCAAAAAGACACAGGAAAGTAAGCTGGTAATTCTCAGCATAAAGATAGACTATATGATGAGACAGGTAGACTTAGCCTGATTTAAACATTACATAGAGTATATATGCACTGATATATTATACTACTACTGGGTATGATTTGAATGATAATGAATGAATGAAGAACGAACAAACGAACGAACGAACGAACGAACGCATTTTTAAGTCCCTTCTATATATAGGCTAATTCTACAGTCAATTCTATTCAATGATAAGAAACTAGTTTTGAGATCCACTAGATTTAGAGCTAGTAAATTAAATTACTAGGATTTGAAAACTTATCTTTTCTTCTAGGGAGTCTGTAAGTACTTCTCTATCAAATGTCAGAAAATTAACCTTAGTATTTCAACTCTTGTTTAATTGAGCTGCACAATGAAAGTGCTGACATCTTAACCCAGTGCTGAGATGTTACCATTTCCACTTCTGTTCCTCTTCCTTTTTCGGCTTCTTTTTCTTATTATCTGGCTCAGTGACTTTTTTATCTTTATCTTTATTCTTGGGCTTTTTAAGTTTGCCATCCTACAAAAAAAGACAGACAGAATGCACTTAAGTTAGGACCAATTACACACCTAGAGGCTGTTTTTGGAAGCTGCTAGGAAGAAAAACTATGAACAAAAAATGCTGGAACTGGAGAAGATATTATATTTAATTCCTCCCCACCATCAAAAGAGAAAAATTGACTGATATTTTACAACTGAGTCAATATTTCCCCCAATCCCTCTAGCAAACAATTATTCAGGAATACCATATAGGGAAAGCCTGGAGAACTGATAGTAATCCCAGGGTATTTTCCTCATTTACTTTAAAATGTGTTCATCTTTAATCTCTTCAAAATACAAAATATAGAAAAGACATGCAATAAAGATTTAGTATTTGATCTGAAAGGGAATTCTGTGACTCAGTTACTATTGTTTATATACACAGAGTATTCTCAACTGGGAACTGCTCAGTTCTTTTATTCACAAAATAAAAGAATACCAGTCAAGCATGATGGTGCACACCTGTTGATCTAGCACTGAGGAAGCTGTAACAGGACTGTCATGAGTTCAGCCTGGATACATAGTAAGAGCATGCCAAAACCAAACAAATAAACAACAAACAAAACCAGGTATAGTGGTAGCACACACCTTTAATCCCAGTATTAGGGAGGCAGAGGCAGGTGGATCTCTTGAGTTTGAGGCCAGCCTGATCTACAGAGTGCCAGGACATACACAGAGAAACCCCGTCTTCAAAAAACAAAACAAACAAACAAACTTTACTGCTAGGCTATGGAAGAGTATTCAAGGATTCAGGTCCTGAGAGGTTAACTATGCTCCACACCCAAAACCATGTTCTAAGGAAATACTAAATGGACTCAGTGGATTGAAACAAACAATAAATGAGAGGCAAGGTTGGCAGAGAGGTAGGACAGGAATTGGAAGGAAAGGAACAAGAGATGAAGTTTGCAGTTGAGAGTACCCTGTCTTTGTGTGTCTAAACAGCAGTGACTTAGTCATAGGAGTTCAAGGCCAGACTGTGTCACAAAGTGAGATTCCATCTTAAAAACACGAAATAGGCTGGGGTAGCATAACCTTTGATCTTAGTATTCAGGAGACAGAGGAAGAGGGATCTTTATGAGTTTGAGGTCAACCGTGGGTATGTATATGTGTATGTATGAGACTCTAAAATAAACAAAAAAAAGCTTCAAATCTAACAGTAAAATTTACCATTAAGGGAAGACAAATCCAAAACACATATCCCAGCAAAAATGTGACTCCACAGGTAAAGAGCCAGACTCAACAGAATCTAATTTCTTCTGAAGAATTTCTTAACTTTGATCTCCATTTTCAGCATCACATGAGGCTTTACTTGGTAAGTTTTATACAGCAATGAAAGATGATTTATGAAATGGCCCACTATTTGGTTTCCTCTCTTCCAGCCATCATCAAGGTAGTTCTCAAATCAGTTTGCCATTTGATCAAGGTTATATAGCTGTTGCTGAGCATTATGAAACCCTAAGTATATTTTAAAATCAACCAAGCAAAAACCAACAGAATATGATGAATGAAAATGGCTAGAGAAAATCCTGTGAGCCTGTAATAAGATGGTAATCAACGAAGTGATAAACTTAGGTCTTTAGGCAATGATTTTAAGGACAAAAAGCAAATGTTATACTATTATAGCTATAAGGAATACAAGTGTGCAAGTAGAAGAACAGCATCAAAATATTCTGTTGGTGGAAAGAGGTGGCTTGTGTCTAAAAATCCCTGTAGTCAAGGGTGAGGTAGGAGGATTGTCAGGAGTTTAAGGCCAGCCTGGGTTACAGACTAGAACTCCATCTTAAAGTACAAAAATAGGCTAGGTGTAGTATACACCTTTAATCTTAGTGTTCAGGACGCAGAGGCAGAGATCTTTTTGAGTCTGAAGCCAATCTGGTCTACACAGGAAGCTCCAGTTTGGCCAGGACTACGCTGTGAGAACCATCTCAAATAAAACAAAAATGAGACTAGAGAGGTGGCTCAGCACTCAAGGGCACTAACTCTTCTTGCAGAGGCTATTTGATTTGGTTTTGCCGCATACATAGTAGTTCAAAATCATCTAAAACTGCAATTCCAGAGATCTGATGTTCTCTTCTAACTTCCGCAGGCGCCCGACACACACATGGTGTATGTATACACACACACACACACACACACACACACACACACACACACACACACGGGCAAGTCTCATACACATAAAATTTAAAAAGGAAGGGAGAGACAGCCCAGATGTTGACAGCACTTGCTCTTGCGGAGAGGACTAGGTTTGGTTCCCAGGATCCATATGGTGCCTTAAAACTAACTAATTCCAATTCCAGGGGACTGATGGCCTCTTTCTGGTTCATGTGAGCCAATCATGTGGTAAACATACATACTCATGAGAAAAGCACATAAATAAAATTAAAAAAAAAACTGTAATAATAGATTTAAAAGTAAATAAAAAATGTTTCGTATAAACCTGGAAACCGAGACTGAAAGGGGAGGGGGGACAAGAGAAAATAAGTAGAATAAAAAAAAGCAATTCACCTCTCTATTCCCCAAGTGCAGATACAATAGGACCATCTACCTTATAATTCTGACACCATACACGTATACCCTAAAAGATTATAGCCTCAAACCATGGTCAAAAACATGAGCCTTTTTCCTAGAAGTTGATTTTGTTACAAAATTAGTCATAGCAATAAGTAACTACTACAAGAAATTTGTACTGAGAAGTGGAGCTGTTGCTCTACACAGCTGGGTGGTTTGTAGAACTGTTGAGTTGCTTTGTGGATCCATTTGAATGTAGAAGTTTCAGGCCTATGAAATGGACAAGCCCTGGAATGCTGTAAATAAAGATTGATGAACCATACTGGTGGGAGTGTGATAGAAATACAGCTTGTGAGGGGCAGAAGATTACATGAGGGACTAGATTAGCATCTGTTACTATCATATTTAGTAATATAATCTGGCTATATTCTGCCTGTGTTCTGAAAACATCAGTAAGGTCAAGTCAAAAATAATAAGTTTTTTGGTGGAAGAAATTTCAAAACAGCATAAAACCAAACTATGGCATGGTTCCCACACACTGCTTAGTCAGCCAAGATAAGAAAAAAAAAAAGTGCAATTTCACCAGGAAAAGAGAATGATAAAATTTTAAGTTATAGCTAGAGCAGGTGCAGTCAAAGTAACTGTAACCAGTAAGAAGATGATGACACCATATAGGAGAAATCTACTACTTTACAAAGGAACAACTTTCCCTCTTGAAAACAACTGTACCAGACTCAGCAACCAAAGCACAGAGGCCTAACAACTTTGTAGAAGGGGTCAGATTTTCCATTTTGAAGCTGAATTTGCCAACATCTTGATGCCAATTTTGTCGAGTGCAAAATCCAAGACAAAACATCATAAAGGCTTATACCAAGGGTCCAGAAACTAAAGCCAACCAATGTATAGCAGGGTCAGATTCCATAGAAGGCTCCAAAAGACATAAAGGTAAAGCCCAAGTTTAATGGAGCCTTAGGATGTTGGAAATGGTAGAATCATAGGACCTCCATTAAGAAAAAGGTGCAGGCACAGAGTAGGTAGCCAAGAGACAGTCTACTGCAGGTGACAGTACAAGAGAGAAGAGGATACCCAAGCCTGGAGTTGCTACTAAAAACAGTGGATGATAGACACAGAGCTATATATGCTTTGGTTTGTTTGCTTTGCTATACTTCAGTCTTGCTTCTGTCTGATCTTTCCTTGCTCTGCCTTATTTCTCTATTTTGAAATGGTAATGTTTCTTTTGTACCCTTGTATACTGAAAGTATATAATTTATTTTTAATTTCACAGGAACTCAGAATTAGGAGATTTCCTTGAATCTTAGAAGAGACAATACTTTTAGTGTTGAAACTGTTGAGATAATCAGGACTTTGAATTAGAGAATAAATGTATTTCGCAAAATGAGATGGCCATAAGCCAATGAAGACACAGAATGTTAGGAGAAAGTTTTGTGCTTTTGTATCAAATTAAGGGGTAAACTTGTGACAGTTAATCTTCACTGTCAACTTGGCTAAAATCTGAGAAGACACCTGTCATATCTGTGAGACTATTTCCAAAGAAATATTCCAAAGTTTAACTCAGAAAAGAGGACCCACTGTTACTTGTAGGCAGCATCATCCCATTGACTGAGGACCCAGAATGAATAAGTGCTTCCTGGCTGTTTGTGCAACATGACCTGACATTTCACTCCTCCCACCATAACAGAATATATTTCTTCAAGCTATAAGCCAAAATAATCTTGTCTTTAAATTGCTTTTGTCAGGTATGACACAGCAAACAAAAATAACATTTAAAAAACAACTTATTACTTCACTAACATGTAAAATATTCCTATTTTTATATTATCATTTAAAAATGATCCATCAGGAAAACTACTGGTCACAGAACAATCCCAGAGACAAATTAAAAATAAGAAACAAATGCTAGTGAGTTAAGTTTAATGATTAATTCTAACACCTGGGATCCCCTACAGTAAGAGAACTGTGCATCAATATTTAGTCTTTCAGCCTGTATTTTTCTACAGGGAGAGGGATGCTACACAAAAAAAGTAAAAAAACTATCCCTTTTCCAAACTGTTTAACAGAGTGCAGCCATTTTACATAAAGGCAAAGCAACGGATTACAAGAAGAACTTGACTTTTACTAGTCTGTACTGATTATCTAGATGAGAATAGAGTGGCTGTGTACTGTAACAGCTATTCAACGTTTCACTAACAGTTCCATAAACTAGTTCTCATGAACTTGAACTTCTGCTAAACAGACACCAATGATATGAAAAACTACAACCTTCTAACTGCAGGACCTGATTATCTCTTTAGCTCACCATCCCCATGGACATTTAAACATGATTTCATTAAAAACCTTTCTTCCTTCTTGTGAAGTAAAAGGACCAGCACATTCTCACAGCAGGAGATAGAATAACATGGCAGCTAGTGTGTTGGCTCTAGACCCACACAGCATTTGAGAACAAATTCTGGTTATACAATTCAGTAGCTATACAACCTCTAACAAATGATCAATCACTCTAAACCCCAAGTTTAGGCATTTGCCAATAAGGATGGAGTCATATTACTTCTTGTGGTTGACATAAGAATTAAAAAAACAGATTATGTAGAAAACTGACTAGATGAAGTAAATATCTAAGTTTAATGCACATTTGAATTTAAATATCAAGTTTTGTTTTTTAATGTATATGAGTACACTGTAGCTGTCTTCAGAAAAACCAAAAGAGAGCACTGGATCCCATTACAGATGGTTGTGAGCCACCATGTGGTTGTTGGGAATTGAACTCAGTACTTCTGGAAGAGCAAGCAGTCAATGCTCTTAACCGTGGAGCCATCTCTCCAGCCTGCATATCAAGTTCTTAATATTGTGATAAATGGCGTTTTTAGTTGTCACTGAGTAGCCCAGGCTAGACTTTGATCTCATAATTCTCCTACCTCAGTCTTCAAAGTGCTTAGATTACAATTTTGCAGTCACCATACCTGATCAAATTACTTTTTCTGTGCCCCCTGAATACAAGGTCTCAGTATATATCCCCATGTAGCCTCAAACTCACATATTCCTGTCTCTGCCTCCTGAGTGTTGGAATTAAAGGTGTGTACCACCATCCTCATCATTAGATAACAATCTTAAAAGCCCCTGCACCACCATCACTACTGTTACTGCTGCTACTTTTTAATCTATCCACGTTTAAGTCCATTTTGTCCACAACACTGACTAACCTCACAGAAAAGAACATTAAAATTAAGAATTCTACTTAAGAGCCTAAGGAATTGCTGACATCTTTTTTAAAAATTTCTTGCTAACTACTCTTTAGTACAAGAAATTTTTTAAAAAGGAAAAAAAGAAAAGAACTACATTATTCTATTTATATCTACCACAAGCACCAAATATGATCCTTGGAAAAAACACTTGAACTAAAGTTAAGAAATTAAGGAAGATTATAAAACAGTAGAAGGGAGGAAATAATGTGTGTTCCAGACAGAAGAACAGCATGTACTACACACAGAACTCTGAAGTACAAAATCTGGTGTGAAAAACAAAGGCAGCCAGTATGGCCAGAGCAAGGTGAGCTTAGGAGGAACAAAATGAAGCAGCAAGGCACAAGATGCAGAGGGCAGACTGAGGAGTGGTGCTCCAGAGTTTACATTTCATCCTACAACCAAGAGGGCACTCATTAAAAGGACTGTAAATCAGGGCAGTTATTTAAAATGAGGAAAGACCATGCTTCATTGGACATGAAATATTGTTAAGACAGAATCTTCAGAGTTGTTAAGTCAAATGTTTCTTATCTACATACTTACAGGTGGCATATTTTCTCTATCAGTATCAACAAAAGCTATGAATAGACAGAGTAGACTCAAGGGTGGCTGATACTCTAGATATTTCAAAATCTTGGCACATTCAGTGTCACAGCCACAACTTGTTTGCAAAACTTTTCCCCACTCTTGCTACTACAACAAACCAAAAAATTTCTAACTCATTTGGCCTCAAGAGCTATTTTAGGACCAATGAGATGACTCAGCAGTTAAAGGTACTTGCTGTCAAACCTAATAGCCCCAGTTCAATTTCCAGGAGAAACTGAATTTCAAAGCTGTCCTCTGACTTCCACATGTACATCATGATATGCGCATGCACACACGCACAATTTTTAAAAATTAAAAAAAAAAAAAAACCTCATGTTTTTAAAGGCTATTCTATACAAATATAAGCCTCAAAAACTTTTACTAACCTCTTCTTCTTCTAGCTTTCTTTTCTTCTCCTTCTTGATATCTTCTGTCTTAATTTTCTTAGGTTTATAATCAGCACTAGAAAGAGGAACATGAATATGCAGTTAATGCAACTATGACTCAAGAGTTCTCATCGACAGGACTAGGATTAGGCTCTTTGAAGTCTCCATGGCAGGTGTGACTGCTGTTAGTCTTGATGGGCATTCTACAGTAGCAAAGACAAGATTAAGGTCTGGAGAGATGCTCAAGCTGCCAAGACTACTGGCTGCTCTTGCAGAGAACCTTGGCTTAGTTCCCAGCACCCACATGGGACAGCTCATAACAATCTGTAACTCCAGCTCTAGAGGATCTGATGCACTCTTTAGGCTTCTGTGGGTACTAGGCATGCATGTGGTACACATATAAATGTTCAGGATCATGACATAAAATAAAAAAATAAAAATAAAAGACAGAAATGGACTAGAGGCCAATAGATATAACGCTAAAAAGAGCTGCCTGATATGGAGGTTCTCCAGAAGAACAGCAAGCACTATTAACCACTAAGCTAAAGCTCTAGCCAATATATTTGATTTTTAAACATTATATGTATATGTCTGAGTGCTCATATTCATGTGGAGGCCAGTGGACAACTTGTACTATCTTCCTAAAGAACATTCTCAATCTCCTTTGAGATAGTTTCTCAGGAGCATGGAGCTCACTAACTAAGCTAAACTAAATAGCCAGCAAGTCCTAAGGATTCTCCTGTCTCTCTGCCTTTCCCAGCCCTAGCATGTTCTAGCACACCTGAAATTTGTATGTGGGCTCTGGATCAAACTCAGATCCTCATGCATGCAAGGTAAGCACTTTATCAACTGTGCTACAGCCTCAGCCATTCTATTTTAAATCCTGTGACTATTCATAGAATATAGTAAGCTACATACTCAAACCAGTAAAATAGAATACATTATCATTGGATGGATCTAGGAAAGAGGTAAATGTAAGCCTTAAATAACAATGTCAACTTCACTATCTCTGTACATTGAAGGTCCCCTTAATATCAAAAAGGCATAGATCCTAGAAGAAAAAAGAATTGAGGTAGAGCCTCATGTAGCCCAAGCTAGCCTCAAATTCACTATTTAGTCAAGAATGACTGAGTTTCTGATCCTCTTGCCTCCACTTCCCAAATGTAGGAGGTATATGAGGTGTGTACTACAACACCCAGTTTTATGAGGTGCTGGGATCAACCTATGGCTTTCTAGGTGTTAGATAAGCACTCTACCAATTGAGCTATATATATCCCTAACCCAATATTTCTCAATTTCTTGTGGTACAAAATTGAAAAATTTTCAAGGGATTAAAAAAATTTACCCTTCACTAATTCTGTATGGTTTGAAATGTCTATACTAACTAAATATGCATTATTTTTTTAATAAGGAAAAACACATTACACATAACCCATAAATTAATTTGCTTAGCAAACCCATTTCTCATAAATCAGTCTATTAACCACAAATGCCAATTAATATATTTTTATTCATTATAGATATACACATATTTATTCTTAAAACAGCCTTTTTCTTTTGTTTTTCTTTTATGAAAGGATTTCTCTGTGTCCCCTGGTTGTCCTAGAGCTTGCTCTATAGATCAGGCTGGCCTTGAACTTAGAGATCCACCCGCTTCACTGCCTCTTGAGTACTAGGATTAAAGGCAGGTGCCGTCATGCCTGGCTCAGGCCTTTTCTTTTTTAAAATTGTTGAAGTATCTCTTCTCTCTTATAATTCATTTTTTAATATTTTACAAATTTATTAAAAAAAAAAAAAACCCTTTCAAATTACCAGATTAAAACTAAGAAGACCTAGCTCAATGAACATCTATATTTAGAATGGGCACTAAGAATCAAGTTCTACAACTTGGTTCAATTTTACATTTTCAGTATTGAATGTAGTTTCTGCCCTTATCTACCACCAAAGACAGGGGGAGGGAAAAAAAGAAAATCCACAACAAATCAGAAGGAAAAAAACAATTAGCTTTATACCCTCTTCCATAACGAGTTCAGTACTTCTTCACCCCTTGCAATTATTTAGCCTTCCCTATTTCCTAGTCTCTTTCTCCAAAGTATTGGTGGTTTCCAGGAAAGGACGTGGTTTTTTTTTTTCCTTTCTCAGATTATGTGACCTTGCTTAATATTATACATTTCAAATCCATCCATATTCCTAAAAAACTATTAACTTAATTTTTCTTTAGAGCTGAGTATCACATTCTACTATCCACACACATATCAAATGTTCATTATCCATTCATCTATTGATGAACAAGGTTGATTCCAGTTTTTTACAATTGTTAATAAGGCAGCAACAATCACTATTAAAATTGAAATTTCTTTAAATATTCCACATTAATCAAAAAAGAAGAAATACATACTCATCTTCATCTCGAGGCCTCTTCAGTGGCTTTATATCCTCTTTTGGAGGAGCAAAATAACCATCATCTTCAGGTTCATCTTTAATTCGTGGTGGACTAAGAGAAAACAAAACAGCTAGTTAATGATTACTAAATGTCAAACTTGTGTTAAATAACATACAGTAGGTGCCCGCCTACTTTTATGTCCACCTGACTGACACAAGCTACAGTCATCTGAAAGGAGGGAACCTCAACTGAGAAAAAGCCTCCCTAAGGTACAATTGTAGGGCATTTTCTTAATTAGTGATTAATGTGGGAGGGCCCAGTCCATTGTGTGTAGGACCACCCCTGGGCTGCTGGTCCTGAGCACTATAAGAAGGCAGGCTGGGCAAGCCGTAACAGGCAAGCCAGTAAGCAGCACCCCTCCATGACATCTGCACCAGCTCCTACCTCCAGGTTCCTGCCCTGAATTCCTTCAGCGATAAACAGTGAAGTGAAAAAGAAAACAAAATGTTAATGAGGATGTAAACTGGTACAGCCACTATGGAAATCCTATAGAGGACTATACCTAAGAACAGATCTAGGATATGACCCAGCTATACTACTCCTTGGTGTATACCCAGGTGAAGATTCGTCAGTATACCATACAACATGGATGTCTATAAATCCACAATAGTCTAAATCCAGAACCAGTGTAGATTCTAATCAATAGATTAATGGATAAAGAAAATATGGTATATGCACAATGAATTTTATTTAGGCATAAAGAATAAAATTGTGTTATTTGCAGGAAAAAAATAGAAAAACAAATACCATACTTTCTCTCTTATGCAAAAAGAACCTCAATTTTTAAAATTGTGTCATGAAAGGGATTGAGATATGGCACAATGGTTAGGAGCACTTGTAAATCTTCCAGAAAGCGTAGTTAGTTCAATTACTATCACCCCCATATGGTGGTTCACAACCATTTGTTAACTCAAGTTCCAGGGATCCAATGTCCTCTTCTGACTTCTGTACTGACTAGCCATGGGCATGGTATATAGAAATACATGAGGGTAAAATACTCATATACATAAAAAAAAAAATAATCTTAAAATTTTCATGAAAATAGAAGGGAGAGTATGAAGGAGAGGGTTTAAGGCAAGGGAGAAAAAAATGTCATATTTTCTTTCCTTTGCAGAATCTAGATTTAAATAGATATGTATTAATATGGAATTTATGAGCAAAGTACAGTAACATTATGAAACCTACACTAACTAGAAGAGTAAACTTGGGGTCTGGAGAGATGGCTCAGCACTTATAAAGAGCACTTTTTCTTGTAAAGATTTATCTAACACTCACAAGGAAGCTCACAACCATCTATAACTCTAGTTCCAGGAAATCCAACACCTTATTTTTACCTCCATGGAAATCAGGAATGCACACAGTGCACAGATACATATGAGCAAAACATTCACTCATACACGTTAAATTTAAAAATCTAATTTTTTCTTTTTTAAATCAGCTGGGTACAGTTGCACACGTCTGTAAGAAGGAGCAGGAGTAAAGGTCAGGCTTGGCTGTATATAATGAGTTCAAGCCACTTTGAACTTCAGAAGACTGCCATTCACAAACAATGAGATAGGGGGTCCTGTAAGTCAACTATCTTAGAGTGAGAGGAGGAAGAGGAGGAGGAGGAGAGACTCGCCAAGGACAAGCTTGGCTTGGTACATCTCTTTAAATTAGATCTCACTGACTTAACTCAGTAAAGAAAATGACCTCCCAAAATAAAGCTGCCATTTATGAAGTGGTGGATCTGAAGAATAAGTATCTAGTCTCACTGTAAAATATATTCACAGCATGAAATATAGACAATGTATCCTCCTTTCTTTCTAAAAGCATTACATCCATTTGCTTGCAACAAAATCTGAATGTTTAAAGAGATTAGCTCTCCTTGTTCCAGCACATTTCCCCCAATCCCCAAATGCCACTTCTACAGCTGTTTCTCCTTCTATTCCCAATCAATTACAAAGCCCTGGAGATCCAGAAGAGACACTACAACATTCACTGGTTCAAAGTTAATGCCATCCTAAGTGTCATGTGTGAAAGCAAGCAGTGAGTTACCACACTTCAAAGATGTTCTTTAAAAAAACAAAAACAAAACAAAACAGAAAACGAAGATGAAGTTTAAGTGAAGCATCTGGATTCTCTACACGATTCACTGTTGACAAGCAAGCCAGCAAAGACAATCAGAGGCAAAGCACACATTCCTGACCTTCTAACCTCCAAAGTCCAAGAGAATCCATGACAAAAGTTCAAATAATCTATTCATATCTTAGTCTTGCATGATCTCTTACAAAGATTAGACATCATGGGCCTCAATCATTTGATAAAGAAACAGAATTCCTAGGGCACTTTGTAGAGTGCTTAATCAACTTTATTAACTTTATTATTTATGTGTTCTTAAACCATCTGTAAAACATCCCTATCAAAGGCACCTGCTTCTCTTTTTCTAAAGGATCTGGATACAAAGTCTCAACAAAGTAAACCTCTCAAAACTCTGTCCCAGTCAACAAGGAAATGCTTTGAACAAGACTTAACAAATCCATGCGGTGTTTCTATGGAAGACATCAGAATGCACAAAGTGATCTTAAATGGTCTTCTCAATCTAGAGGGAACTTGGGCACTTACTTTAGGGAACTGAAAATGAGGAAAACAGAACAGTGCACAGTGTAAAAATAGCCTACAGGTAATATGCATTTATATATGCCTACTTAAATATATACTTATCACTAAAATTAAGTTCAATAAGGTTTTAGATATGTCTTACGATATTACAAAGGAGAAATTCATTATAGACTACAAAATTCCATAATTACTACCAAGGAGTTTCTCTTGAAACATTGGGGAATAGTGAGATGGATACAATAAAATCCCATAAGCTATATATAATCTAACATGGCAAATTTTGTGGTATGTACATACCTCAACTTTAAAAAAAAATCTTATTTTGTTAGCCTTCTCCATTTCTAGTAAACTTCTGTATAAACACTGTTTAGTCTCACTAACTAGAACTATAAAAAAGCAAAGTTGGCCTAGGTCAAGTACTCTTAACACTGACGTTTTTTTGAATTGTAAAGGTGGCTAGTTCAGTTCATGTTAGAAAAGCAATGCAGAGTCACCAAAAAAAAAAAAAAAAAAAAAAAAAAAAGGCTACCACAGCAAAAAGTCTTACCTAGAGAAGCCATTTTCCTTCTCCTTCTTTATTTTTGCATCCCCAGCAGCTCTAATCTGCAAGTAAAACCACAGTCACTCAGTAAGTGCTTAGCTTACTTACAGAAAGTATTTAGCACTAAAATAAGACAAAAATCTCTTATTCAAGATTACCATCAATTTGGAAGACTTTAAATTTATTAGCATACACTAATTATACATAAAACAGGTTTAAGTACGATATTTATACAAGTATATGAGGTACTCTGATCTACCTGCTACTCACCCCCCCACCCCATTTCTAATGATCCCCTTCCTAACCAGTCTCTTCCACTGCCATGACTTGTCTTTTCTTCCTTCTTTTGGATGTCCCACTGAGTTGAACCAGGATTGCTTACAGAAGTATAGATAGGCACCTTACCAGTGACTATACCACTTGAGAAAATGTCTCTCCTTCCTTCCTCTAATAACCATTAACGGATGGTAGTCTTCAAGGAAAGACCTAATGAGTCTCTACCCTTCTCTAAGACAGAATGTTGACAGGCTCAATACTGTTCATGTCTTGTGTTGATAATCACAGCCACTGAGTGTTCAGAAAGTTCAAGACCATACCATGTCAGGCTATTTTGGAGGATCTTGACCCTGGACTGACTCTTCTTGTTAGCAAAACTGAAGCAAGTCAACTAAAGATATTTTCCCAAGGCTGTTTTTTTGACAATTCTAGGTAAAATTGATTGAGGAAGTTCTTTCTCAAAACAGCAACTTTTAAATCTTAAAACAACAGTAGATCTCATCTCCCCAATAAGTATATCCACTACTCAAAAATTTGTTGCTAGCAGCAGAGGGGTGGGGGGGGGACACTAAAAACAAATAAAATAGACTAGTCTATTTCCTGCCCTCTTTAGTGTGTGTGTGTGTGTGTGTGTGTTTTCCCATCTTCAACTTTCTTTTTCATAATTGTTAGATAAAACAAATCATTCAAAAAATATATACACACAAAGAGATGACCCTCAGCTCCCTATCTACAGGGTCTCTGAAAAGACACAAAATGATCAGTGCATTTGACTCAGAGATATATGGGAACTGCAAGTCAGGAGTAAACAAGGATATCTTGTTCCACTCTCTATTGCTCAGTGTCTGAGTTTTTCATTTGAGAATTTTCTTTCTTGAGACAGGGTGTACATCCCAGATTGGGAATCAACTTGAACTCACTTTGTAGCTTAAGATAACCTTGAGTTGCTACTCCTCCTATCTCTCCACCTCCCAAGTGCTGGGATAACAGGCATGCACAAACACAACTAGTTTAGGTAGTACTGGGAATCACACAAGACTTCCTACATGCTAGTCAAACTTAGTCTATCAACTAAGTACAGACCTAGCCCCAGAATCTTCAATCTTTTCATCAAAAGAGACCCAGTAAAGCTTTAGGCCTTCTTCCAAAAACAAAACTTTCCCTAAAACAGAAAAGATGTTTCCAGAAACATTATATCCATATTGTAGTATGAAATAAATATTGTGAAAGACATGGTATTAAATAATGTGGTTATCATAGTTTCAGATAGGTTGAATCTAAAGTCTTTTTTGATGGGGGAGTGGGGAGTTTAGTGAGTACATTGCAAAGAAGCCAGTGTTTAGTTGTTTTGTTTTAGCTACAGTACTGCTACAGTACTGCCGGCTAACTCGGAAGTCTTCTACAGACCTTTTTAGTCCCAAGGCCAAGGGGTCACTGTAACAAAATTACTTTCATTACTGCTTCTAAAGTAATCAAAATAAAAGTAAATCTTAGCTCTTTTGTTCCCCTTTAAGGGAGTACCTTTTCCTCCTTTCGTTTTTCCTTGTCTCTGTCTTTATGTTTGTCTTTATGTTTTTCTGAGCTTCCATCTTTGTGTTTGGTTTTCTCTTTCTCTTTGTGTTTCTTTTCAGAATCTTTATGTTCACTGTTAAAAATAAGACATAAAAAGTTAGCCTAGAGTAAGAACCGCAAGATCAATTCAAAAGACATACACCATGAAAACTTATAATGCTTACACAGGCTCAAAGACTGCTGGCTGTATCAGAGAGGACCTCCTGGGTTAAATTCACCAAGTGTAAGTTGAAAGGGTTCGAGACCCCATGAGGAGAGAGCAACAATACCAACCAATCAGAGGCCCCAGAGTCTAAACCACCAGCCTGGGAACACTTAGGGAGGGATTCATGGCTCCAGCTATATATGCTAGGGAGGTATAGGTGGGAGAAGAGATCCTTGGTCCCATGAAGGCTGGATGCCGTGTGTGGGAGAATTTGAGGGTGGGGAGGTGAGGTGAGGGGGGTAGGTGGGGACACACCCTCATAGAAGCAAGAGGAGGGGGGATGGGATAGGGGTTCCTGGGAGGGAGGGGGGAAAATGGGGTAAGGGAAGAACATCTGAAATGTAAATAAAATATCCAATAAAAAAAAAAATTCACCAAGTGTAACCAGTCACTTGGTTACACTAAAAGTCATCAGGATTTTGTTTTGATCTCCCTTCAGCTCCTAGGTACAAGCTGCTGCTGGGACAGGAGCCCATGGTGAATCAGGAGGGACAAAGACATGTACCCAGTGTGAAACTGCACTGCTGTATTAGGAGCACATGAACAATTGGAAATAGAAAATATTCTGTGGCGTAACCTTGCTTCATGACCCTTTATGAGAGTGTCATGGGCCAAATGAGACCCAAGGAAAGCTGGCCCTTTATGTGTTCATTGATTCAGCAGTCAATCAATTCCCTTAGAAATAAAGTTGCTAAAGTCCTGAGCATGGTCACCTGTTTCCTATCCTAACAGGAACTTCTTTAGAATGCCTTTTAGTTGCCTAATTATTACGTGGGAATTTGGAGTTCCCACTTTGAGGTTCTTACTCTCACTAACAAAAGAACTTAGAAAGAGATTCAGAAGGAAATTTAGGTCACACAGGTGGAAATCTTAGTACCTGCCGGAGGAAAAGAGAGAGAAAAGAGGAAGACAAAAAAAAAAATCCATGCTGTTGAATTAGACCAGCATGTTCAGCAATGGAGGTCTGCAAAGAGCCACTTGGCAAACAAGCAGCTACATGGCAGAAGGGGTATTGGGGGAAGTTGTCTTAGAAAACAAGTGAGAAGCCGTGTTAGAGAAAGCATATCCACCGGGCAGTGGTGGTGCACGCCTTTAATCCCAGCATTTAGGAGGCAGAGGCAGGAGAATTTCTGAGTTCGAGGCCAGCCTGGTCTACAGAGTGAGTTCCAGGACAGCCAGGGCTATACAGAGAAACCCTGTCTTAAAAAACAAAAACAAAAAAGAAGAAGAGAAAGCATATCCAGGCTTTTGGCCCACATATCAAAAGAAAGAAAAAGAGATTTAAAAAAAAAAAAAGGACAATTTAAGCTTCCAGATTAGGTCTCACAGAAGCAGGTAGATAAACTCTACAGCACTATATAATGGAAGTTCTGCAAGTGATTACTCCAGAACATTCTTTTAAAAAGAAATAGAATATACAGCAGGCTTACTCTTATTTCTGTAACTTTCTAACAATAAAAAAATAAGTAAAAGTTCTATCTCCAATAGTCACAACTGATGTAAGAGGATTCAATCCAACTTACCCAAAAAAGTATTTGTTGGCTGTGCCAGACTCAAGACAAAACATTGTAAAGTGATTGGCCCAACATACTGAAAGCTTTCCCACTAACTTTAACTAGGAAGAAATAGTTACTTATAGATGAAGTTTGTAGATCCTGAAGGCCTCTTCCTCACAATAAGAAAAGACCCACCTGAAAGCAGGGACAAGGTCTGTGTTCATTATTTCTAAGTCTTGCTTTGAAAGAGGTATGTGGTCATATAAAAGTACACTTCCTATTTTGGAAAGCAAAATATTACATCATAAGGCAAGAGTCGTTAAAATGATCATACATGTTCATATAAGATCTTCTAGAAATTTCTCTTAGGGAAATAATGTTACACACTAAGATGTTTATTTTGGTACTTACCATAGTACCCAAAAGGAAAAAGAAAATGGATACAATCTAAATGATTAACCAGAGAGGAAATTGTGTTATATCAAATTATATAACTATTAAGGGATATTTATTATTATAAGTAAACATCCAGAATATTCCTGACAGATGCCAACATGACTACGCAAAATGCCTCTGACTGTAAATGTAGACAAAGATAAGAGACTAGCAGCAAAAACCACACGCTGCAGTTTTTTTTTTTTTTTAAGGTGTACTGGGCTGAACAGTTAAGGCACTTGCTCACTACAGAATTATTCCACAGCTAAGCAAAACAGAACGCAAGCTCAAGTGGTCTGAATTAGGGGTTCATCTCAGGTGCAGGAGTGCTAACTGTAAGCCCAATCAATAGGGACAGTCAGGACTATAAGATCAGGCCTCACTGGCAATGATCTCAAGAGACCCAAGAATTCTCCTCTAAACACTGTTTCCTAAAAAGGTGTTTGTCTATAAAGAAGATAAAAACAATGACAATCATTTAAGCCAAGCCACAGAAACAGGTCAAATCACCTACTATTATAATCATCTCTATGCTCAAAAGTAGCCATAACTAAGACAGGCATCTAGGTTAAAAGTACAAACTCTAAGAAAATTAACCAGAAGGTAAAGACTAACAGATAGATACACAACTACAGGTTTAGGAGGATGCAGGCACTATCGTAGATGGGAGAAAATGCCCATTTTACATTGTTTACATACTCCCTCATTTCTTTTCTCCTCCAGCACTCACTAGCTGTTATTCATATGAGCTATACATTAAAGGGCAAGTTTCCATAGCAAACCATTCAGCTCATTAAGGCTGAATGGCACATGAAGGATACTGGCACATACAGAGACCACATTTCACCAACAGTATATCACTCTACTCATTGTGTTCTCATGATGTGTTTCTATCAAAGTGCAATGTTTAATCAAAAAATTTATCATATAACCAGTATAAAAAAATTAATCCTTTATATAGTGCAAAGACTAAAATAAAACTAGACTCATTATGTATCACACACATAATATGCATATTACCGTGTTTAGCTTCTATTATAAAAGTATTATAGTAACTAAAAATAACCCTGTAACAACAACAACAAAAAAATTCCTTAGTCTCCATAAAAATAAACTCTGGAAACAATCACAGGCATCTTAATGATGATCTTAATGATGATCATCTTCTCCCCACATCATCCTCTAAACAAACATTGCACTTGTTTGATGTTGAGAAAGTTTTATGTATGGGCTAGTGTGTATAGCGTGTGTGCATATGTGTGTTTTGTTTTTTTGTTTTTTGTTTTGGCTTGTCTTTGAGATAGGGTCTTAATATGTAGCCCTGGCTATTCTATAACTCACTATGTAGACCAGAATGTCCTTAAACTCACAGGGAATCAATCTGCTGGCCCCTGTTGGGACTAAAGGTGTGAGCCACACCTGGCTGTACTTGGTTTTACAACCCCTATTTTACTTAATTCTGTAATAATTCGGAGAAGTTTTGTTTTTTTTTAGACTAATTTATATACAGAGGAAATGGTCATTTAAAAAACTAATGCAAATTCTATTACAGAAGAAGTTTAATGCTAGGATTAGACTTAGTATTTCCATTTAGAAGTCTGAAGCACCTGTACACTGTTATTACATTTCCACTTAAATAGTTTTAAAAATATTTGTTTACTTATTTGTTTATTGTGTATGGGTATTTTGCCTGTATGTCTGCACCACATGCACACCTGGTATCTGAGGAAGACAGAGGGTGTCAGATCGCCTGGGGCTAGAGTTACAGAAAGTTGTGAACTGGCATGTGGGTACAAGTAACTGAAATGGGATACTCTTGAAGAGTAATAAGCACTCTTCTTAACTGCTGAACCACCTCTTCAATCCCAGATATAACATTTTCAATTAAGGGAGACTGGTGTTGTATTGAAAGTCTAAGATTTGACATATTTAAGGTCATTAATATCTTGCCACCAAGTAGATACTTTCTAAAATAGAAATCTTCAATACTTGAAAGGATCAAACCTTTGTGATTACTTCCCATGAAAATATAAATGGCTAATTAAAGAATGCTTCAGGCTCCGTCTTCCTTTAGATATTATACCACTCTTCTCAATTCTCTTTCTTAATGAAAGTTATTAGAAAACCAATCTGCCTCAGTGGAAAAATGACCTTTTGACAATCAAAGGATGGGAACCTATGAGTCTCTAGAATTCAGTTTTGTTATTCACTAGAACACCAAACTAAAGGAATCAATAAGTGGTAATGGCATATCAAGAACACTCTAGGGAAGTAAAACGAAACACACACAAATTGTTACTTCCTCTGTAGGCGAGTCTAATGGGAATCTATGTAGAAAACTCAAAGATCCTCTTGAAGTACTAATCCTCTTGTGTAACAAAAACAGCAAAATGGATGAAATATTAACCTTACTTTTTAAAGGAATTAAGTTTCCTTTACTTCCATCTGTTTGGAATACTTGAAACTAGGAATATTTGAAACTAGGTTTATATTTCAAATTAGCTAAACTCAGATAATTGACAGTTAAAGACAGCTTGGTATTAAGACAGGGTCTCTCTCCTCCATAGCTCTGCTGTCCTAAAACTCACTATGTAGATCAGACTGGTCTCAAACTCAGACATCCACCTACTTCTGCCTCCTGAATGCTGGCTAGAATTAAAGGCATGCACCACCTGGGCAAGAGATTTATTTACACTGATCTTGGCACTTTTTCAACAATAGACAGTATGCCAAAGTCACAAAGCTAGTTTTAACAACCAAAGGCTACAACAGTTTAAAGGCTAGAGAATGGCCAACTTTACCAATGAAAAGACTTTAAAAATTAAATACATAAAAGAAATGCTTAAGAGCAAGCATAGGAAGCAACTGGAAGATAAACACATATATTTAAAAAATAATGGTCAAGACCTAAATAGATATTCTGAGATGGTTATACTTTTGGATGAAATATAAAATTACTCCCACAGGAACTCTGAGAGAGAAAAAAAAAATTCCTAATGAATGGCTATGAACAGAGGTTGATTTCTTGATTCGGTACTCATGGCCCTCTGTAAGACTGTACCACACCAGCCGTGTTAAAGAAAGTAAACAGATAGTATGTATAGCCCTAAATGGAACACGAACACACACACACACACACACACACACACACACACACACACACACGCATGCACGCACACTGTATCCCCTCCTTTAAAATCTCAGGGTCATTTCAGAGAGAGGGCAGAAAAAGGTAGGGTTAGTGGATGATGTCTTCTAAAAAACAAATTCTCTAAGAATAATTTTAAAAAGAAAGATAATGAAAAGACTTAAAGCCTTCTTTTCATAATGTGCATGCTTGTCTTATGTTTCAAACAACTGAATTCCAATGATGATGATGAAGAAAAAGAAGAGGAGGAGGAAGAAGGAAAAAAGGAATAGAAAGAGAAAGAGGAGCCGGGCGGTGGTGGCGCACGCCTTTAATCTTAGCACTTGGGAGGCAGAGGCAGGCGGATTTCTGAGTTCGAGGCCAGCCTGGTCTACAGAGTGAGTTCCAGGACAGCCAGGGCTACACAGAGAAACCCTGTCTCGAAAAACCCCCCCAAAAAAAAAAGAAAGAGAAAGAGGAGGAAGTGGAGGAAGAAAAGGAAGAAGAGAAGGAAGAAGTTAAAGGAGGAGATGGAAGAGAAGAAGAAACATCTAGATGATGGGGAAAAAATAGGCATGCTATTTCTAAGGTGACAGTTATGAGACCTCTGGTCTATGACTCTCAGAGAAGCTAAACAAAATAAAGAGAAAATTGGCCAGGATTTCTTTAAAGACCTTAAATAAACAGAAGTAAGGTGAGAGAAAGGACAAGTGAGGGATAGCAGTAAAACAGGAAGGTAAAGCATTTCTATTTTGCACTAGAAAAATAATTAATTTTTAGGGAAAAAAAATTAAAAGAGGGTAATAGAACTCCTGCAAAACCCAGAGTCTGATATTCTTGGAGGCGAGATGTTGGCTATGAGAAGCCATAAAAATCTATACTTTATTTTATGGTCAATTAAAGTATTTAGCAAATAGCAAAGATATTACCACTTAATATTATATACATCTTGCTACAACAAATCCATGAAATGAGTACTAGTATCTAAACTTTGCACATCTAGAAATTAAAGCACAGAATGCTTAAGTAACTTGCCCAGGGAGAATCATTTAATGAGATTTCAACTCAGGCAGTTTGTCTCCAGTCATGAAATTAACCACTCTAATGCTTCCCAAAACAAACACTATTAGGTTGAAAAAAAAAAAATCTGCTCATCTTCTGAGAAGAGGACTTAGTCACTAATATTTGCCAACTATGCAAAGCAGCAGACATTAAGGTGACAGACAATAATCTTGGGCACTCCTATAAGAGAATGAGTAGGCTTCAAAGATACAGAAGGAAAGAATTAATGGTTTTACAAGGAAAGCAGGCAATAAAATAAAGCTTAAATGCTTTAAATAAAGGAATTCCCCATAACTTTAAGTTATCTCCCGGAAAATAGTACAGCAGCTAGTTTTCAAAAGGTTCTAAAGCATAGAGGCTACTGAATGTCCATCATCATTAGGCTACCAAGCAAAATCACAAGGATTATGCTTGAGTTACTACCTTGGATATAGTGAATGCCTGACACCAGATTAGTACCCAACTCTATATACAAGGGCAGGGTGGGGTGAGGGTGAGGATGGTGTTCCTTATACAAGCACATCTACTATAAAATTTGATCTATAAATTAGGTATAAAGGATTAATATCAATAGTCATCATTTTCTGTAGCTCTCAACACAATCATTTACCCTCTCCTTTGAGAACATTTGCTTTCCACTTACAAGAAACACTGCTTGTTTTAGTATATCCTAATTGCTGCATCACTACACTTACACTTTGAAGGCATTAAATAAGTAAATTAAACACAACTTTTGAATTATGATTGACAAACAGGATGAGAATATATATATTGTCTAGTATATTGTAAATATACTAGACAAAGGGATGAATCAAGTCCCAGGGTTGTATTTCCTGAGGGTGCTCAGAAAGTCATAAAATTTTAAACTTATGTCCACACATATATAATCCCAACAAGATCTCCAGTTTAATTAAAGCCAGCCTGGGCAGCCATCTCAAAACATATAAACAAACAAATATAACTTATGAACTGCTTATCACTAGGAATTTTATATTAGGTTAGTTTGGACTTGCTGTCTGAAGAAAATCATTGCAACTTGTGCCAAAGAAGGAATACTGTGTGCAATTACAGAAACTTCACATAGAATAGACTATTCCTTTGTTTGCAGGCTGAAAAGATAAAAGGATGTTCCCAAAGATGCCCAAATCAATGCACATTCTAAACTTCTATTTCTTTCTCCATTTAAGTTCTTTACATTCCAAACTTCTATTCCTTCTCCATCAAGTTCTTTATCCATTACATTTTGGTTTACAGCTTATCCATTTGTGGCTACTATACTATAAAGAACTGCCCAATTATCCAAAACAAGAACCTTTTCTGTATTATAAATTCCCCTTTCTAAACTGTTCCAGTAGCTTCTTCCTTGCTTTAAAATCAAGTTCTTCTTTAAATTAAAGCAACTTCTTTAAACAGTTTTCAATAGGTAATTTATCTGAAGACAACGTTTTGGACCTCATTTCTGTCCTACCCTTTGTAAAGGGTAAAAGTATCCATCTAACTGGATCCCTTCTGAAACAAAACCTGTCTTGTTTACATTTTGTTCCTTGTGATATTAGGAATAAACTTAGGGCTTATGTATTCTAGGTGGTACACACTACCACAGAGCTACATCCTTTAACCCTTTTCATGCTTTTCTTACCATCTGGAATGTCCCTTTAATTATATTTGAGACAGTTATAGCTCAGTTTGGCCTGGAACTTGGTCACCCTGCTGCCATTACCTCCCAAGCCAAGTGTCACTGTGCCCACCAGATACTTCTTTTTTAGCCGTTACCTTTTATCCTTTTGTGATCACTATTTTCAGTGGCTAGCTTCTTATGTTGTCTCCATGAGCTGGGTGTGGTGGTACATGCCTTCAATCCCAGTACTTGAGAGGCAGAAGCAGGAGGACATCTGAGTTGGAGGTCAGCCTGGTCTACAGAACTAGTTTTAGGACAGCCAGAGCTACATAGGGAACCCCTGTCTTAAAAAACAAAAAGGTTGCCTCCACCATGAAATCTTAAAAGCAATGATAGTACTCACTATAATGAGGCTAGAAATAACTAAAAATGCCATAGCTCCAAATCAGATTTATTAATAATTAACTACTGAGTTAGATTCCACTACAAAAACTGACAGCTGCAATTTATCTCCATGATCTTTTGTTAGGTTCTGTAGTAATTGTCATCACCACCATCATTATCTAAATTACTTAGCACGAAGTCAACCAAAAATGAAAAGGAGGCAAAGAAGGTAAGATGCTTGGATTAAGATGCAGCTTGTGAATGGCAGAACTTGACCTTTTGTTTTACAGTGCCTTTCAATATTACACCTAAAATTAAAGAAAATCTGATTAAGAATGATTAAGAGAGCTGCCTGGTCACACTACAAGCCCAGTAATGCCTTGAGAGCTAGAAAAAACAGTCCTTTTATTTCAAAGTGTTTTTTAAAAATCTGATCTGTAAAATATTACTACTCTGTCCTAGTTTACTTTCCATTGTTCTGATAAAACACTGATCAAAAGGAACTTGGGAGGCCGGGCGGTGGTGGCGCACGCCTTTAATCCCAGCACTTGGGAGGCAGAGGCAGGTGGATTTCTGAGTTCGAGGCCAGCCTGGTCTACAGAGTGAGTTCCAGGACAGCCCGAGCTACACAGAGAAACCCTGTCTCGAAAAACCAAAAAAAAAAAAAAAAAAGGAACTTGGGGAGGAAATGGTTTATTTGGCTTACGTGTCCCAGGTCACAAAGCACTAAAGGAAGCCAAGGCAGAAGCCATGAAGGAATGCTGCTTACTGGGCTTACTCTGCCTAGGTCGTCCAGCCAGCCTTCTTAAACAACTACAACTGCAGCCACAGAAAGCTGAGCCTTCTAACATCAATCATTATAATCTAGAACAATGGCCCCACCACCACCTCTTGCCTATAGGCCGATCTTATGGAGGCAGTTTTTCAATTTCCCAACTGAGGCTCCCTCTTTCCAAATGACTAAAACTTGTGCCAAATTCATGAAAGTCACCAACATATAATCATAGTTACGTTATCAAAAAATGAAAACTATGGAGATGGCAAAACTGTTAAGAGTATTTGTTGCTCTTGCAGAGGACCTGGATTCAGTTCCTAGCATCCACATGACTCCAATTCCAGCGGATTTGATGTCCTTTTCTGATCTTTGAGGGTGCCAGGCATACATGTAGTGCACATACATACATGAAGGTACACATACATACAAAACACCCATAAGATATATCTAATAAAAAAATAAACTACATAAGTCATAATATCATTTGATTGGTGTAACCATGCAATGTCAGAGGCCAAAATAATAGGAGATGGTCAGAGATGAAGTTTTCCTAAAGTTAAAATTTGAACTGACTAGTGCTTTTAGAGACAAGTTTGAAAGACTAGGAATCCAAAGAAAAGGAAGTGACATAAGCTTGTACTTTAAAACATTTTTGGATGCTGTCAAGAAGCAAAAAAAAGAAACAAAAACAAACCAAAACCAAAAAAAACTACCTAAATCTGTGTGTGCTTACTCACTCAAAACTGTAATTATGGTAGATGGACAAAATATTATTTTTTCACATTTGAAGAGCACTTCACAACGATCTTTACATTTATTGACTCCTTGGCCCTCCTGTGAAGCACTGGAGAAAAAGGTTTTAGGTGACCTAGTGAAAATCATGGGACACATTAGTGGACAGGCCAGGATTCCCAAGACAGAGGCTATTGAATTAGTGTAGCTTTTTAATCAAAGATGACAATAAAATACCACCTTTATTTTTAAGAAAAGATTTGAGTAAAACAGGATAAGAAATTAATCCCTAAGTCCTTGGTTACACTTTTGCTTTATGCTGTCCCTCCCGCTCATTCTAATCATAAATTATGGTTGATGAAGTTATATATGTCAGAGAACATGAAACCATTTTGGAAAAGCTTGTTTTTAAATATTAACCTTTCTTTTAAATATTTTTTTAATATTTTCTCAAGTCTATTTTGGTAGATAATACTATTAGCTAGACAAATGTAAATTGAGGAAGACAAGATGCACAAAAAGCAAAACTTGACTCAAGTGCTGAGATTAAGATTAAGAATAAATAAAATGGAAACTAAGTTGTAAGAAATGACTATGTGAAAGGAAAAACAAGAGGAGTACATGATTTGAGAAGAAATGTCCTCATAAGAGAAGATTAAACTGGTTATTTTAATGAGTCATAGAATATTCATTACTGGCCGGGTAGTGGTGGCACACACCTTTAATTCTAGCACTCAAAAGGGAGAGGCAGCCGGGCGGTGGTGGCGCACGCCTTTAGTCCCAGCACTTGGGAGGCAGAGGCAGGCGGATTTCTGAGTTCGAGGCCAGCCAGGTCTACCGAGCGAGTTCCAGGACAGCCCAGACTACACAGAGAAACCCTGTCTCGAAAAAAACCAAAAAAAAAAAAAAAAAAGGGGGGGGGGGGGGAGAGGCAGCCGGATCTACAGAGCTACTTCCAGGACAGCCAAGGCTAAATACAGGTCTCAAAAAAAAAATGATAAAACAAAACAACACAATTATTACAATAGAATAGAGATTTTTCTCTTTAACTTGTCTGCAGACAATAAGACAAACTAATGAAGCAGTTTTAAAATATGAAGTTTAAAATATAAATATAGCTTTAAAATCTAAGAAACAATGGCATCAAATCACTTTTTACTAAGGTAAGCTCTGCGTGTTTGATTAAGCAGCCTGTTAAAATAGATCTATACTTTAGTTATTATGAAATGCATATTAGAAGAAAATTTACTGTGCTTGCTCTGTACATCTAGATCTAAACAATAACTTCCCAAGTGAGGCCTGAATTCTCAAAGCGTTCTCTTCAGTAACTACAGCAGATAGTCTCTTACTTTGCTACTCACCTCAAGCTGATACCTATCCATGGAGGCCTAGGATGCCAACTCCCTGTTGAATGAAGAACCCAGTTGGTCAATCCTTACCTGTTGCTATGCTTAGACTTTTCCCGTCCTTCTCCTTATCCTTCTTGTGCTCCTTATGCCGATGTTCTCGATCTTTGTGTTTATCTTTGTGTTTGTGAGAATCTACAATAAGAGACAAGTCAGTCACAAGGAATCATTAAGTTATCTTTTGCCTACCTACCTTAACAAACACCTTTAGAAACAGAAGTCAAATGGCAAAGTGGCCATAAAAGCATATCCTACTGGTAGGAAGACGTCACAAAGACATCCCATTGCCTTGCCTCAAATCTAGTAATATAAATAATAAGCAAGCACTATACCACTAAGCTGCCTCCATGGCTTCATTTCCTGCTGAGTGACATCCATTACATGAAAGTACTGTAATTAATGATTCACATGTTGATGAACCTTTGCTTCTAAATGAAGTAAAACTGCTAGGTTATATAAAATGCACACTTTTAACTTTATAGGAAACTGTTCAACTATATATTCCTAAGTGGCATACTGTCATATATTTCCATGGATAATTATTTTGAGTTCCAAGCTACTATAAATCATTAGCAACATCTAGAATTACCAGTCTTAGCTTTTGTGTTTTTCTTTAAGGTAAACTCTCACTATGCAGCTCTGGTGGGCATGGAATACTCTATGTACATCAGGCTGGCCTCAAACTGAGAGCCTCACCCACCTCTGCCTCCTGAGTACATTACAATGCCTGGCTAACAGTCTTTACTGTCTTAATTTTTGCTACTCTAAAAGATATATTATGGTGGTTTGAGTAAGAATGACCCCCCCCATAGTATCATATATGAATGCTTAGTCATCAAGTAGTGGCACCGTTTGAAAGTTAGGAGTTGGTGGCCTTATTAGAGAAAGTATGTCAATGGGGGTGGGCTTTGAGGTTTCAAAAGCCAAAACCAGGCCCAAGGGCCTCTTGGACAGTGGACCTGAATCAGAATGTAGTTCTCAGCTATTTCTCCAGCACCATGCCTGCCTCTTGCTGCCATGCTCCTAAACATGATGATAATGGACTAAACCTCTGAAACTGTAAGCAAGCTCCCAGTTAAATGCTTTCTTTTATAATAGTTGCTTTGGTTGTGATGTCTCTTTACAGTAATAGTCACACACACACACACTAGCCTGCTGGTTTTTTGAAGAATTTTTAAGAATTTTATACATGAGTGTTTTGCTTGCATGTATATAAATGCCCTGTGTTTCTGTGTGCTGGGTCCCTGTGGAGGCCATAAGAGTATTGGATCCTCTGGAACTGGAGTTGCAGATAAGCCACTATGAGTGCTGGGAGCCAAACCTAGGTCCTCTACAAGATCAAGTGCTCTTAACCACTGAGCCAGTCCTTTCATTGTGGATTTAATTCCTGATTTTCTTTTCTTTTTTCTTTTTTCTTTTTCTTTTTTTTTTTTTTTGGTTTTTCGAGACAGGGTTTCTCTGTGTAGCCCTGGAACTCATTCTGTAGACCAGGCTGTCCTCGAACTCAGAAATCCGCCTGCCTCTGCCTCCCAAGTGCTGGGATTAAAGGCGTGCGCCACCACTGCCCGGCAATTCCTGATTTTCTAATGATTAAATGATTTTTAATGAAGACTATTTGTGCTTATTGACTTTTAAGTATCTATTGCAATTTCTCCCACTGCAGTATTTGTGTGTTTGTCTGTGTGTACATCGGATTTCGGAGTTGTACAAAATCTTCCCCCTATCACCTAGTTTTTCAGGACAGGGTTTCTCTGTGTAGACCAGGCTGTCGTTGAATTCACAGAGATCCACCTGCCTTATAAGTTCTTTATATATTTCTGGGTTGCAACTTTTCACATATATTATGATACTATGAATATTTTCTTTAAGAGTACTGGCTGCTTACTCTTTCAGAGGTCTTGAGTTCAATTCCCAGCAACCACATGGTGGCTCACAATCATCTGTAATGGGATCTGATAACCTCTTCTGGTATGTATTTGCTGCTCTTTCAGATAGATAACAGAAATTCAGTTCATAGCATACATGTTAGGGGCAGCTCACAACCTCCTGTAATTCCAGCCCCTGGAGATGTCTAACACCCTTTTCTGGCCTCCAGGGGCATCTATACTCATACATACACATGAACAAGTAATAAAATAGATCTTTTTTTTTTTTTTTTTTTTTTTTTGGTTTTTCAAGACAGGGTTTCTCTGTGTAGCCCTGGCTGTCCTGGAACTCACTCGATAGACCAGGCTGGCCTCGAACTCAGAAATCCGCCTGTCTCTGCCTCCCAAGTGCTGGGATTAAAGGCGAGCGCCACCACCGCCCAGCTTATAAAATAGATCTTTAATAAATAAGGCAGAGAGACAGCCTGATAAAGACATCTGATGTTGACCTGCAAATGCACATGCACCTTCCCTTGCACTGCTACAAGTAAATGTCACTACAGCACCCACATTAGCTCATAAAGGCACTGGAACTTCCCATTTGCTCTCTCTTTATTCTAGTGAAAAATCAGCTACCACATTAGCAGCACATATAAAACATGTGGTGAGGAACTGATACTTCCGTCTAACAGCCACGTGAAAAAATTATCTTGGAAGCGGAATACGCCACAGCTCAATTTAGCCTTCAGGTGACTGTAACTCTGGATGACAGCAATTTTTATGAAAGACTTTTTTTTTAAATGAATTCTTATATTCAACTAGCCTCCCAAGAACTTGGGACTATAAAGTATGTGACACTTTATTATACCCAACCTAAATTTGAAGTAGCATGTTTCACAGTTATAAGATTATGTATAAATTAAGTATTGCTGACCTGCAGCAACAGAAGTGATACATGGCATAACTGACTGTCTATTCTAGACCAGACCCCAAGGAAAGAGAAAAATTAATATTTGCAACCATGCCCGTGGTTCTAAGAAATTTCCATCCCACAGAGATGAGAATAATAAAGCATATAGTGTTGGACTGAACTCAAATCTTCCATGCAGTACAGAATCTTCTGACTTCTAAGTCTCCAGTCTAAAGTCTTAACATGCTGAGTCAATCAGGATAAAGCTGATAACCTTTACCTCATGTCATAAAAATGACAATGCATGTAGGACTACAATCTGAAATAAAGCATGTGTTGTTTGTTTTATAGTTAGAAATCAGCAAATGGGCTTCAGAATGTTAAATGTTAATATCTACTGCTATAGTTCAAGGGCATGACAAGGAAATAATATCTGACAAAGGGGAGAAAAAGAGTACCACTGTATGTAATTCAACAAATCCATGACCACATACAAAAGACTGGCAGACATACATTTTTTTTAAAAAGTAGTAATTTTTAACTTTAGAAATTTATGAACTTGAGTTCTTGAATGTGCCTCATCTTATTTTTCATAATGAACTACTTTTACAATAAAGTCAGTTAAAAATTAGCAAACTTTAAAATTGATTTTTGAAGCCAGATCTGGTAGTACACACCTTTAATCCCAACACTCAGGAGGCAAAGGCAGACAGATCTCAGAGTTCACAGGCCAGCCTGGTCTACACAGAGAGTTCCAGCACAGCCAGGGATATAGAAAGACTGTCTAAATAAACAAATTTATTTTTGTCAAGTATAAACATGTAAAAGTCTCTAAAAAGCACTAAACTTTAAAATAATAGTGACAAACTGAAATATAAATTCAGAGTAGTTCCTATTAGATTTCACATATACTATCTTCCTGAAATGTATAAATTTTCAAAATGAAATTTAAAACCAGGTCCCAAGCCTTTGAAAACAAATGCTATCTAAAAATGTAAAAATTAACTATCCAGGGAGAAAAATTAGGGCTACTGGTAAATAATTCCATGGACACAAGATCTAGGCCAATAATATGAACTCAAAGTCATTACCCAAACTGTGCTACAAATGCTGTGACAGATTTTAAATTAAAAGAAAAAAAAAAAAAAAAGACAAAGTTCTTAATTAAAATCTCTATGGTTGGCAAGGTAGCAGGCTGGAAAAGTGTCTGATGCCAAACCTGACAATTATGTGCAATCCCTAGGAATCTACATGGCCGAGAAATGACTTCCACGGGTTGTCTTCTGATGACCAGAACATGTGTTCCATAACCCTGTATGCCCACCAGCCTCTACATACAAATTAATGTTAAGTGTAATAAAAGATATGAATGTCTGTTGAATTCTGTAAATCTATACAGTTGAGTTCTACATGGCAGACTTTGATATCTGAGGAAAAAAATGATACAGTAGATTTAAATCACTATACAAGTAGCACTGCCCACAAAGAAAGTTGTTAAACAATCATTTAACATTTAAAAAACTTGCCGGGTGGTGGTGGCGCACGCCTTTAGTCCCAGCACTTGGGAGGCAGAGGCAGGCGGATTTCTGAGTTCGAGGCTAGCCTGGTCTACAGAGTGAGTTCCAGAACAGCCCGAGCTACACAGAGAAACCCTGTCTCGAAAAACAAAAACAAAAAAAAAACAAAACAAAAAAAAATTTAAAAAACTTAATAATCTACTAACTGTATAGGTGCCCTGTATAGTAGTAGGTAAACTGATAAATTAAAACCTTTACCCCAGCAGTGGTAGTGCACACCTTTAGGTTTGGCACTCATGGTAAAAGCAGGTAGATCTCTGAATATGAGACCTGGATGGTCTACAGAATGAGCTCCAGGTCAGCCAGGGCTACACAGAGAACCCCTGTCTCAGAAGAAGAAAAAAGGGGAAGAAAAAAAAAAATCAAACAAATAAAACCTTTAAAGATAAATACTTAAAAAGTATTTCTGAGTAAATTAGAGTTGGAATCAAAAATTATAAAGATAGATAAAACATTAGCAAAAAGTTGCTAGTTATTAAAGTTATGATGGGTACACAGAAAATCAAACCACTATTACACACCTGTATCCTTGAAACTTTTTACATTTACATAATGAACATAATCTCTAAGCATTTCCTTCCCAATTCTTTATTTTTTTTGTTATTACGTAAAAGAAGAAAATAAGCATAATTCAAGAGAGAATCTTTATTAAGGAGACAAAAAATAAAAAACAATTTTGAGCCAGGCGGTGGTGGCACATGCCTTTAATTCCAGCACTTGGGAGGCAGAGGCTGGCGGATTTCTGAGTTTGAGGCCAGCCTGGTCTACAGAGTGAGTTCCAGGACAGCCAGGGCTACACAGAGAAACCCTGTCTTGAAAAACCAAAAAAAAAAAAAAAAAAAAAAAAAAAATTTGTTTGGATTTGGGGCTAGGGATCAAATCCAAAGTCCTGTTTTACACTGTAAACTGGTTTCTTATTGAATATCCCCAGCCCTTGGGTTTTTTAAACAAGAGCTTGCTAAGCAGTCTATAGAACTCAAGATCCCCCTGCCTTCACTTCCTAAGTACTGGGATAACAGACCTTTGCCACCGCAGTAGGTGCCAAAAGATAAATTTTAGTAGATAAAGTTAACTCTGGGTCAGAGTGTTCAACTCTAGGACGACAGCTACTTCAATCTGAAAAAGAACAAAAATCATACTTAAGGGAAAAAAAACCCACAAGACAGTTATAACAAAAAGACTAAGAACAATGGGAAAAAATTCAAGAAAATAGAAGCTGAACCCAGTTCTAAGAATTCATTGTGAAAAGAGTATAGAGGAAGAAGAAAAGGTAAAGGATCATCTTGAGATCCTAGTAGCTGGAAAAACCAGAGGCCCTTTCTGTTTTACTAAACAGAAAGCTGTACACAAATAGTAAGACTTTGTCTAACTGAAGCCAAGTATATAAGGCAGTAGTAGGACACCTGACCTAGACAGTACAAAGAAAGAAGCAGTAAGTAAAAGGTAAAACCTAGTAAAAGCACACAGAACCCTATCATGCATGCTAAAAATACTTGTTTGTAGAGAATATATTAGTAGCTTTAAAGATTAAGTATACCTCCTAGAATTTATCAAAAAGTAGATATTGTTAAAATACTTGTAAACACAACTGTAACACTCCAAGTATCTATCAAATGCAAAAAGAACTGCAAAAACTTGACTGATAGCTAAGAAATGAAACGTACCAACCTCTGTGTACTATATCATCATAAAGTCTTATTCACTGAGTATCCTATAGCTCTAAGACATTCTACTTGAGCCCAAGCACAATCTCACACAAACACACACACACACATACAAACAATAATTGTTTCAATTCTTAACATTTGAAAATTCTAGATGGGGGCTTGAGAGATGGTTCAGTAGTGGTTAAGTGTACCAAATGCTCTTTCAGAAGACCCAGTTTCAAATCCCAGCACCCACACGGCAGCTTATAACTGTCTGTAAATCCAAGATCTGACACTCTCACATAGACATACATGCAGGCAGAACACCAATGCAAATAAAATGAAGGTAAATAAAAGATTGAAAAAAAAAAAAAAAGAAAAAGAAAACTCTAGATGAAACCACAGGAAGAATGCTAAAGTCTTTGAAAAGACAGAAGGGTGTAACAAATTTTTTGGTGTCATTTAAATAAAATTAACTCCAGAAACCATCTTTTTGTTATTATTACCCAAAGTATTCCTCCTTAAAGTTAAAAGGGCTTTAAGTAAAGAAATTTGCAGATCCTGAGTTCAGTTCCCAGCACTTAATGTTGGGTGAGCTCACAAGTACCTATAACTCCATTTCTGGATTCCAAGGGCACAGACATACACACATTTAAAAATAAGGCAGAAAGCAAACTACCAAATGATGAAGATCCTCCATCTTTTTCTCACTGTAGGAGCAATTTCTAGTTAGCATTACACAGAATTTGATGGTTAATGTGCACAAGAAAAGGCATCCTTGTATTAGTAGATGCATGTGAGGGCTATTTAATTTACAACCATTATATTACTCAAAACCAAAAGCACCTTACTAAAGACTGATCAGACAAGGACTCTGTCCTTTACAATCCCATCATGTAAATGGATATATGAACCTAAGTAGCTATTACACAAGACACACAAGAGACATTAAAACAGGAACCAGCAACATGCAGACGCTTAACATGTGGCCATTTTAATGAAAAGGAAATATACACAATTCACCAAAGGTAACAGCTATTCTTTACTAAATATGCATTTTGTTTTATATTTATTAAATATAAATAATAGAAATTATTATATTATAATAATATAAATTATAGTTGGAAAATATAATTCTTGAGGCAGGAGAATTCCACAATGTCTAATCAAGTAATTAACTCACATACTCAATTCTTCCTCTGACCCACCAGTGCTACACCTAGGAATTTACCCTGAAGATATATCTCCAAGGTGTCTCTAGACTCGAGTCTAGCAACAGGATGAATGGACAGCAACAATGCTAAGAGGAAAAACTTCTGAACAAGTAACAGATAAAGGGAAGCAATCAGAAAGCAGACTAACACTAAGTATATAACAAAGGATTAAGAAAATCAATGAGTAAATTAATTATAATAGAATTTTTATATTACCAACCTTCAAAGAATAATTATGTTAATGCTTTAAATGTCTTGCTACTACTGTTATTTTTCTACATTCACTTATTTTATGTTTAAAAATTACTTCCTTCTACAAAGTGGGTCTCAGGGATTGAACTCAGGTGAAAAAAGCAGTTTGGGCTAATTTTACTATGAGCTAAGGAAATTAAGAATCAAACACTCTGGCAGATGGACTACCTATAGCAAGAAATATGCAAAAACCCAGGTAGTGGTGGCACATGCCTTTAATCTCAGTGGTCATAAGTCAGAGGCAGGCAGATCTCTTAGTTCTAGGCCAGCCAAGTCTACAGAGGGAGCTCCAGGACAGCCAGGGCTACACAGAGAAACTCTGTCTTGTGTTTGCCTGGGTGTGTGGGGAGGAGGAGGGTTTGGGAGTTAAGGGTAGGGGGGTAGGGGCAGGGAGCAGAGGGGGAGGGGCAGTGAGCAACAGCAGCTAACCACTATTATCATTGCTGAAAATTTCATCCTCTCATGACTGATCAAAATTAAGTGAAATGTACTTCTTGGCAGTGAGGAAATGATGAAGTTGATTCTCATCAGGAGCATATTAAAAAAATAAAGTTTAATATATGATTCAGAACCTAGGTTCAAAACCTAGCACCATGAATTGATTCATTAGTTATTTATGTTTATCTCTCTAAAGCTATTTGGTTCCCAAATGTTTCTTTTTTAAATTTAATCTGTTGAAAAAGAAAATCTCTCAGGCTGGTCCTGAGTTCAATTCCCAGCAACCACATGGTGGCTCAACCATCTATAGTGGGATATGATGCCCTCTTCTGTCTGATGCTCTCCTGTCATGCAGGCATACGCATAGAGTGCTCATATACATAAGTAAATACATATTTAAAAAAAGAAAAGAAAATCTCTCAAAGCTGACCTACTCTCAAGAATAACAATGGAACTGGAGATGAGTCCCTCAGCCTCACCTGGCCAAATAAAGCTTCCTTTTCCATAAAAAATTAAATTACAAAATTATAAAATCATAAGTTATAAAGAAATTACATACAAATTATATGAAAAAGAAAGTCAAACCCACAAAACCTTGGAATGATAAGATGGATGAGACAGAGAACAAAGAGTAGCCCCTTTAGCTACTCAGAAGCTGAAGGAAGACTGTTTAAAACCAAAGGTTCCCTGGGTGGAAGCTAGAACCTACCTCTTCAAAGGAATGATGAGACAGAATATGAACAATCATAATTAAACACTACCACAGAGCTGCAAAAAAAAAGGCTGGATAAAACAGATTTGCTCTACAGCTAAAAAGATCAAGTTCTTGTTCTGTTATTTAGCGTATGGTCTTAGATGGAAACCATTTAACTTTTTCTTAAGAAGGAGCACAGAAGTGAGGTATAATGGCACTGGGAAGCCAGAGGCAGGCAGATCTTAGTTTGAAGCCAGCCTCATCTACAGAGTTCCAGCACAGCTAGGGCTACAAAAAGAGAAACCCTGTTTCAGTACCACCAGATGAAAGAGAAGGCAACACAGGAAAGGTCTCAGAAGCTTCACATCTCTGCTCATCATAAACTTGGTATCTGTGTCCTTAGTAAAATGTTCCTCTTTGTTAGAGGAACAACAAACATGTTAGCTGAGGTTCAGAAAAACTGATTTTTTTTTTTTTTTTTTTTGGTAAGTTAACTAACAGAATAGTTTCAACAGAATTCATGGCTAATTTCTAAGAAATTACAAACATACTGATAACTGCCTATGAAATACAATCATTATTTAATCATCTTCATTATTAATTTATATAGAACTGAATTAAACTTAGTCATTGCATACATGTTAAGAATTTTGGCTCTCAATATACACTCAAAGAAGAAACCTTGCCCTAGGCACCTTGCCTGATAAGGCAACATTGGATAAAAGATGTTTGGGGTTTTATTCCCCTATACTGAAAAAGAGATTCTGAAAAAGACCAAGTAATACAATTTTGGCCTTCTCTAACAGTCCTGTACTTAGAAGTCTGAGGAATTTCCAGGCTGGTCCAAGCAGATGGCTCAGCATGTCATAATGTTAACCCACAACCAGAGAACCCATATAAAATGCCAGATGAGGTGGCAGGCACCTGTAATCTCAACACTGGTGACATAGATAGGAGAATCATACCTATAAGCTTGAGAGTCTTTAGAAATGAGAGAAACAGCTTTCAGGAGTTAGTTCTCTTCTACCTTGAGGTGGGGTCTCTTGTTTCTGTGCTAACTCCTTCCTTCAAGCAGTGCATGTTTGCAATATTTAGTAGGTGGCCACCTAACAAAGTAGATAGGTCTATTCCTCTTTAAACGCAGGCAAAAGACAATCCAAACACAGACATTTACACTTTCTAAGAGGAAACATGGGCTGAGGGTGTGACACAGGCTCAATGGTAGTGCATTTGCCTCACAGACCAATTCCATCTTGTAGAGGAGAGACACTAAAGAATCAACAAACATTAACAATTATAAAACTGTTTCACAATCTTCAAGATTTTAAAGTAATCAAATCAAGGCATGAGAAAGAGTCCTTTGCTTCCATAAAAACAAAGGCAGAGATAACTTTCTGGTACAAAGAACGTAGCTCTGAGCCATGTTTGGAGCCAGACCTTTACACCAACTTTTCTGATAGACTTTGAGATTTTATTATAACAGCTATATAACAGTATGGCCCCCTCCTTCAAATATAGTACTCATAAGTGTAAACAGTGTAGGAGGAAGGAGTTATACTATCCAAAAGCTGCCTTCCCCAAGAAGATACACATACAGTAACTTTTGTCAAAGAAAATCTCTATTTCTCTCTGACATACGAATATACAACCAGTTCACAAAATAGATATTGGAACCACTTGTGATGGCCTTTTAAGTGTAATCTCAGGAGGCAGAGGCAAGTGGACTGGGCATTAGAGGCCAGCCTGTGATATTTAACAATACCTTAGTCTCAAAATAATAATAATACACTGTGCTTGGTGGCATGTGCCTTTAATCCTCAAAACAAGGGGATCTCTGTGAGTTGCAGCTTCATCTACATAATGTATTCCAGGCTAGCTGAGGCTACATAGCAAGAACTTTTTTCCAAAAAAATTCATCATAAAATAAAAACAAGGGCTTTAGTAGTGGTTCTCAATCTGTGGGTCATGACTCCTTTGGAGACTGAACAATACTTTTACAGGGTTATGTATCAGATATTTATTTTACAATAAATTACAAATTTGAAGAAGTAAAATTACAATTATGAAGTAGCAATGAAAATAATTTTATGGTTGGGGTCACAACATGAGGAACTGTATAAAAAGGTCACAGCATTAGAAAGGCTGAGGACCACTGGCTTAGAATGCAGCTCAGTGATACAAATAGCTCAGTATTTGCCTCCCATGTACAAGGCCTTAGGTTTGCTTTCCAGAACCACAAAATAACATAATAAACAATAAACCGCCGGGCAGCGGTGGCGCACGCCTTTAATCCCAGCACTTGGGAGGCAGAGGCAGGCGGATTTCTGAGTTCGAGGCCAGCCTGGTCTACAGAGTGAGTTCTAGGAGAGCCAGGTCTACACAGAGAAACCCTGTCTTGAAAAACAAAAAAACCAATAAATCATCTGATAGAATGCACTAATTTACTTAATTTTTTAAAAGAAAACATTATTATAAAGCTTACTGAAATCTTGCATCTTGGTTCCATAAAACTACATCCTCAAAGCTGGAATTTACACAAAATCAAAATTATACTTAATACTATGCACTTGTACTTTCTAATGCTTTAAAAGACTGTTTCTGTTTAGGACAGATAATGAACTGGTCTCTGGTGATAAAGTCCAACATCCAAGTGTGCCCATGTACTAGGAATGTGTGAATCTCCGAAGGAACAAACAAGCCTGAAAGTTTATTGTCACTAAAAGTAAAGAACAGTGAAAAAATTCCATTCCCTCTTTCCAACTGTCTCAATTCATACTTTAATGTTAGTTTACTCTCAGTCTAGGTCTATTTTAATGGTGGCTAATTCAAGTAACTCTATACAAAAGCAGTTCTTTATACAACAATTCTTATTGAGAATGTTTTCATAATTAATTATAACATAACTAATAAATCTTTCAAAGTCAGAAGACACAAGGAGTTCCTAGCTAAAAGCTCTTAAGAATTCTGAAATTGAAAAGGAGAGGAAAAAAGTTGTAAGAATTCACTCTAAAGCAAATCATGGCCTGGGATGTGGTTCAGTGACAGAGCACTTGTGTAGCAAATGTGGGTAAAGCCCTGGAGGTCAATCCTCAGTACTACAAAATAAACTAAAATAATCCAGGGATGGTGGTGCAAGTCTTTAATAACAGCAAAGGCAAGCAGAGCTGTTATTTCCCAGGGGAGGCTGGTCTACATAATGAGTTCCACAGTTAGAGCTACATAGCAAGACACTGTCTTAAAAAAAGGAGAGGTGGGGTTGGTCTTTAAAAAAAAAAAAAAAAAAAAAAAAAGGAGAGGTGGGGCTGAAGCTGAAGAGATGACTCAGCAGTTAAGGTAAAGGCACTGGCTGCTCTTTCAGGGGATGCTGCTGCAGTCACCACCACTCCCCAACCCACCCCTACCCCCAGTTCAATTCTTAGCACCCACATGGCAGCTCACACCTGTCTGTAACACCAGTTCCAGGACTTCTGACACTCTCACAGACATAAAAGCAGATAAAACATCAATCAACATTAAAAAGCCCAGTATCAATCTACTTAAGATCCATCACCAACAGAACCACAGTCTGAAGGATATTTAACTACTCCCATGATGTCTTAGAGGTGTCACTCAGGGTCCCCTTCACCTTGTTCTGTTTCACATTTAACTCAGTCTGTGGCATCAATCAAACAGTGGATTAAACTCCTTGCTTTACAGTTTAGTTAAAAATTACACAACTGTGAGTTAATTAACATCTGAACCTAAATTTCTAAAGTGACAAGTGAAATTATACATTGCTAAAGTAATAGTAATCATTGATTACATTTCTGCTATTCAGTTCACCTCTAAGCATTTCCTACTCTAGTCTCCAAAAACCTGATTGTATTCAAAGCTAAACCTAGAGGAAACTGGTTCTATTTCTAGTTTCTACATAATTTACTCAAGTTGTTAAGATATTAAATATCTATTGACAGTGGTCTCAGTAGCCAAGACTATATAATATCATTTTGTCTCAGTAGACTAATAAGTCTTAGCTAATTGTGAGCACAATTATTTATAAGCTGTAGCATACACTCAACATAGGAATGCAAGTGAAAAAAACAACCCTGACAGGGATTCAGGAAAGAATAGTTCTAATCTGCTTTTACTAAAAGTTAATCTAACAGATTATCTATAATTTACAGTGTATGTAGTATTTACAGTATTATTAACTGTAACTTAATGTACATAAATTTGGTATAGGTAACATGCTAGAAACTTAGAATTTCAAATGAAGTTATAAGCAAACAGAAAACATTTTAAAGGATACTGATCCATGAAATTGTGTAAATTTAGGCCAACCTACTTTGCCAAATATAAACATAAACTACTTCATAGGATATTGAGATAAACTAAGAACTCATTCTATCCAAAGGATTTTACATTTTCTCCTTTAGCACTAGGGAGGTCAAGTAAAACCCAGATCTACCTGAACTTCTAAGTGGTAAGTTCTATTAGCACATTATGTAGAGTGAAGCGGTGTAAACATAGGTGAAAAACCCATTCAAACTTGTAACACACAATCCACACTAGTCTTCAGATTTCTGGAGAAGTTGCAAGAGCCCCAAACATCTACTCCAAGCAAAATATAAACCTCAATCTCTTGAATTGTATCTACATTTCAAATTTGTGCTTTCTAATAAAAAGCAATCAGTCACAAGTGACTATTTTAAATTCAATAAAATTGACAGTGGGAGGGGGGATGGTTTTGTGCACTGTGTATTCAGATGCTGATGGATCTGCCTTCAGTCTGGAGGTTAGCATTGTCATATTTGGAGCATCTCCTGGCTCAAAGATGTGTAAAAATTCTTATCACCTCTGATTGGTTAATAAAAGTTGATTCAGCCTATAGCTGGCAGAAGAGAATAGGGTGGGACTTCTGATCAGTCAGGAGGTCCAAAGCAAAAAGAAAGAAAGAGCAAGAGAGAGGAAAGAAGAAGAAACCTGGGGAAGGACCAGGAGGACTGGCTGGGAGCAAGCAAATCGGCAGGGAGTCGCCAAGAGGACACACACATGGAAAAGAGCACGAGCCAGGGTAAGAAGACTCAGATTGCAGGTAAAGAACCACATGGCTGGGAAGTAGGCAGCCATAGAGGGTTAGAATAGATGAGTATCTGGCCAGTACAGTGCCTGCAGTTTGTTAATAACGTTATTAGTTCTCTGTGTCATTTACTCAGGAGCTAAAATAGACTACAGTGGGCATACAAATGCCGTGTTGTTAATTGGGAGCAAAATGGGCAAAGAAAAGCCCTCAGAATTCCATTTACAGAAGGTAGGGGAGGGAGGCAGGACTACCTTTCATGTTGGTGTCTTGCAACACTGTAGCTGTTTGTGGGCATCTGCTGTACCAGTTTCCAGCTGCCATGAGCCAGCCTAGTAGGCTACACCAGCCAAATTCTGAGCATGAACTATGAGCAGCTCCATGCCAGTGAAAGCCAGGTGCCCAGGCACAGATGGAGGTCTTACAGCAGGCCAGCCTCACATGCTCTGACATGACACACTATTCAGTATAAATATTTTCTACCACAATAGAAAGCAGCAGGTACGGCTGCTGAACTTGAGCTCTGCTACCACCGAAAATGCCTTTGTGTACTTAGGGAGCACAACTGTGGAGTCTGGCGGTGTCATCGCCCTAGGGACTCCTGTTATATTGGATGATCGTGATGGTCTAAGGAGCCCTCTTGAAAACAGTGTCATCTACTAGACTGGACAATGGGATGCATTAGGTGGCACAATGTCCCCTGTCACATTTGGACTAGAATCTATGTGACAAAAGGTGAGAGGGCTCAAGAAAATTGCTCACACTAGGAAAATAGAGAATTTGACTAATGACAGAAGAGACTAAAGAGACCTGTGGTTGTAGAAAACTGATGCATGGTAAGAAGCCAAAAATCCCCTTAGGAAAACAACCTCCCAAAATTACTGTGACAAGGAAGGGTCTCTCATCTCAGCTGATCATCTAAAGATACCTCAAGAAAACATACTCTATGGTTCTAAGGGATAATCCATACCTGTGTTCTTTCCTCCTCAGGACTACTGATCAAAGTAGTTATATTTGGGGTATATTTTCTATCCTGTTAAAAGCCTGATATGGCAAACAGCTACCATAGTAGACAATACAGAATGGGATTTTGCTCATCTAGAAACTTGGGCTCAAAACATTCTACTATTATTATATGACCTCCTCTGCATAGCAGCAATTGAAAATCCCTTTGTCCTGACTTCATACCTAGCATTCTGACCTACCTATGAAGCTGAAGCATTTTGTCCACATGGCATGCTCTACAGAAGTAGGCCATCACTAAGCAGACTGCTTCTGAACTATGTCCCTGGAAAGTCAAAAGCCTGAGTTTGCAGAAGATATTCAACTGAAGCATTAGTCTACTTCAGGAGCAAGACAAACAAATCCTATTTGTACTAACTCATCTTTTAAAGACAATACTTAAAGTTAGAATGCTTTATTCTTGCCTACATAAGCCTCTGTAGCATGACTCATTTTCACAAGGACATCCCTTCACTGCAATGCTTCTCTTTCCCAGGAGGTAGTATAATCTAATCTGAACTTGTACCTTCTCAGGCCTTCTCAATTAGAGTAAGACCATTCCTGCAGGCTTGTCCTTCTTCACTTCCATTAACTGAGCCCTTAAGACCAGGGTAATAGAGAATGTTAACTTCCAACTTGTCTATACTATACAGGTGTTCACGGTTCAGTCTAAATTGACTTTGATTCCAATGGTCAGGGGCCTCAAATGACCTCAAATCCATATTATGTCTGGCCATAAAGGTTATCAGGGTGTTAAGGTGTTTCTTCATTTATCCCATTGCTGATTCTACCAAGAGATCTTTCTTTGAGGAATTATGACTGACCATTGAAACATTCAGGCCATTCTATGGACCACTAATGAGTTATAGCAAGAAACTAGAACACATTCCTGAAATTCTTTATGCTCTAGAAAGCCCCTTCCTCATTAGGAATTATTCAATATCACAACCTTAAGGAAGCACAAACACTGCCTAAGTAATGAGCCCCAACCTTGGAGCTTGGGGGTGAGGGGGGAGAAGAAATATAGCCTTAAGCAGCCAAGTTACTACAAAACTAAAACTAGGCTTTGTAAAAATATGTCAGGATTATAGAACTCAACCAGAAGATTATGACCAGATAATTTATCTTATTCTTGTCAACAATTTGATATGGGAATACATTAGTACTAATACCTACTTTAATTTAGTCTTTGCCTACTGTAATGATCTTCTTGATCAATTGTATAAGATTTTATTCTAAGATTTATTACATTTAGTCTAATGGATACTAGTAAAGCATTCCTAAGTGACTTTTAGTTCCTTTAAGTGGTAGTTTAAAAATAACAAATTCGCCGGGCAGTGGTGGCGCACGCCTTTAACCCACACTTGGGAGGCAGAGGCAGGTGATTTCTGAGTTCGAGGCCAGCCTGGTCTACAGAGTGAGTTTCCAGGACAGCCCGGGCTACACAGAGAAACCCTGTCTCGAAAAATCAAAAAAAAAAAAAAAAAAAAAAAAAAAAAAATAACAAATTCAGACAATTCAATATTTAGCATTAACTAGACTTAAGAGTCATTGTGGAAGTTTCTACTACATAATTTTTTCACTGTCTCACAAATACCTATCCTCTCATACAACTATTAACATGCACTTTGCTACCAGATTTTTAATTTAAGCTTTAATTTAGGGTTTGTTTTTGTAGTAGTACTAGAGATTGAACTTAGAGCACTGTACAACTCTTGAGTTGTATTGACTGCCATTTTCAATAGACAGAAGCAACTCTGGAATGAAGATTACAAGACCAGCCAATGGTGTACAGGGAACAAAGTGGTAAGGTGAGTGGAACGTTAGGGGCATGTAGTAGTAGCACAGGACTACCTTATGAGGAACAGGATATGTTTCTCTCCAAAGCATGAGGTGATAAAGGGAGTGAATGAGCAGAGAAATGAAATCTGGGAAAATGAAACATGAAACAGCTGCTACCACCATGTGGTATTCTGACCCATGAGGCTTAAATCCTTATATCTGAGCAATGTGGCTATGTCTCTGAGCACAGAGGTATTCTAACTGAAGACCACAGGAGAGTGGCTAGAGGTGAAATTTGCATGTAGAGGTCCCCTGCTCCTTGTTGGTGAAACTGGCTGAGAAGACCTTGATGTGCTTGTTGGTGAGGCTGGTCTGGAAGTGGTATATGTGCTTGTGCAAATGGAGAACATGCATCTTTGTCTCCAGAGTCAGACTGAAGACATACTAGATCAGACAAAGGCTCTTTATCACCAAGCAGGCACCTTTTTCCCCCAGCATACCACCAAAGCTGCCAGCAGGACAACAAAGCTGATGGCTTGATTCATGGTGCAAGTGCTCTGTCCTAAATTCTGGGCTTTGGTAGCCGCAGCCTTGTCTGGAAACATCACTGGCTCCCTCTTTTCATTTTTAAGACAAGGTCTCACTAAATTTCCCAGGTTAACATGGAACTCAGTTGATCATCCTCTTGCTTCAGCTTTCTAAGAAGCTAGGAGTAAAGGCCTGAATTATCTGGATACTCTTGTTTCCCTAAATTACTAATTAATAGGAGGCTAAGTTGGCCACTTTAAGCAAGATGTAGAATTAATAAAGATTAAGTAATTCTCAGGTGTCTTCAGTCTTTTAATTTAAAAATGTTTTGGGGTCTTTGAAAAAACGTGCTGATAAGACATTGACTTTCATAGTTTAAAAAAAAAAATATTCTGGCCTTTTATTTATTAAATGTATCCAAAATATGGGCATCTTTAATTGAAAACCCACAGTTCTAGTAAAGACTAGGAAATTAGTTGCATCAATAGATAGTCTTCGTTTTTGAGTCTTCTCAATTGCTAAGAAACTAATTAGGTCTTAAACTTATTCTTAGAAAAGTAACAAAAAAAGTGGGGGGGGGGGGGGTGTAGAAAGATGATTCAGTAGTTAAAAGCATGGACTACTCTTGCAGAGGAGAAGACCTGAGTTTGAGTCCTGGTACCCACATCAGGTGACTTACTAGCTCAAGGAGGATGCAATGCTTCTGGCTTCCATGGGCACCTGCACTCATGTGCACACAGAAACACACAAATATACACATAATCAGAAATTTAAAATACTTTAAAGGAAAAAAAGAATAAGTAGGAGCACAATATATACTTGGATCCTGTTTAGTCCAAACCGAGATATGGAGACCCTTTTATTTACTGCTTTTACAATGAGAAAATAGGTATAGAATAGGCAGCTCAGTAAAGACAAAAGACAAAACCAATTCTAGTTATAAGCTACAATTTATTGTGTAAACATTAGGAAGATTTAAAACATTAACAGGAAATACCACTGAGGGATAATCCCAATACCAGTACTACTTCAAATCTAACATCGATAAAGATCTGCTTGGGTGTGGTGGCACATGCCATTAATCACAACACTCAAGAGGAAAAGGCAAACTGGTCTACATAGTGAGTTCTGAGTCAGCCAGGGCTACATAGTGGGACCCTATCTCAAACAAACAAACAAAAAGAAAAGAAAGATTCATTTTAGAATATATGCAGTCTTACTGAAATTTAAATATCACATGAACAGAGAGGAACCTTCACTTTCTCTTATAATCCTTAATAGTTTATGAAACAGAAAATGTCTGCTGAGAAAATCAGGGGCCAGGACAAATAAGTTTCAGAGTGAGAACAAGTTCCTAGTAATCTTCTGAATTCTCCAATTTCTTTTTATGGCAGCTCCTCATTCACCAACCCTCCCAATACCTAAGTCTGGTTCTAGCTTTAATATCAAAGAATCTCTTAGATACCCTAACAGTCCAACTGCATGGGTTCCAGGCTATATGTCTATCAGCAGATAGTAAAAAGGAAAGGCTGTGACATCTGTACTTACTGATTACAACCTAAATTTCTAGAATCTGCACCAAGGCAATATGCTGTCAAAATGGGGAGAATAGAAAAAGCAGAAATAAGCTTTCTTCCTGGCCTCCAGTTCACCATAAACCTACATAATCTCCAGTACTCCCATTCGATTCAGAGTGCCTGGTAAGAATTCTAAATCAGTTCCCCTCCTTCCACTTCTACCACAAATCAAGAGTTCAACTAGCCAACTACAAAGAAATATGGGGACTACCATAAAGAGATGGGTAAATTTAGTTGTTTTGGTGGTAGGGGTGGTGGTTTTTGAGACAGAGTTTCTCTGTGTAGGTCTGACTGTCCTGGAACTCACTCTGTAGACTGGGCTGACCTCGATTTTAGAGATCCACCTGCCTCTGCCTCCCCAGGTGCTGGGATTAAAGGTATGTGCCACTGTGCCCAGCTAAATTAAGTGGTTTTAAGCAGTTGACATAAACCTACCAGATCAGTCTCCTGCCAATCAATAACATTCCTATGAAAGTATCACTGGGCATTTCAGAGATGGTAGCAATTGCTACCAAGTCTCAAAAAGGTGTGTTAGTGTAGTGTAGTTCAAGTGTGATAGAACCCTCACAAGACAGGAGAATCCTAGTTTAAGGCCAGCCTGGATTATCTACTCAGTAAGGCTGCCTCATACTAAGAAAGTTGGGTAGTGGGGGAAAAGGAGGGTGGCAGGGGGGTGGAGAGAGAGAGAGAGAGAGCGCGAGCACGCATTCACAGGCAAAGAGCTCTTGAGTTTAGTTAATTCCAGATGCAGTCAGGTTGACAACCAAGAATGACCATCACAGGGAATCATTGTTTTTTCTCCATCTTTGTTCTTCTTACTTGGCCACGGTTCAGAGGTCATTGTATTTTATTTATGTTCAACCCAACACAGTATGTGTCTCCACTTTGCTAAAGACTATGCTTGGCTAAAGTTACAGATGCCTGTGTATATGGAATTTTCATTTTGCTCTGTTATGTTATGTTGTCCTTTTTCTGGGGAGCTTTGGTAAAAAAAAAAAACCAAATGACTTTCTCAAATGTCTCCTCAGTCCATTGCTGACCTTCTGGGTTCTTAAGGTCTTGGGATAAGTTTCTGGGCTGGAGTGTGTTTTGGATTTGGCTGATAGGTTGAGAGAGACAGAGAGAGAGAGAGAAAGAGAGAGACAGACAGAGAGAGACAGAGACAGAGAGAAGACAGAGAGAGCGCACTGAGTGAGAACAAGGGTTGGCTAGTTCTTGCTCTTAAAAAAAAAAATACTAAGCCTCAAGTGGGGTGGGGGTGGGGGCTGGAGAGATGGCTCAGCGGATAAGAGCACTGCCTGCTCTTCCAGAGGTACTGAGTTCAATTTCCAGCAACCACATGGTGGCTCACAACCATCTGTAATGGGATCTGATGATCTCTTCTGGTGTGTCTGAAGACAGCTAGAGTGTACTCACATAAAAGAAATAAATTTATCTTTAAAAAAAAAAAAAAAAGAAGCCTCAAAAAAAAAGTGGTGGTGCATACTTTTAATCTCAGCACTCAGGAAGCAGAGGCAAATACATTTCTGTGAGTTTGAGACCAGCCAAACCTCTCTTCTACATAGTGAGTTCCAGGACAGCCAGGGATATGTAGAGAGACTCTGTTAAGAGAGAGAGAAAGAGAAAGAGAAAGAGAAAGAAGAGAGAGAGAGAGAGAGAGAGAGAGAGAGAGAGAAAACACCCCTGGGGTCTATGAAGGCTGTGCAGCCAAGCCTCACAATCTGAGCCCACATGGGAGAACTGACGACTCTGGCAAGTTGTCCTCTGACTGACTACATGTCACACTGTGACTGTGAGCTACACACACACACACACACACACACACACACACACAGATCACCCATGTATGCAAGCACCCACACGAAGCAAATAAATATTATAAAAACAAAGAAAAAAATTAGGAAGCTGTCATTATTCAAAAATATTTTGTTCTTATGTATATAACAAAAGTAGGTAATACTGTCTGTTTTAACACCTTTCCTTGTATTTGTATAGATTACAAATCTCTGGTCACATCAATCCACAAAAGCAAGCACAAAATATTAATTTAAAATGGGAGGGGGCAGGGTGGCTGACAACAAAAACAAAATAAAATGGGGATTAATGTTCTGGTAGAAAAGCATATAAATATTCTCTGTTTCAGAAAGTGTCAGGGATGATATATAGAGTTGAGAATGGTAAAAAGTAAACCTACTAAAAAGAAAATAAAAACTAAAGTTGCCTCTTTACCAAAATTTTAAGACATATGTAACAGACAGTTAACTCACATTTTGATATGGGCAATCTAAGTCAATGCTATTATAATCTGTATGCACTCCAGAAAAATTACCCCAAATAACAGTGATACTGTTCTTTGAAAACATACGGAACAGATGGCACGTTAAACAATGCCTACTTGCAAACTATGAAATGTTTTCTCTAACAGTACCAAAATACTATAATATCTAAATAGGCTTCTTTCTCCTTTAGACATTTTCTTTCCTATCATGCCTAGGCCACAGTGTTGCCTTCCACCCTTCATTCCCTTCTAAAATGCCCAGGCCCACACTTATCAGCACAGCACATTGCCAACACCTAGATAGTCAAGAGAAGGTAGGAGGAGGTGTTGGGCAGGGGGGGGGGGGGGGGGGGGGGGGGGGGGGGGGGGGGGGCGGGGGGGGGAGCTAATTCTTCCAAACTAATGTATTCGGTTTTAGAATCCCTATTTCAGCTAGACCTGAAGTCACAGAAATAGAAAGGTGTTTCTCAAACTTCAGACTTACAAAGAATGAAAAATGAGACAACCCCCCCCCCAATCTGAAATCTTCCCTTAAAAACAGTACTCCATTGACTAAGTCTGGAACTTTTTAATCCTAAACTCTACACTTTAAGAAGGTGAGTTCTCAACTGATTGCCCAAATGACTTTGATTTGTAAAGTTAGTAGATTAAAAGTAATCAAAGGATAATCATATAATTTAAACCACAGGAACAAGAATTTCACTCAACGACTCCCACTTCTACTTCTAAACGCCATTCCTTTAAGCTGTTATTTTCTTTCTTTTAAAACAACAAAAACTTTCTGAGTTTAACACCAAATGTTGCCAGCATTTGTAGTCTCAAGATAAACTACACCTACATTCAAAGTAATTACACTTGGAATTCATTTCAAAGTGAACTTTTAAATTAGAGTCCTTCATAGTTTCATAGGAGAAAAAACTCAATCCCTCACACAACACACTTCTCAGGAAATGACTGGGTGTGGGTTTGAAGAAAGCCAATTTTATTCAGCATCATTAGATAAAAGTTACTGAAGATGTGTAATATATGTTATACACTCATGCCCAAATGCGAATGACATAGTCTTCTAAAATGACACGTATTCAGAAATGACAAAAATTATTTCCCATGTCACAATCAACATAAGACAACTGTTGCTATAATATATAGTTTTTCTAACATTTTTACAAATTTAAAACGCAGACTTTAACTTTCCCATGCCACACACACTGAAAACAAAAAATCTTAAATCCTAATTTTGGTATATAAGCCTTAAAACAGGTTAACTATAAAGATTCCTGTCACTCATACAAATTGCTATTACACTTCACTATACCCAGAATAAATCAGTATCTTTCAAACTCCCCAAAATCCATCACTTTTATGCTGACAGGAAAAAGACTCCACTTTCCTGCCCCTGTGCTATTGGTTGACATAAGATTTGGGAACTAACCCCTGGTCCCACACTATTTGCTTACCAAAGAAAAATAGACATTAAGGGCTTAGAAATATTACACCGTTTGTCTTTTAAACCATGAAGGGTTTTTGTTTGTTTGTTTGTTTTGTTTTTTCTGATTTCTTTAATAAATCCTAGATCTTCTTATCTTACTAGAAATAGCCAGGCTAAAATTCATTTGTGAGATCTGATATGCTCCAAGATACCAGCAGTTTACTAATTTCAAAAAAGTCCATCAAGGAGTCTGGCTCTAAAAGGCAAAAAGAAAGACTCCACTGGAATCTAATACTTGCATGTGTCCAGACTAAATCTAAAGATTTCCAGATTTCATCTGGAGAGACCACCAGTTTTCAGGTTTAAAGCCACATCATGAGCCTTCTCAATGCCTATCACAACTCATATACAACAGACAGCAAGCACAGAAGTATAACCATTACAATCAAAACAATTCCCTTCATCCGAATTAAATCCATTAAACCTACCATAACCTACACATTGTCAATTTATAATATAATGAAGTTGAGTACTCTACTTTGCTGTGGGAGAGGAGGAAGCTCCATAATTCCAGTAAACAGACAGTAACTTAAAGTTCTTGAAACAGAAAAGGATTACCAGCACCTTAAACTAATGTTATCAACTGTACAGCTAGGCATCCTGTGCACAACTATAATAATGATTCAACATGACTATGGTTAGTGCTACTGACAAAGGGAATCTTTTTCATTCGGGTGAAAGAGAAGTATGAAATATGGGCTGTGCTCCTGAAATGACTAGCTCATTGCTAATATCTTAAATATAAATATACCACACAAATAACATTTTCACAGCAGTTGAGTATGACCCAGAATGTTCTAAATTTCACACAAAAGGCTGTAAATGTTAAGTACTATTTAAAAAAAAAAACACTCCACAGACAGGGGGGAAAATCTTTTACATCTTAGAGAATTTAAAGCAAGCAAACTAAAGGATATGTGGTTCTACTTCATGAAATGTGACTGTTCAGGTTAACTTAAAATCATGTTTAAGTAAATATCCTCTCACTATAAAGATCAATTAAGAAGCCTGGGTATTAAAAACTAGTTTTAATTTTTTAAATTGTCTTTTATATTAATTTTATCAATCACTAGTTAACAGTGTACACTTGATAGATCAAACAGATACTGACACTAACATCTAGACAATAATCACAATCACTATAGCATCAGGACCTTAAGGTAGTAGGTACACCAAACTGCTTTTCTCTTCAAGATTTTGGTAAAAAGTAACTAGCATGCCATCAATATTTCCCTTTCCCTCTTAACTGCCCTATACAAAACAGGAAACGTCATTTCTTCATACCAGCATCATCCCTTTTGCACAGAGGCTAGGTTCATGGCTTTAGAGTATACTCAGTTTCATCTCAAATGGAAATAATAGTAACTAACTTCTAAGGGTCCTTCCAAGGAGTAAATCAGATGAGTTGAGATTCAAGCCTGACAGTTAGATGCTCAATAAATACTAGATATCATTGTTGGAAAATGGAAATATAACCTAAAGGTTAACACAGGCAGTTTAATTCACTCTATAAAAATGCAAAGATAGCCGGGCGGTGGTGGCGCACGCCTTTAATCCCAGCACTTGGGAGGCAGAGGCAGGTGGATTTCTGAGTTCGAGGCCAGCCTGGTCTACAGAGTGAGTTCCAGGACAGCCAGGGCTATACAGAGAAACTCTGTCTCGAAAAACCAAAAAAAAAAAAAAAAAAATGCAAAGATAACATACCCAGCCCATAACCATGCATATATTCAATAGCTCTTTTGTATTTAGATGAGAACAATGGAAGTTAAACTTAAGAGGAACTCAATTTTGTTTCATTGCTAAATACATCACGTACTAGGCCCAACTAAAAAGCAAATACTTTTTCTATATTAAATTCCTACCTTTCTTCAGAGAGCTTAAAACCACGTTTTACATCCACACCTACCTCTTTCCAAAAAAGCATATCTATATGCTTGATGGTCTCATCTCCCTCTTTAAAAAGCATGATAGGATGGACAAATATTCCCAAGAAATAATCAAATCCCTGACTATTCTCAGCACCTAGTCTTATACAACACTCTGAGAAATTTCCCCACCCCCAGATAAAATTAAGCCCTTTATGCTCCCAAAGCATTTTGGGTACACATATACTCCAACACCTACCTTGTAATTAACTAATATGACTCCCCCAATAGGCTGAGTTGAACAAAGACAGATGTGGTGACAGGTTCACTTCTAGCACTAAGTACAGTATCTGGCAAATATTAGGTGCTCAAGAAAAGCTAAGTTTTACCTAGACAGATTCTCTAAATCAAAGACCCACTTCAAAATATAAACGTAAGACCCTCAGTTAGGCAGGCCAGTACGACGGACTGCTGCACCAGAAAACCTACTCAATGGCTTCTCTTACTCAGTTCCCCAAAACCCAAACTCAGCTGAACACAATCATGTATTATAAGAATCTGTGGGAATTTCTAGCATACAATGGGATTACTGGAAAATCCGTAAATTTGAGTTTCTTACTGGGGTAGTGGGAGACACTCACCAACATTCTTCCCTGGGTAACTTTAGTAGAAATATTTAAAAAATAAATAACTGGAAAGGGCTCAAAAGCCTAAGGATGTGGGGGAAAGCTGGTTAACTCATTGATTTCTGAAAAAACAATTCTGAGAAGAATGAGGAAGAAGACAGGAGTCAGGGCTGGCCACTCTGCTTCAATAAATAAAATCTTTTTTAAAACTCTCTATGACCCCAAAGAAAAGGCCAGCACATCATGTCCAAATGAGAAGCTCAGCAACCTTTCCTCAGGACAAGCACACTAAACTGTGTCTCAAAAAACAAAACAAACCAACAAAAAACAAAAAAACTGCCTTGAGAACTCTAGCCACAATAAGTTCCAGTCACTAATACTTTTTTTTTTTTTTTTAAAGAAAATATGCTCAAGTCCAACATTCACACTAGGTGACACACAGACAACTTGAAAACTTTTTTAAAGGGAGTTATCTTTGCAAAGAACACAACTTGGGAAAACAATTCCAATACAAAGAACTCCATGAAAGACGGCTTTAGTTTTGAGAACTGTAACTGCTATCATAAACATCTCACCATTTAAAAAATAAATTAAAAAGACGAAAAAAAACCCATAAAATCCAACAGTTGCCTAAGGGAATCTTTCATTCTGGAAGCACAAAAAAGAAAGAAAGAAAAAAAGGAAGAAAAAGAAAAAAAGCAAGCAAACATGAAGCAGAAAGCAAGTAACTTCCAAAATAAAGTTCTATTAAGAAAAAATAAAAGATAATTCCGTCTCCATCTCTAAGTCTTCCTTCTCTGGTGAGGTCTGTGATTTATATGGCTCTGCTCTGCAGAAAGCTCTTTCTGGACAGCTCAAGGAAGGAGCCGAGGGAGGGAGAGAAAGACACAGGCACAGAAAGGAGAGGAGAGAGAAAAAGAAAATGGCGCAGAGACTAAGTCCGGACCGTCGACAAGGCGACTTTCCCGGGAAGAATCCCGGCGGAGAAAGGCCGCCCAAGACCCGGCGACGGGCGACGCGGGGTCTCCGGTGCCTCCTCTGGGCAAGGCCGTGATCTGGGGGTGCTGGGACCCCGGGAAAGGGGGTCCAGAGGCGGCCCGATGGGAACAATGGGGCCGGTGAGCGAGGAGCCGGGACTTAGTCTCTGGGACGCCATGTCTGTCCTCTGCTCTGCTCCGGCCCGGCGCGGGGGAGGCAGCCAGCGGCGTGTGGGGACACTTGGGGCGGGGCGGGGGGCACACTCACCATTCAATCGGAAATCCGCTTCGATCTGAGGAAAGAAAAGGAGGGAAGATGAAACAACCGGCACAAGAAGCCCCGGGGCGGCGGGCGAGAGCGCGCGGCCGGGCGCCGGGGGCCGGGACTCGGGCCCACCCGGCGTCCCGGAACCCAGAGGCCCGCGAATGGCCTACCCGGGGCTGCCATCCCCCCCCCAAACTCCAACTTGACGGCTCCGCCCGGGGCCCAGCCATCCAAGCGACTCCAGCCGGCCGCACCTCACCGCGGACTCGGGCCTGTCAACCCGGCGCGGCCGGCCGGGGCCGGGGCTGGGGCCGGGGCCGGAACCGGGCGGCTGGCGGCGAGACGGGGGCAGGCGGGTCGCACCTGGGAGTCGTTGTGGAGATGGTCCCCGCTCATGTCGGCCGGCGTGCGAACGCTGCGGGCTCAGAGGCAGCGCGGGGGAGAGAGACGGACGGTAAGGGCGGCCTGAACAGGCGGACGGAGCTCCTTAGAGGCACGAACAGACGGCGACAGCAGCTACGGGCCCGAGACTCCGGGGACAGCTGAGGAGGGGCGGCGGCGGCGGCGGCGGCAGCAACGCGGCTGACAGACTGCCGGGCGGGCGGGCGGGCGGCGAGAGCAGACCCCAGCAGTTGTGTAACAGCCTAAGTTCGCATTTCCCCTCACTGCGCCTGCGCGGCCGCTTTTAAATGGGACGTCGTCGACGTCAGCGCTCGTGGAAAGAGGCTGAGGGTTGCGGCGGGTCTCTTAGAGGTCTGGGAGACAGAGCCGGTTTTGCCTTGCAAGTTCCGCCCCCTTTATTAGCATACAGGCTTGACTCCGCCCATCCTATGCTTTCTGCCTTGCTGCGAGGCTGGCGTTCTCAGGGGCGGTACACCGGCTCTAGACAGTGCGCAGGCGCAGCGTGGACACCGCCTCTGCACCCTGGACACCCGCACGGCCACGTGGTAGGCCTTTAAAGGCCGCGGCGGGACCCAGCTGGGCTGGGCAGGGACCGAGTCTCCAGCTTCTACATCTCTAGAGCCAGACAAGTTTGATCCGCGCGTACCTTGGCTGCCGGGATCTTAGTTCACCAGCGGCCCTAAGGCATTTAGCTGGAGTCTCCTCACAGCCTTTGTCCAGACCTCAGACTTCTGGATTACTTCACATCCACTTTTAAAAATTATTTTAATTTTTCAGTCAGGTTTAGCTCCAGTTTACAGACATTGTAGCCCTGTGTCACAAGTACCCTACTACATTTGTTCTTTTTACAAATATTTAAGCGCCTACTGTGAGCCAGGAATTATGTTGAGAGGGCTCATGTTCCACATCAAAGGGAATTGGACCATCAGGTAAATGGGTCTTGGTTCTATCCAGGACTGTACCCTGAGAGAACTATTATTTAGGGAGCACAATACTATAAGGTCTGCCCTGAATCCTCACGGTCCTAGGTGTGGACCATCTAGCCCTCTCAAGCTGTCTTGAGGGATTAAGAACATCAGCACTTGGATGCCTTGGAAGAACATCCCAGAGTGAATTTATCTCCGCTCTGGCTCAATAATCCTATAAGTCAAAATATAAGTTAATTCGGAAAATATTCATAAACGTATTGAGTGATAAACACTTGAGGTTAATTCTTGTGAATACTTGTGAATACTTCAAAACTCAATCCAAATATCACTTTGTGGAAGTGCTACACACCCCTTTTCCACATGTCAATCCCTTGTGCCTCTCTCCTTTGTAATAGTTACCACAGTCAAGTTACCCACAGGAGAGCTAGTGATTTCTTGTCTGTCTCCTCTATATAATTCGAGGTCAGCAAGGGTGAAGACCTCTCCATCGTGTTCAGCACTTAGCCCCAGGATTTATCAATAGATCCTCTGACAAGAGAGTTCAATAAGCAAAGGCAAGCCCAGTAGTAGAGTGGCTTAGAGCCCACACTTGGAAGTCAACTGGCCTATTTTTGAATTCTGCTTTCCTATGCAGAATTTTCCTATTCTGTGTGACCTTGGACAAGTTTTTTAACCACTCTGAGTCCCAGTGTCTTCATCTGGACAACAGTGACAATTGTGCTTAGTAGAGGATCCCGAACAAAAAGACCTTGTTTGAGGGTATGTAGATAATATGTATCATCTAGTGTTTAGGTCGGCCCTATTCCAATGCCCTTTCTCTGCAGCCTTATGCCAGAGCCAGTTTTGTCTGGCTTAGTGTCTCTCCTCAATAGCCTTCCCATGTCAAAAGCAATCCCAGGCCAGCAGGCGAGGCATATGGCTCCCACCCGTTTACTGCACTTAGGCTGAGATAATTCAGCCTTCAAAAAAAATAGTGCCATCTTCCTCTGCTTTAACTTCCAGCCCCAGGTGACTTGGGATAATCGTCATTTGCTTTCCAGGTCCCTCCCAGGAAGACCAGCTAGACATGGAAACAGAATGCAGGCCTAAGAATGATGTATCAAAGGTATCTTAGGCTCAATCATGGCTACCCATCATCATCTGGCCATAGACTAAACGTCTCTGCCTCCATGTTTGGCTAGCGATGTCCACATGGCCACTCTCTCTTCTCCAGCCAATGATCCCACACATGGTCATAAGCACTTGGGAGGATTTTTGGTCCTACACAGACAGACTTTTACGTATTTTACTGCTGTGTATCTATTTCAATGTGTGTGATGGGGGGTTGGGGGGAAGGGAACTTAAGTACCACATAAAACCCACGGTAATAACTGTTTAAGTTAAAGATTTTTTTTTAGATGCTGGGTGATTAATTTTAAATAAAAATATTCAGCTGGGTGTGGTGACCAATACCTTTAATTAACTCACTACTCCACAGGCAGAAACAAGGGGATCTTTGTGAGTTTGAGGCCAGCCTAGCATAGTGAGTTTCAGGCTAACCAGGGTTACATAATGAGACTGCTTTTATTTAAAAAAAAAAAAAAAAAAAAAAAAAAAAAAATCCAGGAATAGTACAGAGAGGGAATATAAGACATACTCCAGGAAGGTCAAAGGCAAATATATCAGTTATGGAAAATACTGTTTTAACTCAAGACTATTCACTGAAAGAACATCTTAGCCTTCATAAAAGTAACTAGATGATAATGTATGCCTGTCTCTCCAAAGTATGACTGGCAAAAGGTGGATGATTTGCAGGTGTTACACAAAAAGGAGCACTCCACACACAAATACATCATTATGATTTAAAGTTAAACAGAGCTTTTCTTGGAGTCCTATTTAAAATCTCCAATATGCTAATACCTGTACGATACTTAAGTCTGCAATATCTCCAAAATACTTTCTTCTTTTTAATTTACTTATGTTTTGCATGCATTAGTGTTTTGCCTGCCTGCATATTTGTGTGAGAGGTACCAGATCCCCTGGAACTGTAATTACAAACAGTTGTGATAGAATTGAGCCTGGGTTCTCTGGAAGAGTAGCCAATGCTCTTAACTACTGAGCTAGCTCTCCAGCTCCTGCCTAGTGAAACAGGAACTCCCTCCCTCCCTCCTTCCCTCCTTCCCTCCTTCCCTCCTTCCCTCCCTTCCTCCTTCCCTTACTCCCTCCCTCCCTCCTTCCCTCCTTCCCTCCCTTCCTCCCTTCCTCCCTTACTCCCTCCCTCCCTCCTTCCCTCCCTTCCTCCTTCTGTCCTTCTTTCCTTCCCTCCTTCCCTCCCTCTCTCTTCCTTTCTCTTCTTTCTTTTTTTCTTTTGTGGGGGTGGGTTCTTTTGGAGGTTTGTTTGTTTGTTTGGAGTTAGTCTATAGACAGGGCTGGCCTCAAACTCAGAGATTGGCCTGCCTCTGCCCCTGCCTCCTCAGTGTTGAGAATGAAGGCATACACCAGCACCATCCCTCCAAAATAGCTTTAAGCCTAGAAAAACCTTTTTGTCCCCTCTCTTCTTTCTTCTCTCCTCTCTCCCTCTTCTCACCCCCTCTCCTGTCTGCTGCTTAAGATTTGGGATCCTTTGGAATAAATGAACTCAGGACACTGGCTGCTCAAGATTCACTCCATATATTTGCTTCTTGGACGGGTTTTACTAAAACCTGGTCCAACTGTTGTCTTCCAGAATTAAACACTTGTGATGATGCCTGAACAACTTCTGCTTTCCAAGGACTTTCCCCCAGACTCACAAGGTTCCGGAGGGACCATTTGCACAGCCACAAATGTGCTGTGGTTCCTCTTTGACAGTTGTCACAAGTGGCCTAAACTCAACCACTCAGATGGAATTTTTTGAGGCTTTAGAATTGAGAAGAAAGTAGTGTGGTTGTTCTTCTTGCTAATGGATCTATAGTACATCAAGTTAAGAAGCAGCATTTTGTCAAGGCCAGGGGAAGCTAGGAGAGGTTGAGGGGAGAGGGCAAGAGAGTGCTAACAGGCAGAGAGAAGACCTTGATGAAGTTCAGGTCTGTAAATTCTGCTTCATTGTGATGTGTGATACCTTTGTGGTACACTTAAATATATTGCTCCTTTTGCTTCCACAAGCAATGGTGGATGTAACTGATATTCAACTTCCATCTAGTCTCAAGTCAAGGAATCTCAAGACCTTGGTTATACTTTTGCCTCACCCTGGTAGCTTTATGTTTCAGGACTCAGATACTCCTCCTAACAGTTTTTTAAATGTATTTGTTTTTATTGACTTTGTGAGTTTGAGATAGGGTTTCATGGAGTCCAGGTTGGGCTTGAACTCACTATATAGCTAAGGCTATCCTTGAACTCTGGATCATTTGCCCTGAATCTCCTAAGTGCTGGATTTACTACTGGCATGCGACATCATGTCCCATGTTCCTGATGGTCTCATAGTCTTGGCTTTACTGCTTCCCTGACTACAGTGTTCTAGCAGTTTCCCCTTGCCACAATGCCTTGCCTAGAGATCTAGTGCCCTGTTAAGAGTTGGACACTCTCAAAATAGAACCTGCTTGATGATCCATGGAAAATGTTCATGCTGTTGATCCCAGCAACCAGAAATGTCCTGCTGCCTTCTGATACTACAACAGCTGCTCAGAAAAGGTTGAAAATTCTCTAAATAAAAGGAAAGGCCCGTGGGAAAGATCCTAAGTCTTGAATTGCAGAATGAGTACCTGGGATTTAGGAGCCTGCCATGTGGCTCAGGGTGTGGGGAGATCTATTTGTGTGTTTTTCATTATCTTTCTCATCCTGCCTCAACCTGCCAAAGTACTGAGATTACAGGCCAAACCCTCCGTTGTCTTCCTTCCACAAAACACCCCTGTTGTGATAAGAATATTTACTCATTCAACCATTATTCCCTAAGGAATGTGAGTATAGTTGATACTATGAGGTAGATAGATCCTATGCTAAGCCATATAAATACAGATACAAACAAGATCTAATCTTCATTTTGGAAAAATTCTCAATCTAATAATGAGAAAGTCAAATTCCTCAACTGTTACCCTAAGAGACAAGGAACAATAAGGGGAGAGGTGACAAACTACCAATTACTGTGGAAACTCTGCATTGAAGGCACATCCAACTCATCAGGGAAATTTTGGAGGGACAATATCAGGGGAAAACAAAACCATCCAGTTCCATGTCATTTTTGAAAGATGAGGACTGGGATGGTAAAGGAAGAGATATGCCGGGCGGTGGTGGCACACGCCTTTAATCCCAGCACTTGGGAGGCAGAGGCAGGAGGATTTCTGAGTTCGAGGCCAGCCTGGTCTACAGAGTGAGTTCCAGGACAGCCTGGGCTATACAAAGAAACCCTGTCTCGAAAAACTAAAAATAAACAAAAAAACCAAAAGAAAAGAAAAGCTGGAAGATGGCAAAGGCAGAGTTATGGGCATAAATGGTTTTAGATCAGGATGGTAGATAAAGTCAGTGTAAGGTTGTGGCATAGATTGAGGCTGGGAAGGTGGGAAGAGCCTTCCTATAACCGTGCAGCTACAGCAAGGTGAGCTAGGTTTAAATGATATCTGAAAACCATTGAGTACCAGAGAATGGACAGTGGTCAGTTCATGGAGCTGACAATGGAGAAAGGAAGGTTAGCTAGGAGACCTACTGAGGTCATTACACTAACCACAGCAGGCTAGTTGGAATGGGGATAGAGATGTGAGTTCTAAAAGAGACAGAGAATTTTGACCCATCTAAAGTGGAACAGAGGGGACGGGTGTGACAGCAGTTTTTGCTGACTCTCCTCAAAGGGTATGCTGTTGGTAGGTCATCATCCCACTGCTGTTTGGGTCTAACTACTTCTGCCTAGAGAAGCTGCAGGCAGTGCAAGGCAGAGGGGCAAGCACCCCGATTCCAGAAAAACACACTAAGATTTTGGGAGCTAGAGAAGCCCTGAGCTGACTCAGTGTTACCCTCAGGAACAAAGGAGGGAAGAAAGGGAGATAGATAGATAGATAGATAGATAGATAGATAGATGGATGGGTGGGTGGGTGGGTGGGTGGGTGGATGGATGGATGGATGGATGGATAGATAGATAGATAGATAGATAGATAGATAGATAGATAGATAGGTAGGTAGATAGGTAGATAGGTAGATAGGTAGATAGAGAGGGGGATGGATGGATAGATAGATAGATAGATAGATAGATAGATAGATAGATAGATAGATAGTAGCAGCCTCACTGAACCAGATGGTGACAGCTAAACCAGGGTCAAATTTTGAAAGCACCACCCTGGGGGCTGGAGAGATGGCTCAGCAGTTAAGAGTACTGACTGCGCCGGGCGGTGGTGGCGCACGCCTTTAATCCAGCACTTGGGAGGCAGAGGCAGGCGGATTTCTGAGTTCGAGGCCAGCCTGGTCTACAGAGCGAGTTCCAGGACAGCCGGGCTACACAGAGAAACCCTGTCTCGAAAAACCAAAAAAAAAAAAAAAAAAAAAAAAAAGAGTACTGACTGCTCTTCCAGAGGTCCTGAGTTCAATACCCAGCAACCACATGGTGGCTCACAACTATCTATAATGAGATCTGATGCCCTCTTCTGATGTGTCTGAAGACAGCTACAGTGTACTCATACATTAAATGAATAAATTAAAAAAAGAAAAAGAAAAGCATCACCCTTTTCTGTTTCCCTGCTACAAACCCCTGAATCTTCTATTTCCCTCCCTCCGCCCCGTCAGGAGCTTGGTTACTACAAGGGACATCTTTTCCTACAGAAGTCCCTGTAGCATGAGCCTCACTTGCTCTCCTCTCCCTGATACCCTCTTGACTTCTTTACATATAAGTTTTCAGAAACCAGGCATGATGGTGCAAGACTTTAATCTCAGCATTTGGGAGGTAGAGGCAGATAGATCTCTATTAGTTCTAGGCAAGCCTGGTCTATATAGTGAATGATAGCTAGGCAACCAAGGCAACATAGTGAACCCCTGTCTTGACAACAACAAATAACACAAACCCCCAAAACTACCTACTTACTTTGAGCTCTTTCCTATGCTACGTGCTTCTCAGAGTTTGTCTTATTTAGTCCTTTTAATTGTTGGGAATAGTTACTAGTGCTCTCTTCGTTTTATGGGCAAGGATTGTTAAGTAAGTTAGGCCAGCCATGAAGCCCAGACACTGAATACCTACCCTGACCTCCCAAGTTGTCTTTAGGTCGCTGTTCCCTTCCGCTTACGTGAGATATCTGGAAAGGTATGGGGAGCAGAGGCAGGCTCTGATATTCTAAGTGTTTCTTCAGGTCCAGCTTTTATGTGGGTTCTGGGGATCCAAACTCAGGTCCTCACGCTTATGAGACAACATCCTACCAGCTTAGTCATCTTCCAGTTTATCAGTAGCAGTCTCTTCTCTGGATTTCCCTCTTAGTAGCATTATAGTTCCTAAGTTGGCTCCCACAGACAGTCTCTCAAATGTACATCTCTAATCTCCATTCCTTTTGAAATGGTTACTCGTGTGCTGTTTTCTCATGTCCACTTGATAATACCACAGCCCTCAGGTCCTGATGTCAGCTTTCTCCCTGAGCTTCTTTATCCCTTCTGTTGACCCTGCCCAGTTCTCAGGCTCAAACCCTTGGATCCTCTTGAGTTAACCCTTGGTCCTGTTCTCCACACTCCATTTGTAGCTATTACCTTTGTGGAATTTACCAAGATCTCTGAGTTCGAGGCCAGCCTGGTCTACAAATCGAGTTCCAGGACAGCCAGGGCTACACACAGAAATCCTGCTTCAAAAAAAAAAAAAAAAAATGCCCAGCAGTGGTAGCACACACCTTTAACACCAGCACTCAGGCAGAGACAGGCAGATCTTCGTGTTCAAGGACAGCCTGGGCTACAGAGTGAGTTCCAGGATAGCCAGGGCTACACAGAAAAACCCTGTCTTGGAAAAAAGTGGGGGGTGAGGACACACAAGCCCATCTGTGGTACCAGCTTAAGTGAAAGGCTGGCAATAGGAAAAGAAGCCTCACTTCCTTGATGGAAAAAAAGAAAGGAAGAAAGAAAAAGAAAATACCGTACAAGCTTACCTGCTGCCCTATCCTATAGAGGCATTTTCTCAATTCAAGTTCCTACCTCTTGATGACTATCAAATTGACATAAAATTAGCCAGCACATTTGAGGAAAAATGATGGATTCAGCTCCTCCCGTGCAGAGCCTAAAGTGATTGTGTTTTAGCTGAGTCAGTGTGTCTGGTAGGCAATGGGACACATGGCTTTGGAGCTCAGGAAAGGACTAGAAGTTGACAGAGTTAAAGTAATACCTGAAGTAATTCGAGTAAATGAGGTCATTGGGAGGATTTGGATGCACAGCCTCATTTTAGGGATGGGCCTGGGTTGGTAAGTGAGTAGAAGATCAGGAAGTCAGGAAGTGGAGGCAGCAAGTTCAGACAAGTAGTTCAGAAGGTTTCTCTATAAACATGGAGGAATGTAATGCAGTCGTTAACTGGAGTAGCCTGAAGCTAAGAGAGGGTGTGTGTGTGTGTGTGTGTGTGTGTGTGTGTGTGTGTGTTGGTGGTGATGATGATGATGATAGACAGGACACACTCATGTCTATTAAGGAACAGGGTCTGCTGACTTCTAGTTCAGGGTTATTGGATCATCCTAACCTCCGTGAAAAAGTGCTAGCCCAGTTAATATCAGGAATTCTGGGTCAGACAGAGACATACTCTTTTGGCGGAGACAGCCTTCTTTGTCTCTAAAAAGCCACAGGCTGCTTTCAACCACTCATGGTGACTCTGCACCCCTGCCCCCAGGAAATCACTTGAGGACTGACTCAGAGGACCAGTTTTTCAGGATGTCTTATCTTTCCAGCTCCTAAAGATATTTTTCTCCCATTGGACCTACAGGAGACACCTCTATTTTTTCAAGACTCTGCTGTGGGTACCTGCAATGGGCTCTGGCAGGGAAGCTGGAGAAACACTCAGAACCCAGGAAGACAGATGTTTCTCATCAGCTTCTGCAACGCAGTTAAGGTACTCTCACATTACTCCATGACTGTTGGATGTCCAGCCCTGCTAGTACAGCTGTGGGTCAGAGTTCATCACTATCTCCCTCCACCTGGAGACAGAAAAAATAGATGGAATAATCTACCAGTTACAACATAGACGTCTGGAACCTTGTAAGAGAGCCCTCAGGACAAGGAATCCAGGAGAACTCTTCCAGGGAGTCCAGCATACCTACTTGATGGAAAAAAAGACAAAGCTATAATTTCCAAATACCCTCAATCACCCTGAATGATCCTGGGCATAGATGTGCTTTTCCTTCCTTCCTTCCTTCTTTCCTTCCTTCCTTCTTTCCTTCCTTCCTTCCTTCCTTCCTTCCTTCCTTCCTTCCTTCCTTCCTTTTTAATGGCAACACTATTTAAAATTTATTTATTTTTCTTAAGCATTTGTTTCAGAACCAGGACAGAACTCTAGGAGTGTGTTTGCATTGGTATAACGAAGGAGTCTTCCGGTGGTGTACCAAGCTTCTATCTTCCTCCCACTGGGCCATGCCACACCCAGAACAAGCAGTCCTCTGAATCAGAGTGATCTTTTCCCAATGCAGCATCCCTGCACTGCTACACCAAGTACTACAGCGACTCCGTCTCACTTAAGAGTAAGGTCAAAGTCTTTATGGTAGTCTTCCAGACTCGCTCTACCTGCTTCCCTTTCAGCCTTGTCTGCTGACAGTCTGCTAGCCACTTAGATCTCCATAAGATGCTCACCCACATGCTTACCACCAGCCTGGATCCTTTGTATTTGAGGACCCTTTTGCCTACAGCCTCTTTCTCTCAGATATTTCCACCGCTTGCTTGTTTCTCTAAGCCTTCTGTTTCCTTTGTCCTGGGTTCTTAGCTATTTCCATCCATGCATGAGTCTGGTGGGCCTCTTGTCTCATCTGCTTCCTTTTTATTTTTTATTTTTAAAAGGCTAAGTAATTTTAAAATGTGTATACGCATGTGTGCCATCAGGTTCTCTGATAATGCGATACGCTATGGGCCATTTTCCTCCCTAACCACAGCACTTTGCATACACATACATGTGTTTCTGGAGTCAGAGCCACATTTCGGAATGGGGTGGGGCTCTCTCCTGTTCCCCCCCACACACACTTCTGAATTTCTGGTTGTTGCTGGCTCTCCAGATAGTCTTCCTCAGCTCCTTTCAGAAGCCAGAAGTTTCTTCTCATATTTTCAACATTTATTTGCAAGCAAACTATGTTTTTTGTGATGGGTTTCTCGCTCTGCCACTCAAGCTGGCTGTGCTCTTCTCCTGTCTCAGGCTCCTTAGTAGCTGTGCACCTGGCTACACTCAGCCATACATATTTTATGCATCAGTTGACTTGACCCCAAGAGGAAGGAACTATTACAGTCCCAATCTTACAGATGAGAGAATTATGGGCTACTTGCTTTGCCGGTGCCTCCTAGTACCAAGTCAACAGTTTCTTTTCTCTGCACAATGAATATAATCTATTAATGGCTGTTTTCTGTGACCTCTCGATTCTACCTCCTGAAACCCGCCTTCTCCCTACCCTAGCCCGTACCTCTGAGGTCATCCCTCGTTAGTTATTTTTAGCTGCTGTTATCTGTGATTGATCCCATGTCCGACACCTGAAGTCTACTGTCTTTACCCCCACTGCTCTAGCACCCTCTCTTTACCCAAGCCACATGTCAACTGACCACAGGTGGCTTTTTTGCTTGTGCACATATGAGCTGTGGCAGGGTTTCATTTCCCCTTCCATTCTCAGCCCAGCTTTGCTGGCCTCTGTGATTCTCACTGGCCCTAATTGGGACATAGCAGACCTTTTCACAGTAGCCTCGGCATTTCTGGTTCCCAAATCACAACTGAAGTCCAAGAAGGAAGAAGACAGCTAACTGAGTGCCTTATTCTGTTCTAGAACCTGTGTGAGTCATGGCGTCACAGAATGAAATTCTGAAAGGCCTCAGCTTCTAGGTACATCCAACTGCCCTTCTTACGGGCTCCTGATGTTGTGAGATAACTGGTTTAATTCCCTTCTCTCTGTAGATTTTGATGATTGAGGACCTTTCTGCAGCACAATTGACCGTTAGCTGCCCTTTGGCCAGCAATATACTGCTCAGACGCTGTATGAGAAAAACACCTGCCCTGGGATTTAACCACATCTTCCCCTGCTCAAATCTCAGACTAGCCAGAAAAGTTTTACTTGGGTTTATCACCCACTATTTTTCTCTTAGCTGGACAGTGCAGTATATCATCGCAAAAGCAATTTATGAAAGTCTATCAACACATAATATGAAAAAATGCAAATAAAATTCCAGATGGGGAGATGGTCTGGTGACCTTAACCCAATCCCTGCTACCCACATGAAAAGCCAGATGTGAGGCCTTTTAATCCCAGCACTCTGTAGAGGTAGGAGGATCTCTATGCTTTGAGGCCAGCCTGGTCTATATAGTGAATTCTGGAACAGCTAGGACCATACAGTGAGATTTGGTCTCAACAAAAGAAAAATAAAAAAGCCAGATGTGATGGTACACATAGGTAATACCCATGGTAACTGGCAGCCCAGGGTCAGACATAATCAAGAGAGACCCTGCCTTAAAAACAAAATAGGCCGGGTGGTGGTGGCGCACGTCTTTAATCCCAGCACTTGGGAGGCAAGAGACAGGTGGATTTCTGAGTTCGAGGCCAGCCTGGTCTACAGAGTGAGTTCCAGGACAGCCCGGGCTACACAGAGAAACCCTGTCTCAAAAAACCAAAAAAAAAAAAAGATGGGTGGCAGTAGCTCACACCTTTCATCCCAGCATTTGGGAGGCAGAGGCAAGTGGATCTTGGAAGTGTGAGGCCAGCCTGATCTACAAAGTGAATTCCAGACAGCCAGGGCTGCATAGAAACCCTGTCCTAAAAAAAAAAAAAAAAAAAAAAAAAAAAAAGGAAGGAAAGAACTAACATCCTAAAAAGCTGTCCTCTGACCTCTACATGGGTGCTGGGGTACACATGCATCTATGACTACACCTACACACACACACACACACACACACACACACACACACACAATGTACAATTTGATAAATTTGACAAACTGAAAACACCTGTGTGACCTATATATGATCAAAAAGTTAAACATTACCAGCACTTAGAGCCCGACCCCAACCCCACCCCAGCTTCCTCCTACTACAAAACTCCAAAGGTGGCCACTATTCTGATAACTTCTAAGGTAGAGATGATTTGATCCCACCAATGCAATTTCAAAAGAAACATCATCTTGATCACCAGCCTCTTGGTGTTTTGTTTTGTTTTGTTTTTGTGGCAAGGTCTCTCTCTCTCTAACTCTGGCTGTCCTGGAACTCGATCAGTAGACCTGGCTGACCTCAAAACTCTATCCGCCTCTGCCTCCTGAGTGTTCAGATTAAAGGCATGTGCCTCCACACCTGACACATACTGTGTTCTTAAGAAAGGGCCCAGGTAATGTCTGATGACTTCCTCTGATGTTGAAGCTCGACCACTACTGCTTTTATTCCCCACCCAAGGAACATAGAGGCTCTGGGAGGAGTTTCTTACATGCCTGACAAGGCACTTGGGCTTTGACTACTTTAATGAGAAAAATCTTCACCTTACAAAGTCACCTATTGCATTGACAAGACTATTCTGGTAACTTGGTTTTAGGTGGCTTTATTTTTATTTTTTATGTATGGGTGTTTTGGCCATATGTCTGTATACCATATACATGTGTGTGTGGTACCCTATGAGCCAGGAGAAGGCCTTGGATTTCTTGGAACTAGAGTTATAGATAGTTGTGGCCTGCCATATGAGTACTGTGAATAGAACCCGAGTCTTCTGGAAGAGCAGCAAGTGCTCTTATGCTCTTACTTGCTGAGCCATCTCTCCATCCCTAGTGGTGTGTGTGTGTGTGTGTGTGTGTGTGTGTGTGTGTGTGCGCGCGCACAGCATCAGGTGTCTTCCTCAGTCACTCTACACTTACTATTTGAGACAGTCTCTTATTGAATCCAGAGCTCAGCCATTCAGCTCTACTGTCAGTCTAGTATTCTAGACTCCTGTTCCTTTCTCCAGTAATTGGATTACAGGCACATGCTGCATGTCTGGCTTTTTACATGAGAACTGGGGGGTTCAGATCCTTGTGCTTATGCAGCCAGACCTTTATCTCTCTTACTTTAAAAAAAATCCTATCACTGGAGCTGTCTCCCTAGCCTCTCATTTTAGTTTTAAACAGTTTAAATACACACACACACACACACACACACCACCACCACCACCACCACCACCACCACCACCACCACCAGCAGCAGCAGCAGCAGCAGCAACAGCTCATACACCACTTTCTTTCTTGTCCTTGTTGTTGTTTGTTTGGTTTGGTTTTTGTTTGTTCGTTTCTGAGACAGGGTTTCTTTGTATAAAATCCCAGACTGTCCAGGAACTCACTTTTATACCAGACTGGCCTCAAACTCACAGAGATCCAAGTGTTGTGATAAAGGAGTGATTAAAAGCATATCACCATGCCTGGCCCTTTTCTGTCTTTCTCTCTTCCTTCCTTCCTTCCTTTGTTCCTTTCTTTCAATTTTTTGCCAACCAAATCCAATCCCTAGTCTTATTCTTCCAGAGTTTGTAAACACAGTAATCATATTTCAAGTACAGAGACATCCTAGTGGTTCCCAAGTCCCAGGGATCCTCAGACCTCCTGTGTCAAGGATGTATCCCAAACAACATTTGCAATAGTGTGCTCCTCTGGACACCAGTCCCCAGAAATGTTTTCTGAAAGCTGAGTTCTGAACTCAGATAAGTTGAGGGTAATGCTGCATGATTTCCATTCTGTTTCTAGTATTTCATTTTACATGAGCACAGAGTGGACTCTAGGAGATCCTAAAGTAGAAAACTTGGCTTCACTTTGTTACTATTTTCAATACTTATTTGACTTAAACTACGTTTTCCCCCTGCAAAATGTCTAGAATTTTTCTCAGATTTACAGTCCTGAGAACAGCAAAGAGCTTTAAACATTCTTTAAAGATGTGTTGTTAAATCGGGGGCTACTGGCTCCTGGTGTTTGTTACTAGATTGTCCAAATCAAGATGGGCTATGAGTATAAGATACACACCAGACTTCCAAGTCTTAGTATAAAAGTAAAGTGTCAGTAATGTTTAAAAGATTTATTTATTTTTATTGCATGTATGTAGCTGATTTGCCTGCATATATATCTATGTACTATGTATATGCAATCTCTGAAGAGGCCAGAAGAGAGTATAGGGTCCTCTGGAACAGGGGAGTTACAAATGGTTATGAGCTGCCATGTGGGTTCTAGAAACTAAACCCAAGTCCTCTGTAAGAACAGCATGTCTCCAGCCCCCAAATGTCAAATTTTGCATTCATTACATGTTGAAATAATAACTTTTTTTTGAAAATTTAGGCTTAAATGCTATTAAAATTAATTTCACTAACATGAATAATGAACTAAGCCACAAATCTTAGAGCAAAGAAAGGCCAGTGACTGGGAGAGAGTCAGAGCTGCTTGTGGTCCAGGAGATGGGTAGAAGAAGGCTGGTGATCTTGGCTCTGCATCTGAAAGCTGTGATTAGGAACCAAAAATCTGTGGGAGGGGAAGATGCTAAGTTCAGGACAGCTCAGAGTTTCAGAAATATGAGGGTGCTCAAATAGGCGTGCCCAAGATCAAGTGGCTAGCCTGGTCTGGGGCTTGGGAGACAGTTATGGGTAGAGTTGAAAAGGAAACTGTTTCCTCCAGGTGACTCATCTACAAAATGGGGGTGTAATCTCGGGGCTAGTGAGATGATAGGTTAAAAGTGTCTGGCACTGCACAGACATGCAGTAGCTGCTTGGGAGAGGCTAACTCTCGAATAGTCTCATTGCTGTGATGGTTAATTTCAGTTGTTATCTTGATGTGATCTAGAATTCTTTTAGAGGCTGGCCTCTGGGCATGCTTGGGAGGGAATATCATGATTTGGTTAACTGAGTGGGGAAGACTCACCCACTGTGAGTGGGTACCATGATCTGGAATGGGATCCTGGACAATATTGAAAGGAGAAAGAGACAAACACAAGCCTTCATCTCTGCCTTTTGACTGCAGATACAATGTGTCCAGCTGCCTTACTCTGCTGCTATGGGATTTTTCCCTGCTACCATGGACTGTATACCCTTAAACTGTGAACCCCCAACAAAGCAAACCCTTTCTTCTTTAAGTTGTTTTTGTCAAGATCTATAATCATAACAGGAAACAAAAGAAATAATACAGCTAAAGTCTTTGCACTAATGTTTTCACAGCCAGGGCGTCCTCTTCCGGTGCCTATGGGATCCATCCACATCTGTGTTCTAAAGTCCCCAGTGCAGGCAGGGTGAGGTGTTTCTAGAACTTGTGGGGAATGAGGAGAGAAGGCTGCTCTGCCCTGAAGCAGCTAGTATATGCAGTCCACAGTCCCCGCAGTACTGCTACCCCTAGCTCCACCAGGGAGGGCATCAGTAAACCTTGCTTCATTCTAAACCTCAGCCTCTGTGCTGGCTCAAGCGGGAGTCAGTTAGCTGGGCCCTTGCCTGTTTTGTTCTTGCCATCTTCTCTCTTCCAGAAAGCTGCTCGCTTTCTCTTGACCCACAAAAGACATCACTTCCTTGAAGACTTGGCTCATGTTAAGCCTCCTGGCGGCTTCTTCCTGGGGCAGAGGGCCAAAGTCCTGACAAGACTAAGATGAGGTTTTGGAACCAGGCCAAGCTAGAAAAACAGGAAAGATGACGAACCAAGCTGCCTCCTTTCTGGGGACTGTTTATTCCACTGTTCCTTCAATTGAGTTTTGTGGGCATTTTTCAGCCCTTGACATTTCACCCAGTGCATGACTCTGGCTTTTTCCTGCCCTACCCCCAGCACATCACTAGTTATAGAGACTGTTGGATGGATTCACTCCTGGAACCACTTGGCTAGTTGAACCCAATTCCTAGAAACCAGGAAGCACACAGACATATCTTAAACGACTGTCTATCATGTTTAGTAGGAGGAGCCATCTTCTAAAACCAGCCCCTCTACAACTTCTTGGGATAAGGAATGATGTTCCTCTTTGTTGTCATGAAAAAGGAAGGCTCAGAGTGATTCCCCAAAGTCACAGTCATGCAAGTGTAGCCTCCAGAAATGAGAAAGGTTGGAAGCAAGAAAGGGTGATTATGTATTCAGGGCAGAGTCTTGCGTGGTCATGGGCATTTCTGCTGTGATTTCTCACTCCACCACTTACTGGCCCAGGAATTCGGGCAAGTTCTTAATAGGAGGCAGTGTAGAGAAGCAGTTTAGAGCACAGGCCTGGGAGTCAAATGTCAGCTCTACCATCTGCTAGTTATGTGACCTTGGGCAACTTCCTTCGCCTCTCTGCACTTTGGTTTCCACAGCTATAAAGCAGGGTAATAATAGCACCTACCTCATCAACTTGTTGCAAGGATTAAACGTGATAATCCATGGCGAGCACTTAGCACGCTGTCTGGCTCATGATCCAGTGCCATCTATGTCAACTATGGGATGAATGTGGGCCTAGTCAACTTTGGCCACCACCTGTCATCCTGGTGGCTCTCGCTCAGCACTTGGCACATGGTAGGTACTTGCTGCCTTGGCCACTGAAGGAGCTGTTGGAAATTGACTCAGTGTTTCTGAAAACAGGCCTCAGGCAAATGTGTAGGAGGAGATTCTGGAGGAGGAGGATTTTTCAAGAGTTTCCCAACCAACAAGCAAGTAATTACTCTTTGCACGCTAGTATAAACTTGAAAATATTTCCAGATGGGAAATACCCATTGGATCCACATGTCACACCCATTTCCAATGGCAGCCCATTCGAACAGAAACATTCCTGTGTTCACACCTATAGAAGTAAGCTATACTCACTTAGCTATTCACATGACACGCAAACCAAAGGCAGTTTAAAGTCTTAGGTAACCCCACTTCAAAAGAGTTGCTGATTGCTTATTTGAAGCATGCCTTTTTAAACATCCCTGTGCCTCTGCCTCTTACTTTTTAGCTCACTGTGTGTTTGATACTTCGGGTTCGCTAATGTCTGTACCTTAGGGATAGGCCCAGGTGGGATAGACCACAGAATTCACAAAACACTTAAAAGGTAGTAAGAATTTCACAGTGCAGTGACTCACTTATTCAACATAGCATTTGGGACTTTGGAAAACTGGAAATGATGAATCAACGTGTCACCTGGAGTCAGAGAGAGATCTGAGACTGAATCAGCAGATGACCTTACTTGCTGAATGGGTATATACCTTCTCACTAAGCCTCAGTGAGAACACAGGGTGAGTAATATGGCCGTGATTAGCACAAAAGTTACATTTTTGCTACATAATTCCTTTTATGTAGGGAACAGAGCAGAAGGAGCCAGACAGGCTGGTTTCCATGGCCTTGGGGCCAGTCACTTCCCTTCTGAGATTCCCAGGTTCCTCATTTGAAGCATGGAGACAATCTCCTTGCCTTGAAAGGCACATTTTCTTTACTCATTCATTCATTCATTCACTCACTCACCCATTTATAAGAGATGGTGCTTCCTAAAGGATAGATTGCTCTATGTGGTAGCTATCTAGGGCGGGGGTAATGGGGTCATTTGGTAGATTATATTATTGCTCAGCAAATATTTACTTCACCTAGCCCTCCCCACTTCGAGAGGAATATAATTTCCTCACTCTGGATTTAGCCACGTGACTCGCTTGAGCCAGAAGAATACGAGCGGAAGCGGCAGCTGCCAGCTCCAAGCCAGCTCCAAGCCGCTGAGTGTTTCCTTTTCCACCTCTTGAGCAATTGTCCTTGGCCATGAGAATACCAGATAGTGGGGAGTCCTTCAGCTGGACAAAGAAGGAGCAGACATGGGAGACAGCTGTCTGTGACCCAAAGCTTGGAGGCCAGCCTGACCTGGCTAACCCACAGACCCCTGGGTGAGAAATGAATGTTCACTGTTACACGAGATGAGTTTCTGGAAGCTTTAAGAATTCTTATTTTAATTAATTAATTAATTAATTAATTAATTAATTTAGGTGATTGATGCTTGCAATGGTATGCATTCTATGATCTAATCAAAGTAATTAGGAAAATCCCTTCAAAACTTTTTTTAAGTGAGAATATTAAAATCTTTTCTTCTGCTTTCTGTCCTCCTCTTTCTTATCACTCCCTTCTCCTGACCCTGCCCCCCCGCCCCGTGTGTGTGTGTGTGTGTGTGTCTGTGTGTCTGTGTGTATGTTTGTGTAGGCCAGATAGCAACCTCGTGTTGATATCAGAACTCAGAAACCCTCTACTTTGTTTTTATCTTTTTTTTTTTTTTTTTTTTGGTTTTTCGAGACAGGGTTTCTCTGTGTAGCCCTGGCTGTCCTGGAACTCACTCTGTAGACCAGGCTGGCCTCGAACTCAGAAATCTGCCTGTCTCTGCCTCCCAAGTGCTGGGATTAAAGGCGTGCGCCACCACCGCCCGGCTTGTTTTTATCTTTTAATTAAATTATGTATTATTATCATGTGCATGATGCATGTGTGGGCATGTGTACACAGCATCTGTGTGGAGTCTGAGTACAACTTTGTAGAGTCAATTCTCCCCTTTTATCTTTGCATAGCTTCTGAGGGAGGAACTCAGGTCTCCAAGATTGTACAAAAACTTCTTACCAGCTGAGCCCTCTAACAATTTTGAAATATTTGAGTTATTGTTAATTATAGTAAACCTATAGTAATGAAGATGCATTCTTTCCTTCTAACTCCAGTTTTGTTTCTGTTAACTTGTGTTTCTTCTCTCCTTCCCTTTCTCTGGAAGTTGATTTTATGTAATCCCATCGAGAAGAAATCAGACCAAAGTGAATCTTTAACTGTCCTGACACTGGCTGTAGCTTGGAATCTGGAGAAGGATTTTCTGTTTAGGTGACATTTGACCTGGGATCCTAATGTCTAAAAAGGACTGATCCTGTGGCCAACTTGGGGGTGGGGGAGAAGCTGTCTAGTCAAAGGAGGAACTATATATACATTGGCTTCCAAGTTGGGAGAAACTCCACCCAGATTTTGATGGATGAGCAGAAAAGAGGTCTGAGCCCTAGACATCGCTCAGGCGCTATCTCACAACCTCAGCTCCAAAGCTGAACGTTCCAGACCTGTTTTTCTTCTTCCTTTCCCTTCTCAGCCCGAGAATGACACCACCATCTGTCTACTTAATTGCCCAAACTAGAAAGCCGCACCCTCCCCTTCTTCTTCCCCCTTTCCCCTCCCCTTCCGCCAGTCCAGAATCATCTGTCTTCAAGTCCTGCCAACACACCCCGGTCCTTCTTTTTATTTAACCACCAGAGTTGAAAGCATTGCCCTTTCTTGCTTGGACACAGCAAAAGCCAGGCCCCTGACCCCCTGGCTTTTGACCCTTTGTTTGTCTTTTGTTGATTGTTTGTTGTTTTGTTTGTTGTTTGTTTTTTCAAGACAGGGTTTCTCTGTGTAGCCCTGGATGTCCTGGAACTTGCTCTGTAGACCAGGCTGGACTCAAACTCACAGAGATCCACTTGCCTCTGCCTCCCTGGGGCCTAGGTACTGTTTTATTTTTAAGAAAGAGGCTTACAGCCGGTCAGCGGTGGCACACCGCTGCAGTCAACGCGCTCTGGAGTCTGAGGCGGCCGTCTCCCGAGTTTGAGTCCCGCCTGTGCCCTAGGGGAAAAAAACTTTACAAAAAGGTGGCACACGCCTTTAATCCAGCACTTGGGAGGCAGAGGCAGGCGGATTTCTGAGTTCGAGACCAGGCCTACCGAGTGAGTTCCAGGACAGCCAGGGCTACTCAGAGAAACCTTGTCTCGAGGAAAAACAAAAAACAAAAAACAAAAAACAAAGAAAAAGTCTTTCATACTTTCGGCTGGCCTCAAACTAGGCGTATAGCTGAGCTGAGGATAATCTTGAACCCTTGATCTGGTAGAGTCCTCCCAAGGGCTAGGGTTAGGGTTATAGGCATGTGCCCTCTTCTAACCAGTGGGCTTATTTTTAAAACCAATCATCCTTACTTTGTGAGTGGGTACAGAAACTGTACATCCATACCATGAAAGTATTCAGCAACAAGAACCTTTTGGCAATTAAAAGGGGAGTTTGGGGGCTGAAGGGATGTCTCAGTGGTTAAGACCGCTCACTGCTCTTCCAGGGGACCTGAATTCATTTCCTAGCACCCTTATCAGGCAGCTTACAACTACCCGTAACTCCAGCTCCAGCTTCTTTTAGCCCCCACATTCATGTGCAATTATTCACCCTACCCCTGCTACATACATGCACATAGAAATATGTCTCAAAAAATAAAATAAGAACCAGACTTGGTTAGTGAATGTCTTTAATCCCAGCACATGAGAGGTAGAGAGGCAGACAGATCTTTGTGAGTTCAAAGCCAGCCTGGTCTACAAAGTGAGTTCCAGGACAGCCAGGGCTGTTACACAGAGAAACCCTGTCTCAAAACAACAACCAACCAAAGGTGGGTGTGGTGGTGCATGCCTTTAATTCCAGCACTTGGAGGGTGGATCTCTGTGAGTTTGAGGCCAATGTAGTCTACAGAGCTAGTTCTAGGCCACAGCTCCAAAGAAACTCTGTCTTGAATAACAAAAAATAAATAAGCGAAACGAATTTTTATCCCCTTTCAGTGGGTAGAGCAATGGAAATTGTAACCAATCCAGAATCTGTAATTGATATTTTAACTTTATTTATTTATTTATCTATCTATTTATTTATTTATTTGAGTACACAAGTAGCTGTCTTCAGACACACCAGAAGAGGGCATCGGACCCCATTACAGATGGTTGTGAGCCACCGTGTGGTTGCTGGGAATTGAACTCAGGACCTCTGGAAGAGCAGTCAGTGCTCTTAACCACTGAGCCCTTTAATTTTCAATTTAACATTTTTGATTTGGTTCCTTATTTGTTTTTGCAGTGCTGAGATTGAGTTTAGGGGCCTTGCCCTTCTGGTCAGTCACTCCAGGACTGATCTCCATCCCTGTCATGGCTCTTGCAGTTTTCGAGTCGGTCTCACTGAGATGCACAGGCTGGCCTGGATCCTCCCTTGCAGCTTGCTGAGTAACTGAGTTTAAGCCCTCTCCCATCAGCCTGGCCTTTGGTTTTACTTTTACATTTCTTCTCTCTTGTGCCAAGAACCTGAATTTTTTTTTTCTTTTTTTGGTTTTTTGAGACAGAGTTTCTCTGTGTAGCCCTGGCTGTCCTAGAACTCACTCTGTAAACCAGGCTGGCCTTGAACTCAGAAATCTGCCTGCCTCTGCCTCCCAAGTGCTGGGATTAAAGGGGTGTGCCACCACTGCCTGGCTAAGAAGAACCTGAATTTTTAAAAAGTATATATTTTAGGCCCAGCATGGTGGTGATGCACACCTTTAATCTCAGCATTCAGGGAGCAGAAGCAGGAAGATCTCTTTCAGGCCAGATAGGGTTACATAGTAAGATCCCTTTTCTACACTCTCTTCCAAACTTTACAGCCTTTCTTGTTTTATTTTTATTTTTATTTATTTTTTTTTTTTTGGTTTTTTCGAGACAGGGTTTCTCTATGTAGCCCTGGCTGTCCTGGAACTCACTCTGTAGACCAGGCTGGCCTCGAACTCAGAAATCCGCCTGCCTCTGCCTCCCAAGTGCTGGGATTAAAGGCATGCGCCACCACCACCCGGCCCGCCTTTCTTGTTTTAATCCCTACTGATTCCAATTAGTAGCACTCACACATGCACTCACACATGGTATGAGGTCTTCACTGGAGGATGCCCAATTTATAAGAGGCCAGACCTCTAATAAAACAAAATCAACCAACTGACTTTCCCCAGTACCCATCAACTGCCAGTAGCTCCCTAGCTAGGGGTGGGGGCTTGTGTGTCTCTCTGCTCTCCATGCTGGAGTGCTGACTGGCTTGATCTTGCTCAGGTCTTGTACAGGCAACCACAGCTGCTGTGAGCTCATGAGTGCCGTGGTCCTGTCACGTCCACAGCATACTGTTAATCCCCAATCTTCCCAAACTCTGACTTCAGTCTTTCTACCTTCTCTTCCCCAGTGAAGAAAAACCTGGCTTTAAAAAAAGTATGTTTCTATTATTTACATTGTGTGTGTGTGTGTGTGTGTGTGTGTGTGCACAGATGTGCCATAACATACGGAGGCCAGAGAAAAACTCATAAGATTCAGTTGTTTTCTTCACCCATTTGGGTCCTAGGGATTGATCTCAGGTGATTTAGCTTGGTGGCAAACAGCTTTACCCAATGTTCCATATTGCTGGTGCCAAACCTGTTTTTTAATGGTACCATTAGATTCATTTGCTTTGCCTTACAATATGTATAAAAGCAATATTGTTAATGATATGATTGCTGGAGACATTTTATGATTAGAAACATTTTTTTTTTTTTGATTCTTACCTTTTGGGTATACTCTGATGGGAATATATAATCAAATCACTCTGCTTAAAAGTAATTTGAAATAATTCCTCTGTAAACCATCAATTTAGTTTATAGTTTGGTACTTTGCTTCATTTTGCTTTCAAGTTCTAGGGATTACTTTAAAATCAATCTTGCTTTTAATAATTACGTGGAACATTTGTACCATCCCATAGCTGAGTCTAAAAAAAAAAATACACTCAAGTCAGTCTAGCTTCTACACCTGACTTCTCCACATGAATCTCTCCTTCTCCCATGGGAAATTTTATTTATTTATAAAAATGTATTTTTACTTATACATATGTGTGTGTCATCTATGTGCATGTACCCGAGGGGTCTAGGTGAGAGTGTTGGATCCCCTGGAACTGAAGTTACTGATAGTTGTGAGCCACCATGTGGATGCTGGGATTCAAACCAGAGATCTCTGAAAGAGCACAAATACTCTTTACCACTGAGCCATCTATCCAGCCCCAAATAAATAAATCTGCTTGTGCCTCTGTGTGTATGTGTGTGTGTGTGTGTGTGTGTGTGTGTGTGAGAGAGAGAGAGAGAGAGAGAGAGGAGAGAGAGAGGAATATACTTTCTCTTTGTGCTTTTCCACCTATACTTTTCTGCCTCAGTTTCTCAAAAATCGGAAGGCGTAACAAAGCACACATCCCTGTAGTTGACAAGACTAACTGGGCAACTGGGGTTAAAATATTACACTGGAACATAAGGGATGTTTGATAAATATTAGCTGCCTTTATCATACCTACCAGGGGCAGGAGGGATAGAGGCCTGTGAGCAGGTGGGACCAGTTGAGTTAAATGGTGTGGGCCTCTGAGGATCGATTCTGCCTTGCTCCTCTGCCCCTATAGGGGTGGTAGGAATCCTATAACCCAGAGACAAGATAGACTCAGAGATGAAAGCATGGATCAGAGCTAGATACTAGCACAGACGGTGGCCTCTAAGATCCTACATACCTCCCTTCCCAAGAACATGGGTGTTGGCCACATACCTGAAACTCCTGAGACTCTGATGAACTCTGGAATAAGGCAGGGGAAGTTCCCACGTGACTATCTATATTTAACCTTCATTTATTTAGAGTACATATTTACCACGGGACAGCATGGACCCTGGAGATAGAAATTAAATCTAATCACAGGGTGGGGGTGGGGTGTCATTTCATTTTGAGACAGTGTGTTAGGTAGCCCATTAAACTGACTGTGTAGCCAAGGATAACCTTGAACTTCTGATCTTTTTGCCACCAGTCTCTGAATGTTGGGATTACAGACATGTACTACCATGTCCTTTTATGTTGTGCTAGGGATCAAACCCTAGGCTTCACGCATGGTAGTTAAGTACTGTACCAACTGAGCTACATCCCTAGCCCCAAAAGGCATCTTACATATCTGTCTTACGGCACAGTAAAAGATGAGGTCATGAGGTCTCTGTGTGAGAGAATGGAAGATCAAGGAAGGAATACAGAAATACCTGCTGAGGGGCAGCTTTGCTCACTGCATGTGTGTGTCTGTGTCTGTCTGTCTGTGTCTGTGTCTGTCTGTCTGTGTGTGTCTCTGTGTCTGTGTGTGCCCGTGTGTGTGTCTGTGTGCATCTGTGTGTCTGTCTGTGTTTAGGTCTATCCTGTTTAATATGGAAGCTAAGAACTCTGTGTGGCTCCATCTCTAGAAACTCACATCATTTCAGAAAGATCTATTGGATAATATTGTTCTACTCTAGTGAGACAGCACACGTGGGAACGTTGATTGATGTGCGTGGTGTGCCATCAGGTAGTACTGCTTTTGAAGGCCTACCTGAGGGTCCCACCTCTGTGCCCCATAAAATAAGCCCAGAAAGATCCTCAGAGGGTCCTTGGCAGTTGCCTGTGTCTGTATGATTGTCCAAGTCTGTCTCTCAGGTTCTTTGTCCCTCCTCCTGTCTCTAAGAAACACCTGCCTGCAGTTTTGGCTCTTCCATCCTCATTCCTCAGATATGGTCCATCTCTTCTCCAAGTGTCTTTCTCAGGATCCCAGAAAGCCTCAGGTCAGGTTGGTTCTCCATCATCTATTGCCTAGGCTTGATGGAGGTGGTTGGGACAGTGCCTGGAGGTGAAGAGCAGAAAGGGCAGCCTAAGTTGGTTCCTACTGAATTGCTGCTGGCTTATATTTCCTGTTTTCTGCAGCCAGGTCCTTGGACCTATCAAAGGGTGATATGGAAGCCTGCCCCTTCCTTTCACCATGCTGTTTACTTCTGAATAAAGGGAAATGGAACTGCCCAGGAGTCCCGTCCGTTAGCTAGGCTACCAACACTTTCTAGTCTCCAACTGAGACCTTAGCTCTCAGTTCCATTCAGGTGCCTGCGCCCACCCCATCAAGGCTTCCTCCAGCATCAGAAGGAACAATTGCAATTGTTCTACGAAACTGATGCCCCAGACCCACAGGAAGTCCCCCACCCATCTCTATTGTGCAAGGATGATATGAATACTGCGATGTTGTCCAAATTTCACTCAATGCTGGTGGTGTGCTCTGAGCCAGGCCCGAGGGATGCTAGGACATATGAAGCCCCTGCTTCTCGCTTGTCCGTCCTAGAGGAAGAGACAGACATCAAAGGAAAGGGGATTCTGGCAGAATTGTGTGGGCTGGTGAGTCTCTAAATTAGGCTACCTTTGTGGACCCCATGGCTACCCCTGTTCTATGGGGACTGAATCTCAGCTCCCTCCAGTTAGCTCTGCTGCCACCCGAAATTCAGTTGCTGGTATTGCTCGGTATTTCTCTGAGCTGAGACCTCTGACCCATTCCACTTCCGGACAAGGGCTGGATTTGGGCTGCAGCAGTGAGTGAGCTCTGGCGACTGTTGAGCAGTTTGTCAAGTGGAGACTCCGAGTGGTCAGACTCTGGAACAGCAATGGTCAAGCTGAGCTATGGAGTGGTAGCTACTGTCTGAGCTCTGATCCAGACACAGTTGACTATTGCCTCTGAAACCTCAAGAAACCTTGTCTTGGTTCCAGTTGCTGATGGAGACCTAACCCTAGTCTGGGCAGAGAGTCTGTCTTCCTAAACAGCATGTCTTTTGTTTTGTTTTGTTTTGTTTTGTTTTGTTTTGTTTTGTTTTGTTTTGTTTTGAGACAAGGTTTCTCTGTATAACCTTGGCTTTCCTGAACTTATTTGCAGATCAGGCTAGCCCTGAACTCAGAGAGCAGCCTGTCTCTGCCTTCCAAGTGCTGGGAAATTCTCAATCTTCCTAATGCTGTGACCTTTTAATACAGTTCCTCATGTTGTGACTCCAACCATAAAATTACTTTCATTGCTACTTCATAACTATAATTTTGCTACTGTTATGAATTGCAATATACATATCTGATACGCAAGATATTTGATATCCTGAAATGGTCATTCGACCCTCAAAAGGATCTCAATTTACAAGTTGAGGACCAATGGTAAGGACAGGTATAACATGTACCACCACACCCAGCATCATATTTTATTGTATATATTAATTTGTTTATTTGAGATAGAGTTTAGGCTGGCCTTGAACTTATGATCTTCTAACCTTAGCTTTCCAACTAGTAGAATTATAGTTTTGTACTGCCATACCTGGCCAACAGCTTTTATTTAAAATCTGTAATATTGGAGCTGGAAAGATGGCTCCGTGGTTAAGAGGACTGGCTGTTCTTCAAGAGGACCCAAGTTCAATTCCCAGTGCCCACATAGCAGCTCACACCTCTCTGTAATATCTGTTACAGAGGACTAAACATCACCATACAGACATAATACAGTAATGTACATAAATTAATGTACATAAAATAAAAAATAAATTCTTAAAGATCTGTAATATGCCTGGTGTTACTTTTTAAATCATTATTTTCATTTGTATTCTTTCATACAATGTTTTTTGATCATATTTTTTCTTCTCTCTTAGCTCTGCCAATATCCTTCCCACTTTCTTACCCACACAAACTCCATGTTTTTTCCCTCAAAAAAGGCCCCTACAAAAAATGAAAATCAAAACAGTCAAACCAATAAGACAAAGAAAAAAAAATAAATCCAAAATAAATAGTACACAGAAAACATGGAGTTAAAAAAAAAAAAGGCAAAACAAAAAACAGGTATTACAGACAGGTGTTGTGTTGGCCAACAACTTCTGGGCATGAGGCCTGCCCTAGAATGTGGTTGATATACCTAATGTCCTCCATTGGAAAAAACAAACAAACAAACTGATTTTTTCTTCACCATCAAATAGAGACATTGTATCCACTTTCCCAGGTGTAACAGTCTCTGTGAGTTTGTTCATATGCTCACTGGTCCTGTTGTGTCTGGAAGACGCTCTTTTTGTGGAGTCAGCCACACCTTTGACTCTCTTAAGTTTTTACACTTCTTTTTTCCACTGGACCCCTGAGCCTTGAGCGAGCGAGGAGTTTGGTAAAGACATCCCATTTAGGGTTGGGTGCCCCCAAAGTCTTACTCACTTTCTGCACATTGCTCAGTGGTGGGTCTCAATGTTAATCACCACCCACCGCAAGCAGAGGCTGCTCTGATGAGTGTTGAGCCAGGCTCTGATCTCTGGGCTTCTTGTTTGACTTATTAAAAATTTTATTTTAAGTTTTATTTCAGTTTTGCTTTTCTTTAGTCATTCTATTTCTTTGTTAAATTCTGGTTTCAGATCTTGAATTGTTTTCATTACTTCATTCAACTGTTTAGGTTTTCGTGGTCTTTATTAAGGCATTTATTCATAACCTTCAAGGTCCTTGAAGAAATGAATAATTGCTATTTTGAAGTTTCTAATATGTATTTCAACTAAATTGGTTTTCCCAGGACACATTACAATAGGGCTTCTGGCTTCTGGATGAGTCACAGTGTCTTGGATCTTCATGTTTGTGTTTTGTACTGGGATCTAGGCATCTGAAGACACTGTATTTGTGGTCTTTCTTGGTGTAGGTATCTAGTCTTGCCTTCCTTGGGTGGGTGATCCAGTCTTTAGTTGCCATTGTCCAATCTGGGTCCCAGCCAAACGTGGCAGCTGTGGAGTCCCTGGTAGGGAGCAGTTCTGCGGGTTGGTGGGAGTCACAAAGGAATGTCGATGGGCTAGAAGAAATGGCTGGGTCCCAGCCAAGTGTGGAGGCTGTGGGGTCCCTGGCAGAGAGTGATTCTGGGCCTCAGCCAAGTGTGGCAGCTGTGGGTCCCTGGTCGAGAGCTGTTCTGTGGGTTTGTGGGATTACAAAGGAACGGAGATGGGGTAAAAGGAATGGCTGAAAGGGGCAACGGGAAAGAATTAGGGGACCCTGGGTCATGAGTCCAAGTCCAAAGCTATGGGATAGACTCAGAGGAGAAACCCCTGGTATCACTTTCATAAATAAGAATTTTTATAAAGCATCCATGTAACTGACATACATTGCCAGCATCCCAGAAGACATTTCAGGCTCCGTTATTTTAGTAACACATCTTTTTTGCTGCGACAGGATATAGGACAAAAGAGAGGTAAGTGAGGAAGGATTTCTTTTGGCTCACGGTTTGAGGGGGATAAAGTCCATTAGAGCGGGAAAGCTGAGACTCCTTACCCGGGCACATCTTGACTGAGCAGGAAATGGAGAGGGAGTGCTGGGGTCCCGACTAGGTTTTTCCTTTCTCCTCTCTTAGTCTGTGTGGGTGTCCAGTGTATGGCATGATGCTCTCCATGCACTGGGTTCATCTTTTGTCTTCAGCCATGGGAAATGAACTCACGGTCATCTTACGAGTGTGACTCCTTAAGTTCCAACTGCTTCAGTAGTAGGTTGTGACTCAACATGGACTTGTATAATGGAATGAGGGGCTGGGAGGCTTTTGGCAACAGTATTTTGGAACTTGCAATAACGAAACTGTTATTCAAAATCAAATGCACAGTGATTCGATGTTTCCTGGCAATGCTCATTCATGTTGTATTGTGTGGCTTCTCTGTAGTCTTGGCTCTGAGTATCACATGGGACAGTGCTTTGCATGCTGTGGAATCATGAAATGCCAGCCAGAGCTGCCTGAAACACAGCAGCTCAGAGGCTACTGTTTATTCTGTGTTATAAATTGCAGTCTTTTTTTTTTTTTTTTTTTACAGCACATGCAGTTTTCTGCTTTTATAGAAACATCATGATTTAATTGTGAAAAGTGACTTTTTATTATTTTCTTATTGTCATGCTTCAGAATATTAACTATCAAATTAACATGTCTTTGTTTATCACTATTTTTTTCAGTTGTATTCATTTTATGTGTATATATGAGTGTTTTTGTTAGCATGTATGTCTATGCATTATGTGTGTTCCTGGTGCCAAGGGAGGCAAGAAGAGGGCATTGGATGGCTGGGACTGGAGTTACATATGATTGTGAGCAGCCATGTGAGTATTTGGAATCAACTTTGGTCCTCCAGAAAAGCAGCAAGTGCTCTTGCCCCAAAATTAGCATAGCTTTGTATTATATTGTGTCAGAGCATTTAAAATTGCTGTTCAAGTGGTTGGTTCTAGTTTCATTAAAAAAATTGCTAAATGAACTTTGGTTTGGGATGGGGAGATAATTTCTAGCAATATCTGAAGTAGTCCAAAGGCACCCTTGTATGAAGTGGTATTCTCCACATCGGTGATTATAAAATCAAATTATCAATGACTCAAAAAAAATGTTAACTATGCTCTGTGTACTGCCATATCCAATATTTGGCCAGTGGAAAGACAGTTAAATGGATAAAGTGAAGGTCGAACAAGCCTGGTGACCTGAGTTCAGTTCCTGGATCCCATAGAGGAAGGAGAGAACCAACCTTTGAAAGTTGTCCTTTGACCTTCACATGTGTGTCATGGCACTCGAACACACATGCATATGCATATACAATAATAATAAATATTAAGTAAGTATGATGGTTTGTATATGCTCAGCCCAGGGAGTAGCACTATTAGAAGGTGTGGCTCTGTTGGAGTAGGTGTGTCACTGTGGGTGTGGGATATAGGACCCTCATCCTAGCTGCCTGGAAGCCAGTATTCCACTAGCAGCCTCCAGATGAAGATGTAGTACTCTCAGCTCCTCCTGCACCATGCATGCCTGGAAGTTGCTATGTTCCCACCTTGATGATAATGGACTGAACCTCTGAACCTGTAAGCTAGCCCCAATTAAAGGTTGTCCTCACAAGAGTTGTCTTGGTTATGGTGTCTGTTTAAAATCCTAAGTAAGATAAATATAAATAAATAATATAATTTTAAATATTAAAATAAAATATTCAGTCAAAATTTAATTCTTTATGCAGAAATACACACGTCTATCCCATTAGTATGCAAATTTCTCTTTGAGAAATAATAAAATTGGGGACCAGAGAAATGGCCTAGTGGTTAAGAGCACTGGCTGCTCTCACAGAGGACTCTGGTTCAATTCCCAGCACCCAGATGGCCACTTACAACTGTTTATAACTCTAGTCCCAGCGCATTAGACACCTTATTCTGATCTCCTGGGACACCAAGCGCATACATGGTATACTTGAATATATGTAGGCAAAACTCTTGTACAAGTACATCTTTTTAAAAAAGAATCTTAAAAATATTAGAAAGCCCAGATCAAAGGTTTTGTTCCGCGCGAGGGCCACATTTATGTTGGAACTACTTTTTAGAAACCTACATCTGTACCTGCAATTCTTAACCTTGGAGAATTTCCCAGGGGTTCACTGTTTCTGCTAAGCTGGACCTTAGCATTTTTTATTGAAAGGAGTTAAGGGAAACAGCCCTAAAGGTTGACTGCTCAGTCTCGATGGAGACCAGGCTTGCTCATTCTGCACACGTGGGCTCAGAGACCTCAGAAGCACTGTCTTCCTAATAGACACAGGCACATTCCTAGAGAATGACTTTCTTCTAGTCAGCTTTCGTGGTTATCTTCCTTTTCACAATGACTGTTAGGAAGCCAACTCATACCAGTGGCCTATGGTTTCCAATTACCTGGGATTCTGTGACTGTCTCTGTTTGGCCTCACTCCGGGTTGCTCTTAGCTTTCTTTACTCATTTCCCCCGTTCTTTCTATTTTTTTCCTCCACTTTTTTACTCTCAAATCAGTTTCTTTTCTTTTTTAAATTTATTATTATTTCTTGAGGTGATCACTTCAGGAACACAGAGATAAGAGTATCCGAGCTGCTGTGGAGAGTGGATGTGAGGTCACCTCCATGTGTTCGGAGCAGAGAAGACTTGGATCTTCCAGTTTGCAGGCGTCAGCTTTCTCGGATCGCCCAGGATGGATGGGGTCTACAGCCATCTTCGTCCCTGGCATGACCTCCTCATACCAGTGATGAATGGACTAGGCTGTGATCTTGGTATTTGACCCATATCCCCCTTTAACCTGTGATGGATGGCCACTTGCTATGCACATATCTCCTCAAAGCAGAGGCAACAACCAACCTGTCCTTTAAAAGGGGAGATTTATGATTGTTAGGTAAAAGAAGTGTTTTTACAGAGGGATAATTGGTTGCCGGGGTGATAGTCACACCACAGCTGGTGAGCCACTCAAGCTGGTGAGCCTGCTCATGCCCGCTCCCTCCTTCCTTCATGGTCTTCATAGTGGGGGAGTCAGGGAAAATGGCAGTTGTTACTCTGAAGGATACATGTTCTTTCTTTGAATCTGTTTTGTTACATTCGAGCTGGAAAGCAGCCCCAAATAATGGTCTCAGTTGTGTTGCTTCTTTGAATCATGTCAGAAAGTGAAGAAATAATCTCTCTCTGTGTCTCTGTCTCTCTCTGTGTCTTTGTCTCTCTCTCTCTCTCTCTCTCTCTCTCTCTCTCTCTCTCTCTCTTTCTCTCTCTCTCTGACAAGGTCTCATGCAGTCCAGGCTGGCCTTGAACTCCTGATCCTCCTGCCTCTGCCTCCCAAATGCTAGAATGCCAGGGGTGTGCCACCATGCCTGATTTATGCAATGAGTGGACTAGAACCCAGGACCCCAAGCACACCAGGTATATTAGTCACATTTCCTCTTGTGACAAAATACACAACAAGAAGCACCTTCAGAGAGAAAGCATTTATTCTGGCTCACAGTTCTATACATCAAAGTGAGGAAGACTTGGCTTCAGGCCTGGGAGGCATGATAGGACCAGCTCGTTACACCGCTTAGGTGGCCAGGAAGCAGAGAGAGAGGAGGGAGGGAGGAGGGAGGGAGAGACAGAGAGACAGAGAAAGAAAGACATAGAGACAGCAGAGACAGACAGAGATAGAGACAGAGGGAGACACAGAGAGAGAGATTGAGAAAGAAAGACATAGAGACAGAGACAGGGAGACAGAAGGAGATAGAGAGAGATGGGGAGAGACACGGAGAGAGACAGAGAGAACAAGAAGTGGGGAGGGCTATTAAACCTTAAGGCCTGCCCCACTGATCCACTTTTTTGAGAATGCTCCATTTTGTAAGGCTCTGTCACCGCCGCATACAGTATCACCAGCTGGCAACTACAGGTTAAAACATGTGATTCTATGAGGCATGTAAAAAAGAAAAGAAAAGAAAAGAAAAAAGACTATATTACTTTCTTTATTGGGTTGGGTATGTGGAGGTTAGAGGACAACTTGTAGAAATCAGTTCTCTTCTTCTGCCATGTGGGTCCTGGGGATTGAACTCAGGTCGAGGCAAATGCTGAGCCATCTTGCTAGCCTAAGGCATTTCTTATTCAAACCACAGCACTATGTAACCACTCTAGCAACTAAGCTATGTCTCCAGCCCAAGACATGGTCTTCCCACTTCCATGCCATGAGGTCCTTCAAGCCCTGGATTCCCTGTGGGTGGAACTTGGAATTGTACAGCAGGTAAACACTGAGTCCACAGAGAAGTGATCACAATACTCTGTTTAGACACTGCAAGGACCGGCAGAGATGGACCACACCGGGGACATTGTATTAGTTACTTTGGTGTTTTGTGACAGAATGCCTGACACAACCACCTGAGGGAAGAAGAAAGGTTTTTGTGTATTTGTTTTTGCTCGAAATCATGGGTTTCAGACAGTCACAATGGAGAAGGTCCAGCAGAGTGGCTCTGCCTGATGACAGACATGCAGTAGAGTGGAGCTGTTCCTTCATGGTGGACCAGGAAGCTGAGAATAGGCAGAACCAAGGCTGGGCTGGGCTGGGCCATGACTTCTACCAACCTATGTCTTAAAGACTTTGTGGCTGTCTAGCATGAGTGCCCTCCAGGGAACAAGCATTCAAGACATGAAGCAGAGGAGACATTTCAGAGTGTTTCCCACAGTTTCTTTAGAATGAGAAATGAGGTTGTTGCCCTCATTTTGGCACAGGTTGTATTTTTGCAGTTCTTACCTTTCTGCAGTTAGTGTTTCTGAGAGCTGCCTGAGTCCTTCTGGGACAACATGGGCATAAGTAAATGATATTTTATTTTATTTTATGTACATTGGTGTTCTGCCTACATTTATGTCTGTGTGTGGGTCTCAGATCCCCTAGAACTGGAATCAGACAACTGTGAACTGCTGTGTGGGTGCTAGGAATCAAACCTAGGTCCTTAGGAAGAGTAGCCAGTGATCTTAACCGCTGAGCCATCTCTCTATCCCCAAACTGATTAAAAAACAAAACAAAACAAATCAGGAATATTCATAGGAATGGAGACATAAACCTGTAATCCTTGCACTTAAGAGGTTGAGTCTAGAGGATTATGAAGTTAGGGCCAGCCTGGGCTACACAGAAAGACATGTGTGTCCAAAAGAAAAGAAAATCCTGAAAGTCCATTGCCTGGCTACCCCCCTGAGGGAAACACCTCTCTAGTCCTGATGTAATACTGAGTGTTTGCTATGTTTCCTCCCTCTGAGCTCCTGTTGTAGAGGGAAAGAGGGTGTATTTTAAAGTTTGAATTGAGATCAAGACTCTAAATGAGTTCAAAATAATTTATTAAATTCATATATCCTCTGGGTTATGCAACAGATGCACATTTTGTTCCTACTTTCTTCCAAGGATGAGTGTCACAAGCACTGGGGTACCAGGAGATAAAACAGTTCAGCTGGGGCTGCAGCCTGGAGTACAGTTGGCACAGGTTATCCTCTCTATGGGTGCCAGCTCATCTGTGCCTCTACCCAGGAAGGGTGTTGAGGCCAGTCAAACTGACTTCTCAGTTTCAGGCAAAGACCCTTTCTCAGGCCCTCCCCTGCCTCCCACCTCTCTAAGGGACAGAAGAAGAATCAGGGAGGTGCTGAGAACCAGAAGTGAAACTTGAGGACAGTCTTGTGAAATTATGCACTGTCATCTCTGGAGACTAAGACAATGCGAACTCAGCAGCTTCCAGAGCACTCCAAGGCTCCGCAGAGCTGGTGGGACCTGGGCCCTCACAGTTGCTTTGCCCAGCTGGACAGCAAGACCAGCAAATGATCTTTTATGCTTCCCACCCCTCATCCCCCCCACGTAGAGCAGGTGGCCCGGAAGTCAGGGGTTTCACTCAGAGCGTCATCAACTGAGCACTGAACCGGCAGATAACCTCATTCACGTGGGCCTGGGCCCTGCCAGACAGCTTAGCTGTTGTGTGGCCCTAGACAAACTTCTGTCACCTCCGAGTTTTCCTTAGTCATCTATCAGGAGAGGCCAGGAACATCTCGTGGGGGTCTAATAGGTGAGTCATCTCTGTGGTTCCCTCATTTTCTGATCTGGATCCGGGTTTCTTAAGGCTTGCCACTTGAAACCTCCTTTTAAACCAAGACTTTTTATGAGCCTCTGTACGTAGGCATATAAAATAGGTATGCAAGTCAAACATCTACTAGAACTACATCATGAAGACACTTATTTTAAAACAATCCTTTGGTATACCTATGATTTTACCATTTACTGAAGGTAAAAAAACAAATTTACATACCCCCCCCCCCCTTTCTCAGAAGAACTAAATCTTGGGTTGAGGAGATGAATTTGTTGGTGAAGTGCTTTTATACATGTAAAGCATGGGGTCTAGGATTTGATCCCTCAGAACTAACATTAAAAGAAAAAAAAAAAAAAAGCTGTATGTGCCAAGCATGGTGCTACACACCTTTAACCCAAGCACTCGGGAGGCAGAGGAAGGCAGATCACTGAGTTTGAGGCTAGCCTTGTCTACAGAGTGAGTTCAGGATAACCAGGGCTACACAGAGAGAGATTCTTTCAAACAAAACAAAATAAAAACCAGAACACCCCCCTCCCAAATCTTATAAAAAGACAAGGTATGGGGGTACCTTCTTGTAATGTCATTGCAGGGGAGGTGAGACAGGTGGACCCCTGAGGTTCCCTGAGCTGCCAGTCTAGCCTACTTAGCAAACCCCAGGTCCCAGTGAAACCCTGTCTCAAACATCTCATACAAATCAATCAACAAAGGCAAACAGTGCCTGAGGGATGATACCCAGGGCTGTCCTCTGGCCTTCTGCTAGACTTCCACGTGTGCATACATGTGCCCCCCCATCAATCCTTGAATGAATATTTGATACTTTAGGGCATCTTCAGTGTTACTCAGAGTTGATATTTCTATTTTGTAATTGTCAATTGCATGAGAAGAATGTGTCATAAAATACATGGTGCAAAATATCAAAAGTATCTTTTTTTTTTTTTTTTTTTGATTTTTTGAGACAAGGTTTCTCTGTATAGCCCTGGCTGTCCTGGAACTCACTCTGTAGACCAGGCTGGCCTCGAACTCAGAAATCCACCTGCCTCTGCCTCCCAAGTGCTGGGATTAAAGGTGTGCGCCACCACCGCCTGGCAAAAGTATCTTTTGAGCCATTCCAGAAATTATTGTGAATTCTGTCTTAATCCCAATCTCAAATTATTTTATTTTAACAATTTATGGTGTGTGTGCATGTTGTTCCACGCGCGTGTTGTTTGTTCCGCGAATCCCAGTGTGAGAGTTCATGAGCATGTACTTACGTGGAGGCCTGAGCAGAGCATTGAGTGTCTCCCTCTGTTGTCTCTTCCTTACTGGTTTGAGATGGGGGTCTCTGACTCAACTGGAAGCTCAGTGACTGTCTGGCCAGCTGCTCTAGAGCGCCATCTGTCTTTATACCTCAACACTGCAGTTATGAGCATATACAGCCAGGTCTTGCACTTTTAAACATTTTTATTTTTTTAATTAATTAATTTATTTATTTACATCCCAAATAACGGCCCCCTTTCCAGTCTCCCCTCACAGAGTTTCTCCCCATTTCTCCCTTCGCCTCTGGGAGGGTGCCCAGGTATTCCCCCACTCTGGTACATTGAATCACTTTTTTTTTTTTTTTTAAGACAGTGACGGGCTCTCGCTGTAGTCTTGTCTGGCCTGGAACATGCCGCATAGACTAGACTGGCTTTGAATTCACAAGGATCCACTTGCCTCTTTCTCCTGAGTGCTGGGATTAAGGGAGTGTACTACCAAGTCTGGATGGTGTACCCCCCAATCCCACTGCACAGAGTTTCTCTGTGTAGCTCTGGCTGTCCTGGAACTCATTCTGTAGACAAGGCTGGCCTTGAACTCACAGAGATCCGCCTGCCTCTGCCTCCTGAGTGCTGAGATTAAAGGCATGAGCCACTGACATCTGGCATGGTGCTCCAGGTTTGTTTTTTTTTTTAAAGATTTATTTATTTATTTATTTATTTATTTATTTATTTATTTATTTATTTAATATGAGTACACTGTAGCTATCTTCGGACACATGAGAAGAGGAGCATCAGATCCCATTACAGATGGTTGGGAGCCACCATGTGGTTGCTGGGACCTCTGGAAGAGCAGTCAGTGCTCTTAACCGCTGAGCCATCTCTCCAGCCTGGTGCTCCATTTTTTATGTGGGTGTTGGAAATTCATGTATGTCTGCGTGCCATGTGCATGCCTGGTCCACTTGGAAGCCAAAAGAAGGACTTGGATCTCCTAGAACCGGAGTTCCAGATGATTAGATCTACCATGTTAATGCTGGGAATCCAACCACTGGGAGATAATCACTGAGCCAACTCTCCAGCAGAAACGAACAATAGTTTTTATAATCAAAATTTCAGTTGGGTGCGGTATTGTATGTAATATAATTCCAGCACTCTGGAAGGGGAGGCAGGCAGGTCTCCGAGTCTGAGTCCAGCCTGGTCTACTTGTGAATTTCAGACCACCTGGGGATACATAAACTCTGTCTCAGAAACAATGAAACAGAAATGAAACTCTGTAACAGGGCTCAAAGATACGCTAATTTGTTACAAGCCGAGGAATGGCAGTTGGAAACTGTGGACTTATTTTTTGTCCTTTGTATCTAAAACACTATATTCCTATGAGAGCAGAAAACCACGTATGTAATGGAAGGCATTGCCTTTCATAACATGTGGAGTTTCAGATCTGACTCAAGCTGCTTGGGCAGCTTTGGTTGGCACTGTGTGTCAGAAGTGTCTATTGTGTCCCAAACCTAGGCTGCAGTGAAGCCCGGAGGTGCAAGACAGGCGGGCACTGCCAGAAGGCCTTCCATTCATTACAAGTCTGATTTTAAATTAATATTCTCTTGTTGAATGGTAAGAACCTTGTACTGTTGATCATTTTCTTTGTTCAAACTCCACATCCAATTCTATGACAGACCCATAAGGGGTCGTGATCCTAATTTGGGAAGTTTTAAGCCAGGATCTGTGTTCTCTTCCGCAAGACTTATTTTTAAGTGAAAAATGGGATTTCATGACATCATCTCAGTCTATAAAGGTGGACACTCCTGCTGCTTTGGTCCTCAGGGATGTACTTTATCAGACTTGAGCCAGCAACGAGGAGTGCAGAGCCGTTAATGAACTTCCAGTGCAAAGAAGTTGCTGGGGTATGACTGTTGCATTTTTATCTCTCTGTGTGTGATATAGAAAAACATCAAATAAATAATATTGGACCCTCTGTTATTAGCTCGGTCCTTTTCTCTAGTAGGCTATTAGGAAGGACTCATGAACATCCTCTTCCTTCACTTGGTTGGTGTCCATGATTGGTGTTAGTCAGCTTTTTGCAATTGTAGTAAATATAAAATAAATTGACTTATACAGAGAAGTGGTTGGCCCTGTTGCTTTGGGTGTGTGCCAGGCAGCATGTTGTGGTGGGAGTATATAGTGGTGCTAAACCACTCACAAAATTCCCCAAAATCCTTTCCAGGGACCAAAAGCTCCCCCTAGTTCCTGCCTCTTAATGGTCCCACCCCCTCTCAGGAGCTCTGCCTTGGGGAGCAAGCCTTAACACATGGGCCTTCAAAGGGTGCTTAACATTCAAATCATAGTAAGAACTTGCCTGCACCTGTTGTATTTTCAAGTTAGTTTTGCTGGGCAAAGAATTATTAGCATATCCTCCATTACTGACTATTTTTAAAATCTTACTTCATTTTCTTTTGGCATAAAGCATTACTCAATAATATTTGAATTTATTTTCTCATGTCATTTGTTTGTTTGTTTATTCTGCCTAGACACATGAAGGATTTCTCCCTCTTTCCCTGAAGATTTGGAAATTTTATTAGACCTTGTTTAAATGGGTCTGATTGTTTGGAATTGTTATTTCAGCTATATTGTGTGCTTTCTTCTTCTTCTCCTTCTTCTTTTCTTCTTCTTTTTCAACATGGTCTCATGTCTTGGCTTTCCTAGAATTCACAGTAATCCACCTGCCTCTGCCTCCCATGTACTGGGGAAAAAGTCGTGTGCTAGCACATTCAGCTTTGTATGCTATGCTCTTCTCTACTTTTCTGTCGACTTAAAACCTTTGACCTCTTTGTCTGAAGGCATTATCCTGAGGGGGAGCTGATTCTGTCTTCTGTGTCTTCACTTCTAAAACAATTCTTAAAAATGTATTTCTCATTTTTTTCCAAGTTCCTTGCATTCTTCACAGGACTTTCTAATTCTGATGTATGTTGCTCTTCCGTGGTCTTGCATGGTTTCTGAATGCCTTGTACGTTATTTTGAAATAGGTTATGGTTCTGTTCTATTCTGTTCTGAGAGTGTCTTCCTGGCGTGGTTTTCCTGTTGGTGGGAATGCTGTTTTGTTCCTCGGTTTTTGTTTTTTCTTGAATTAACGTCTTATGAGATTTGACCTCAAGACTTTGCTACGGTTTGCTTTTTGTGAATGTACTTTTCCTGAACTGAAGGAACCATAAAAGGCTGATATTCATTCCTAACTGGAAGAGCACCCACTTTCTTGTGCGGTTTTAAAGAGGCATACAAAACCTTTTGCAGGGGCTGGGGTAGGGGTGCGGGTGGTCTCGGCTCAGTTTTTGGCCTCAGCTTATATTGGGCCTTTCCCCTCTTTTTTTTTTTGGTTTTTCGAGACAGGGTTTCTCTATGTAGCCCTGGCTGTCCTGGAACTCACTCTGTAGACCAGGCTGGCCTCGAACTCAGAAATCCACCTGCCTCTGCCTCCCAAGTGCTGGGATTAAAGGCGTGCGCCACCACTGCCCGGCTTTTTTTTTTTTTTGGGGGGGGGGGGAATCCTCCTTTTCGATTGCTCTGATCCCATTCATTTTTATGTGGGATTTGGAGAAATTAATAAACTCTGCGGGCATAGCTATGATCTTCCTAGCAAGGTGTAGTGTATTTATTTGCAAAGCTGGAGGTTAAGACAGGTGATCAGATTGGAGCACCCCAAGAAGCCAGGGTAACATCACCACCTCAAGGTCCATGTCTGCAGAGTCCCTTCCCGCATGAAAGACAGGTTAAGGTTGACCTTGAACTCCTATTTCAAAACAGAAGGTCATCCTCCTTTTTTAGATTCCAGCATTAAAGGCATGCACTATTGCTCCCAGCCTCAGATTAGTTTGTCTAATGGCAAACTGCTTATTGAGCCATAGGCAAGATCGTAAATGTCCGAGAGCGAATTGCTTCTGTGTTGGTTGCCAGGCTTCCAGTTCTGCTTCTCCCATTCTGTTCCCGCAGGCTTAACCTCTGTTCCTTGTACCTGGCTCAGGAGAGAGTTACAAGTGGTACATTTTGCACCCCTGGTGTTTGCTGGATCCTCTGGGGGCATTTCTTCCTAAGGCAGGTTCTCGAGAACAGGAACAAGGTACTACTGACTCTACCAACTAAGAAAGAGATGAACCTGGGTTGTGAAGGGCCTGCTGTGAGCCTGCACCGCCACCTTCTGGCCATATGTTTAATTACATAGCAGAGAGGTCGCAGTTCCCCCTCAGCCAATGGAGTGGATTCATTAACGATCTTTTCTTCTACCCACAAAGGCATATTTTTGTTAATATACTGATAATAATAGGAAATAAAGAATTTCTGTACTGTTTAGACGCTCACACCTTTGTTTTTTTTGTTTTTAACGAGCAAGATCTCTCTACATAGCGCTGGCTGTCCTGGAACTTGCTTACCCGAACCACTTGGGCCTCGAACTCACAGAGATCTATCTGCTTCTGTCTCCTGAGTGCAGGGATTAAAAGCGTGTTCCACTACTCCTAGCCACACCGTTTCTTTTTAGAAAATTTAAATAACGTATGTTTTTCTCTTATAGCTCTAAAGACTGTGGCTATTTACTTTGACAGGGATAAGAGGGGTGGAAGATTTGGATTCTGTAGCTCAAGACTTCATGTTGAACCCCACTCCACTAGTTGCTGGAGAATAAGGTGGTGTTGATTCACCTTCCTGTTTCAGGTCTGGTTGTGCTGGGCGGGATAAAGATGTCCAGGCTTAGTTCACAGAACTTGTGGTCCCCTTTTCATGGGGGAAGGGACTCTGCAGACATGGACCTTGAAGTGGTGATGTTACCCTGGCTTCTTGGGGTGCTCCAATCTGATCACCTAAGCACCACAGAGAATGGTCCTTCTCATGCATAGAAACCTTGTCTTGGCTTCAGTTAGAGACACAACATCGAAGGGTTGGAAGGAGGAGACACACGTCAAAGAATCCAAGAGGCTTCTGGAAACTGAATTTTCTAGAAGGAAGCCATGTTCATGTGGCTGGCTGAACGATTCATGGTGGTGGAAAGTTGGGCACTGTGGAAGTGGAACCGAATAGAACCCCAATGGCTGCTAGTTGCCCACCTTTCTGTCTGACCTAACATCCTTTTCTGAATGTGTGCATGTACATATGTGTGTGTGTTCATGTGTGTGCACATGTGTATGGAGGTCAGAAGATAATCTCACATGTTATTCCTTAGGAGATATCCATGATTTATGTTTTTTTTTAAAAAAAACTTAATCAATTAATTAAACCATTATATTTAGATATGTTTAATATATAAATGTAATATATCTTATATAAATTTGTATTTTATAAATAAATTTAATAGAGCAAATAATTAATATAATTAAATTATTATATTTATATATGTTTAATACATAAATGTAACAAATATTGTATAAATATATTTCTTAAATAAATAAATAATTCTAATTAATATAGTAAGTAATTATTAATTACTCTAGAGGTGGGAGAGTATGTGTGGCAGTTACAAGACAACTGTGGAAGATTGTTCTTTTTCTTTTTTTAAAGATTTATTTATTTCATTTATATGAATACACTGTAACTGTCTTCAGACACACCGGAAGATGGCATCAGATCACATTGCAGATGGTTGTGAGTCACCATGTAGTTGCTGGGAATTGAACTCAGGACCTCTGGAAGAGCAAGCAGTCAGTGCTCTTAACCACTGAGCCATCTCTCCAGCCCTAGAAGATTGTTCTTTTCTCCTATCATGTGCGTTCTCTGGATTGAACTCAGGCCATCAGGATCCGTGGCAAACACCTACACTCACAGAACCATCTCAATGTCCCCACCTTGTACTTGGTGAGGACTCTTCTCTCAGTGGTCTGGAGTTTGCTGATCAGAAAGCCCCGAGGCCCTGTATGCCTCTGTTTTCCAAGTGTTGTGATCCTAAGTGTATGCCACGGCACACAGCTCTTACACAGAGCGTCTGGGGACTGGACACAGGTCTTCATACCTGTACTGCAAGTATTTTAACAACAGAGCTAGCCCCCTGAGACTCTAACATCCTTCTGACTATGAGGTAGAACCTTCCAGAATGGATCAGCCTAGCAGATCACTAGCTTCCATTATCCCCAAAGCTAAGTGTGTCACCAGATAGTATCTGAGACCTGAGAGCGTGGCTTTGCTATGGCTTACCTACCCAATGGCTTCACCTACCTACGTGAGTAAGCCTTGACTCAGGACCTTCTTTTGTTCTGTAACTATAAAATATCATGAAATCATTTCCACATTGGAATATTGTCAGGGGTATCCTGAGTCTGTGTTCCTGGGCCACATCCAGCCATTTGGGGCTCAAGAATAAATTCTCTTATTTCCTCTGATGTACAAATCATGTTTCATGTCAACACTTCTAAATGCTGATAGAATGGATGTTCCTGGGAGCCCTGCAGAGGAATGCAGACCTGCTGACATCTTGGTTTTTGTCCCAGGGATATGTAAGTGCAGGGGTTTACCGCGTCTAGACCATGACATCTGATAGTGTCTTCGTGTGTGGTCACAAGTTACAAGATGGGAAATGACAGGTCATGTGTATGTAGTAGGACATTTCACACGCATTGCATTGTCTTCTTCGTTTTTTTAATTTTTTTTATTTCACGATCATTTTCTGAGTACCTACTATGTTCCAGAGATGTGCTCACTACAGGGTTACAGGGGCAAACGTGGCTCTTCCATTACTGAATTTAGGGTCACAGTCTGTACTCCAAGAGGTCAAGCTGGTCATCGGCGCTTTAGAATAAAACAGCCAAATTAATAGCAAAAAAGAGTAAAATGTGGCCACACTGGGAAGAGACACAGAGATCCAGTGACCTTCTGAAGTCTACATTCGGGGTCCTAAAGCGAGATTAACGTTTAAATAGAAGGCCAAGGGCACGCACATCTAAGCAATCTGAGCCCAAGAGTGGCCATGCCCACCACTGATTATCTGTGTCTAGACGACAGTTTGACAAATCTCTTTGTGGGAGACAAGTTCTCTCTCTGGATGGCACATTTTTCTTCTTCCACCATGACATTCCTAGGGAAGTTCCCATTTCTTTGGGGTCTGTTGTTTCAATGGTCTGACTGTTATACTGAGTGATACACGTTCTTAGTGAATGTCTTTATTTCTACCAGGCCGGTTAAACTGCGTTCACAGTGGTGGTCAGTGGGGAAGCAGAACATTAGTAGTCACAAACCCGCACCTACCCACAGCATCCTAACAGAAGTGGGGCCAGGGAGCGAGGGGGTGGAGTCGGGGCCCTGCCACACCTCAGGCTTCAGACCTAAGGAGCAGTCGCCATTTCTCCTTGCTCCAATGTCACACAGATTTAGTGTTTCCTAACTAGATGCTGGATTTCAAAGGCTGTTACAGGTGAGAGGGCAGAAGTGGAGTTACCTTCCTGGCCTCTGGGGGTTCTCTCTGATGGGCCTTGCCTTGAGCTCTCCTGTTGTATCCTGAGGTTTTCAAAACGTCCTAGCAGCTGGTCCCAAACCTCCAGTGTGAAGGCATGAAAGCGAGATTCCTTTGGAAACACCGATTCAGGGGCTCAGACACTCCCTGTGTCTGGAGACTTGGGCATCCTCTTCAGCTATTGGTTCGCGGGATCACATTCTCTCCTTCCCAGTCCTTCTTCCCTCCCCTCCCCTTTTCTATCCTTCCCATTCCCCCCCCCCGCCCCGTTTTTACAGTTTCTTTTTATGTATCCCAGGCTGGCCTTGAACCTGCAGACTTGGAGGGGTTTTTGATGGGACTTAGGGGACACAGAGTGATTCATACAGAAGACCCACAGCGCTGGTTTGATGCAGAGCAGGCTCAGTGGATCCACCCCACGTCACTGAAGAGCACAGGGCTGGAGACGATGTGCTCATCCCTGTGGCATAGTTTAGGAGGTGCTGTTGGATCTAGCGTGAGGAGTCCGACTTCCTGTCCAGTTCCGTCCCATTCGGCTCAGGCTGAGCCCGACAGACTGGATAATTGGAAGTGAATTTGATAGAGATTACAGTGCATTCTGTCCTTACAGTCTCCTTTGCCCTTCACTATCCTGACACTGGCCAGGTTCATGCTTCATGTGTTTTTTAGTTAGTTAGTTATTTTGTTTGTTTGTTTGTTTATTTAGACATAATTTCTCTGTGTAACAGCCCTGGCTGTCCTGGAACTCACTCTGTAGACCAGGCTGGCCTCAAACTCAGAGATCTGCTCGTCTCTCCTTGGGATTAAAGGCATACACCATCGTGCCCAGCTTTATGGGCATTTCTTAAGTAGCTGCCTGATGTGGAAATTGTACAAGAGAGTGGGGGGGGAGGGGTGTCAAATGGCTCAGTAGGTGAAGTGCTTCATGTGCACTCATGACGACCTGAATTTGTCCAGAACACATACAAAAGCTTGACGTGGTCCCTACCCTGAGTCTGAACTCTCAGCACTCCTCCCAGACGATGGGAGGAGGAGACAGGAGGATGACCTCGCACAGAGGCCAAACAGCCTGGAGGTACAGTGTTGCAAGTCTGAAGGTGGTGACGCTCTCTAGAAGGTTATTGTCTGACCTCTACATGTGTGTTATTGCTCATGTGTGTTCCTCCCCCACTGCACAGTGCACACACTACAAACTACATACACATGCAGACTGCATGCACACACTATTTACACTGTACACACACTACACACTTGATACACATGCACACTGCATGCACACACTATTCACACTGCACACCACACACATATACACACATACACACAATACATACACTGTCCATACACATACATACATACTGCACATACATAGCATTTTGGCAAATTTTTTAGAGCTTTTTATGTGTTTGTGTGTGTATGTCCTGTGTGTGTGGTATATATCTCTGTGTTTCTCTCTCTGTGTGGTGCATGCCTATGCATGTATGTCTGTGTATGTGGTGTCCGTCTGTGTGTGTCTGATATATGGTGTATCAGCATGTGAACATGCAGATACAGGACTGGGCTGCATGTCTGGGATTTTAACATGGACATCCTGGGGATTTGAACTCAAGTCTTCATGCTTGTGTAGCAAGTGCTCTTACCCAATGAGCTACCCTTCCCCCTTTTAGAACTTTAAGCTTTTTTTAGTATTAGAAGGTGTGACTTCAGTGAGCAGTGAAGTGAGCATGGCGGCCAGGTAACAGGGGCAGTGTCTGGGTCTGGCACTTTGTGAGACTGGAACATGGAGGACATTAGCTATGACCCTGTCTAAAGTAATGAAAATTTGGAAGCAGCCCAAGTGTCAACATCAGGGGCTTGGAAAAATAAATTGTGGTACAGATGGGAGCTGTCAGTAGGCCGACAGCTCCCTTAGTTAAAATGAACGGCCTCAACGCATTGAGATGCAAAGAGCTGAAAAAAATCACACAGAATTGGAAAGCAAGCATTTTAGGAATTTATACATGTGTGAGAAGAAATGAAAACAGGGCAGAGGGAGATGCACACTGCTTTCATTTATTAATGAACAAATTAATGCCTTGTTGATTAAATCTTTGTCATCTCTCAGATCTCAGTTTAATGCGTGGCTTCTATGGGGGAAGCCCTCCCTGACCCCTGGCCAGGTAGGTACGTTTTATATCTTTCCCTCAAGCCCCTTGGTACTGTTGTGTGATTCTTTAGCTGAGGTCCATCTTGTCTACAGGCTGCATTCATCCAGAGACTCTGGTCACTTTCTTTAACAAAGCATGGCCCAGTGCCTGCCACTCCCTGGATGGCCATTCTGAGTAACCGAGTCTTTGAGCTCAGGATTCTTGTTTGTAAAAAGGACAATGAATCCTTTTTTATGTTTTTAAAATTAAAAAAGTGTGTGTGTATGTATGTATGTGCAGGTGTGTGTATGTGCAAGTGTGTGTATGTGTAGGTATGTGTGTGTATGTGTGTGTTCAGGGGTGTATGTATGTATGTGCAGGTGTGTGTATGTATGTATGTGCAAGTGTGTGTGTATATGCATATGTGCGGGTGTGTGTGTATATGTGCAGGTGTGTGTATATATGTGCAGGTGTGTGTGTGTGTGTGCATGTGCAGGTGTACATGCCTATGGAAGCCAGCAGTCAGTCTTGGCTCTTACTTCTCAGGAACTGTCTACCTTGTGTTGTGAGACAGGACCTCTCACTGGAGCTCATCAAGTGAGGCTGCCAGGCCAGCGAGCCCCAAGGATCCATCTCTGCTTCCCCAAAGCTGCTATTAAGCTTATAACACCATGCTTGATGTTTTATTTATTATTATTATATTGTTATAATTGGAGCAGAATCTCACTATTTAGCCATGGCTGGCCTGGAACTCACTATGTAGATCAGGTTGGTCTTGAACTCACAGAGATCCACTTGTCTCTGTCTCTCTAAGGCTGGGATTAAAGAATGGGTCACCATACATGGTGATAGATTTTAAGTGTGAGTTCTGGGAATTAAGTTCAGTTCTTTGTAGGCACATACTTTGCCAACAGCCATCTCCTCAGCCCCTCTGATTCTTTAGACAGTGGTTAGAATGAAAAAAACAAAACAAAGCAAAGCAAAGCAAAGCAAAGCAAAACAAAACAAAAAACCCCAAACAGATGAACACAACCTATCAAAGAGTTTTGTATTAGGACATGTTTATTATTTATTTAGAATTACTTTATTAGTTCTTTTAAAAAATGTGTATGAATGTTTTTGCTGTGTGTATATGTGTGTGCATGCCTGCTGCCCTTGGAGGTAAGAAGAGGGTGTCGGATCCCCTGGGACTGGAGTTACAGACCGTTGTGAACTGCCATGTGGGTTCTGGGAATTAAACCTGGACTATCTGCATGAGCAGCCAGAGCTCTTAACTGCTTACCGGTCTCTCCAGTTCCAGGACTTCCATCTGTTTGCTAAATGTATTAACGCACTTGTACAAGAAATACCCTGTGACCACCAGGTGGCGCTGTGGTCATTTGCATGGGAGGTTTTTTAACCCATTCACTCACGTAGCTTTCCTCTTAAAAGTCTGCAGGTTCCCAAGTGGCCACTCTGCCCTGTTATTTGCCTCTGCCCTGTCCTCTCAGTGATGGCAGGCTTGAAACTGTCTTCTGAGTTGTGACAGCTACGCCCACAGGGCTAGGTGACCCAGTGGGTACGCCAGGGCTGGGAGAATGTGGAAGAGTCAAGGAAGGGTTCCAAGTATAGAACGGGGAGAGGTCTTACGTAAGTGTGGAGTCTGTCTACGTCCAGGCCGGGCTGTGGATAAGTCCGGAGCTTTAGTATGACTGTCCTGTGCTTACCCACAATAGCACGAGCACCCTTCCTGTGCCACGCCATGAGTGCTTATTTCTCAGAGTGTTTTCTGGGAAGAACTGTTGTGGTCTTTGCTCTTCACATCAGAAAGCTGACAGAGACAGATAAGAAGTTTGCAGGTTCAAATTGGCAAGGCTGAAGCTTGGGCATTGGAGCTTCTTCATTCTGACAGCCATGTCTCGGCTTCGTCACCTCCCTCTTTGGGTAAGCATTTAACTTTGCTGTCCCTCAGTGTCCTCCTTATGAAGCAAGTAAGGTAGTGTTGGCCTCCTTGAGTTTCCATGAGGAAGAAATGGCCAAAACCTGCGCAGGAGGAGCTTGGGAAGTATTAACTGTGGTCATGATGGTGTTGCCATAGAGAAGGCTCTCTCCAGCCATGGTAGGATGTCTCTGAGTCAGGTGCTGTGGCTGCCAATGGGAGGGTAGGAGAATCCTGGCTTTCCTTTCTAAAACAGGAAAGACTAAAAGACTACTATGCACCTTGTGGTGTCCTTGCAGCTGTTACACAAAGTTTTGAGCGCTGGGTAGGAAATTCATGAGTTTGTAAAATGTCACTTCCTGTCCTCAAGAAGAAGCAGACGGTCACATAAACCCAAGTGTCAGCTTTGGGTGTCATTCTTTGGAGTCATTCACTTGGAACTCTTTCTAGGACCTGGAGCTTCCCCCTCCATTAGGCTGGGCTGGCTGGCCAGGGAGGTCTAGGGATCTCCAGAGCTGGGATTACGAGTGCATGCCACCACACCCAGCTTTTTATGTGGGTGCTGGGGATTGAACTCAGGTCCTTGTGCTCGTTTCACTGACTTAGCTATTTCCCTCTCCTACCCCCTCCCTTCCACTTCTTCTTTTTTTTCTTTTTTCTTTCTTTCTTTCTTTCTTTCTTTCTTTTTTTTTTTTTTTTTTTTTTTTTTTTTTTTAGGTTTTTCGACACAGGGTTTCTCTGTGTAGCCCGGGCTATCCTGGAACTCACTCTGTAGACCAAGCTGGCCTCGAATTCAGAAATCTGCCTGCCTCTGCCTCCCAAGTTCTGGGATTAAAGGCGTGCGCCACCACTGCCTGGCAACTTCTTCTTTTTTGAAGATTTATGTATTTTTTATTTATATGAGTACACTGTAGTTGTCTTTAGACACAACAGAAGAGGGCATCGGATCCCATTACAGATGGTTGTGAGCCACTATGTGGTTGCTAGGAATTGAACTCAGGACCTCTGGCAGAGCAGTCAGTGCTCTTTTCTCTTCCTGTCTTTTTTTGCTGTGCATATTGTGTTCCTTGAGAGACAGAGTGTCTCTCCCAGTATGGGGCTCCAGGTGCCCAGCAAAGAGCTATATTGTATCTTCTTCTTGTTCAGCATAGTTGGAAGGTTATGGCTCTGTGCACGGCATGCATGTGGGTGGAGCCTACTGAGAAACCAGACATCAGGAACGTCTGAGGGCTGCAAGGCACCCACTGGTGATCAGAATCACTATCGGGTCCACTCTCCTCTAGGGTCTAGTGTGCCCTGTTCCCTGTCTCTCCCATATCCTCGATGTTCCTGATATGTCTGCTTCTGATATGGGCTGACAGCAGACATGGAGCTGGGGGCTGGGTGTGGTACACCTGGATATTGGTTGCTTTTCCCATTTCTGCATTTACCTGAAACAAACAGGAGAGGAAGGCTTGGTCCCGGCTCAGGGTTTGAGGTTTGGTGAAGTTCATAGATGGTCCCTGTGGCAGAGGCATGCCTGTGGCTGTCTACTGATATCTTGGAGACTCGGGGGAAACAGAGCAGTCAGGCTGGAGTGAGGCTCAACTCGAAAACCTGAAAGCCTATCCCCCAAAGAATCCATTTCCTGCCAGAGGGAGGCAGCTGGGCAGTGAGAAGTGACTGCCCAGGAATCTAGCTCAGTGTGCTGCCATTACCGCTTTGCTCGCTCTCAACAGCTTCCCCCAAGGATCAGGGTGTGCTGTGAACTTCCTGTCAGGGCCTTCTCACACTTCTTCCTGGATGCCACATCACACAAGGGTCACAAACACAGCAACTCATCAAATTCTTCCTTTTGGATCACATTTCCAAATAGGACACACTAGGAATGAACCAAGGTCCTGGGGCATGAGGCTTGGGAGCCTGCCTGGATGTACATCAGTTTCTCTCTCTCTCTCTCTCTCTCTCTCTCTCTTCTCTCTCTCTCTCTCTCTCTCTCCCTCTTTCTTTTTCTCCTCTTCCTCCTCTTCCTCCTCCTCCTCCTCTTCCTCCTCCTCCTCTTCTTCCTTTTCCTCTCTTCTTCTTCTTCTTCTTCCTCTTCCTCCTCCTCCTCCTCCTCCTCTCCCTCCTCCTCCTCCTCCTCCTCCTCCTCTCCTTCTGGAACTCACTCTGTAGACCAGGCTGGCCTTGAACTCACAGAGATCCGCCTGCCTCTGCCTCCTGAGTGCTGGGTTAAAGCTGTGTGCCACCACTGTCCAACTGAGCATCATTTCTACTGGTACCCTTCCCTCCTCCCTCTTCCAGCACTTCATGAAACATTCTAAATACTTACTCATCGTGTGGGTGTCACGGTGTGCATGTGGTGTCACGGTGTGTATGTGGAGCTCAGAGGACAACTTGTAGGACTCAATTTTCTCCTTCTACAATGTGGGTTTTGGGGATTGAACTCAGGTCATCAGGCTTGGCAACCACTGAGCCATCTTGCCCGCCCCAGCACTTAAATATAATGGCCCTTTGGCTGCTCCTCTTCTGCCAGAGAGACTAATTCCTGTGAATGAACTTGGGCTGCCACAGTATAAGTGAGCCAAAAGGCAGTGGGCAGATAGATGAATCTGTGATGAGCAGTGCTCCGGGACATTCAGGTACTCTCTGGCAGATGTTCCCTTGTCCTAGAGTGGGTGGTACTCTGGTGGTTGTCTGGGTTTGTTCCCCCCCCACCCCCCGCAGTAACCCCTGGCCTGAGTGTTGGTGGGGTTGGGGAGGGGGAGAGGGTACACACATAACAGCTGCTAGGCGACTTCTCATCTCCAGGAGATCTTGGCACAAGACTTTAGGCAAACTCCCGTGGCTGTTTGCTGATTTGTATTCCAAAATGAAACGGCAGAAATAGTCCCAGTGGGATCACAAAACAAAAGGGTGACAACAAATACACCCTCTGTAGCCCTGGTCTGCTCTGTGCCCTGCTTACATTTGCTGGCATAGGGCCACCTCTGCCACAGGTCCCCGCTGGTCTTGGCTGCACACCGCCAGGGGACTTCGTAGGCCACAAACCTGTCTGAACCTCAGCTTTAGTTGCTGCCAACCGCCTAGAAGGAGCTGGGGGGCATTCGTGCAGGGTTTTTTTTTTTTTTTTTTTTTTTTTTTTTTTTTTTGCAAGCAAGGTCTTTGGATGGTAATTTTATCACAGGCAGAAGACAGACACACTCACACGCCCCCAAATCACTAATGGGGCCTCCCCCTGAAGGTGCTTCTGCTCCTTGAGTGGTGATTACTCACTACCCTGTGTAATTACCTAATCAACCCAACTAAATCCTCAGCATGAGTGGAGCCAGGATAGCTGACCAGACCCCTCCCCCACCCCCTCAGGAGCACAATCAGCTGCTGAGAGGGAGAGCAGAGCCGGTGAATATCCCCACCCCACCCCACCCCTCCTCTTCTTTCCTTTGTGCAAAGACTGGGCTGTGTGGGAGGGAAGGGTGGCCTGGGGGAGGGGGCCAGGTCACCTTGGGACTCCCTCATGGAGGACACGGAAGAGTGGTCTTCTGAGACTTTGAGGACATTGAGGACCAGAGACAGAAAGGCAGCAGGCAAGGGACTCACAGCAACCAAGCCTCTGAAGATGGGTCTTCTCAGGCACGGATTTCCCTCTTCCCTCCTCCTTTTCCTTTCTTCCCTCCCTTTCCATCCTCGTGTTTCACAGGGCCTAGGCACACACATGCCTTCTTAGTGTCAAATGTGCAGTGAAACCTCTCTCTTCCCCTCTTCCCACCCACACTCCCACCTTCTCCCTAGAGGTAACCACAGCTGTCAGGCTGGAGACATTTCTAGATGCTTCTTCTGTAGTCACACACTTAGCTGGGCACCTGCCGGAATGTTCTGCTCATCCAAACATCTCTCATGCTGTCTAGGCCAGTGGGTCACGTTTGGGGGTTGATTTTATTCTTGGGAGCGTGAAGCAGTGTATGGAGACATTTTGATCCCGAGGCTGGGGAAGGACTGCTCTTGGCACCCAGTGGGTGGAGGCCGGGATACTGCTGAATACACTGTGTGACACGGGTCACCTCTCCTAGCACCTAGATCCTGCCTGAGCACCAGTCGTGTTCACTGAGGTTGAGAGGGCCAGGTCTAGAAAAGTCTTTGCTTGTTCCCCTTCCCAGTCATCATCATTGTCATCATCGTCGTTATCATCGTCATCATCACCACCACCATCACCATCGCCACCTTGAGAGTCCTGGCAGGTTAATGGATATCCTTTCCATTCTCCTTACCTTGCCTCTTCTCTTGACAACCTCCTGGTCTGTGTATCTCTTCCTATGGTTTTTGAATTGCTTCCAGGTCAGAGGAATGAATGGAAGCTCCCATGTTCTTCTCTGGTTAGATATTGGGATCCCCACATAGTTACTGGGGTAAGTTATTAGTTGAGTGATTTCCCAAGTCTTCACAGAATGCTTCTATTTGAAATGCCACACACTTAAATTCTGATTTAAATAGCTACCGAGTTGCGTTCTTATACAAGTGGCCCTCAGAGTTTCCTTACCACAAATCTAAGGTTTAAAGGAAGACTTGCTTTAATGCTATTCTCTTACGCTTTCAGGAGGGCTGGAGGGAATCTGACCATGATAGGATGGTTAGCCCAGCCACACCATCCATCACTATGGGCCCTTTTTTTTTTTTTTTTTTTTGGTTTTTCGAGACAGGGTTTCTCTGTGTAGCCCTGGCTGTCCTGGAACTCACTCTGTAGACCAGCACTATGGGCCCTTAAAGGAGCACTTGGTTGGTAACTGAGAGAGGCTTCTGTCTTCAGCCCTCATTGTATGCAGAGGAAAGAAGGGGGGCTGGCTGGGGGCTTTGTGTATAGATGCCTCTCATTGAGGCCGGATGGTGTGCCCACTGTGGTAGGTTGCTCTGGTGCTGTTTGTATTCTGATGTTAATTCTGCTTCCTCAAGAGGGACCGCCCTGACCAGAAGTAGATCTTGTACTCGGTGATTTCATGTGAACCTTCTCCCCATTTTAACTGGTCAAGTTAAGGCTAGAGCCTGTGATTGGGCAGTGGAAGGGAAAGGTGGGGCTGGAGGTTTTAGAGAGTGGGGGAAGAGTAGGGGAGGAGAGAGGAAAAAGACAGAGGAAGAGAAGGTGGAAGGAAGACGGAGCAGAACCACATGACTTGGAGAAGCAGCAAGTAGCAAGGAATCTCAGAGCTGGGAACAGAGAAGTGTAGTGGTGCATCTGCCCAGTCTAGGTCTGCAGCTGATAAATATTACAGTTGAGTTGTGTGTTTTTGCACCAGCTTATTGGGGTTGGAGATTTACTGCAACAGGTCACCATCTTTGAGAGGCCATGTCTTCTCTGAGCCCTCACTTGGAAGCTCCTTGGCTTAGCCGAGGACCGATTGCAGCCCAAGGAGGCATGGCTGTGAGAAGAGATCCTAGGATGAGCAGAACACACTACCAGACCTGATTTCTTCAGAGATGAGAAAAGCCTGGGACTGCACAGCCATCCATCTCTGTTCTTTTCCTCTCCACTCTCTCCAGAGCCTTGACACTCAGGTCTGAGAGCTTGTCCTTGCTGTGTGTGTGAGTGGCGGGGCTCGAGTGAGAGGCAGTAGACATGGCCAGGGAAGCCCTGAGGGTCACGTTTGACCCCACCTCCCCCTCACTGTCCACATTTGGAACCATCGGCCACACAAGTGTAAATTAGTTAATAAGTCATCCTGAGTGATAAACAGATGATAGACGCAGGTCTCACTTAACACTTTTTTATTAAGGAGAAATAAATCAACCCCCCACATTGTTGCTATAAACCTTTCAAACTGGTCAAACCCTGGCTGGTGGAAGCTGATTAACATGGCCACATAGAGAGACCATTTGTAGCTGATCATTGAGATCAATCCATCCCTGTCATTTTCCCTCTGTGGAGGAGGTGGCAGAAGACAGGTGCTGTCCCACCATGCACCATTTCCCTGTCCTTTTGATGCATGAGAGGAGCAGTCTGTGTGTGCACGAACCTTGGTGTCAGAGGACTGTGCTAAGAGTCAGCCAACTGTGTGACCCCAGAAATCAGCCCATCTCTGAACTGTAGCTGTCTCTTCCTTAACACAAGGGGCTACAGAGCTTGCTCAGTGGTTAAGAGCACTGGCTGCTCTTCCAGAGAACTGGGTTCAATTCTTTGAACCCAAATGACTGTGCACAACCATCTTTAATTGCACTTCTAGGAAACCAATGCCCTCTTCTGGCTTCTGCAGGCATTGCATGCACGTGGTGTATAGACATTCTACAGGCTCCCTCATCTCCCAAAGTCTGGATGGTTCAACCAATGAGATATCCCAGCTGGGGACTAAGGGTGGTAGGATCCTGGGGACAGGAGTCATAGCTGCTGTGTCTCTTTTTCCTCCCCATCTTGTCCTTCAGGTCCTGATGTCGGAGGGTTTGTCACTGGTACTCTTTCCTGGTGTAACACCTTCCTGCTCAGTTCTCCTAATCCTTCTCACTTATTAAAACCGTACTTAATTGGCACCTGTTTCCTGTGGGAAGGAGGAACATAGGGGGCACTTCTGTGATAAACATGCCACAACTGAAGCTACCTGAGAGATGAGTCTTCCAAGACTCTGAAGCTCAGGATTAGTGTTTACACTGGGAACTCTTGGCTATGGTCTGCAGGAATGGAGAGCCCACCAGTTTCAGCATCCTTGGGTGATTCCTGCCAAACCCTCCCCCATACGCTCCAGCGCCTTTTTCTTTTATTTGAATTCTGCCCCAGGGACTTTGCACATGTTGATTCTGAAGGTAAGACCACGCTTCTTCAGTGCTTCCCTTAATTCACATATTCCCTTCCTCTGCTTGGCAGTTTGCACTTGCTAACCTTTTTGCCCTCTCCCACTTCCTGTCTAGGCTGCCAGAGCACTAGACTCTCAGGGTCTTCTTACAGCTACCGTTTTATGTTTGTATGCACTTAACAAACAGTTCCACGTGAAGTTTGCCCTGCACCAGACACCGTATCAAGTGTTAAATATCAAGTCATCTCATTCTGCATTCAAGCACGGGATAAATACTGCTAGGGTCCCCATTCTACAAACGGAGACACCGAGACACCACAAGGCTGAGGGACTTAGTCAAGGTCACCCAGCTGTGAAGGACTGGAGCAGGGATTCAAACCCAGGAGGTCTGACTTGCCTATTTCCCCACCAGGCTCTCTATGAAGCATCAAGTTATTTGATTAAACCCATTTTCCCCAATCACTGTGTGAACCTGTGAAGCTTGCTGTGCTGTTTTGTATCCTCAGGGTCGGGCTCAGTGCCTGACACACACTGGATGATTCACAGATATTTGTGGGGTGAACAAACAGTAGACGACAGACACAGATTGCTTTAGTACACTCTACTTGCAGGGTTCCAGGGCTCGATACAGCTTGGTCCTTTCTTGTGGGAGAGTATCTTCCTGTGAGTATGTCGTCTTCCTTCTTCCAAAGCCTGGAACCTTGGGCATCTCTCTTGCCATGGATGCCTCTGGCAGCTGCTTCTTCCACAGTGGCTGAAGGTAATCTCCCCAATGCCAAGCCACGCTGCTCTGAAGCCATCCCTGAACGAATGACCTGCTAAGAGTGCAGTTTTCTCTCCCTCTCTCCGGACTTTGATTTGATCAGGCCAAATCTGAAATGATGTGTGAAAGTAATGATATTTGGTAATTAAATCTCTGGTGACGGCCACTGCAATTTGTGCTACATGCATTGTTCATAAGGAAAAAAAAAACCGCATCAATTCATTTTCTGACCGGCTACTCCAGGGACTGGCAATTAGGGGCGCTCATCTCTCTCGGCGCCTCGCATATTAAAGAGCTACTGAAACGCAAAGAGAATTTGGGAGGGTTTCCCCCCTCCCAACCTTCTAATAATGTTAGCTTAATTAGGGAGGCTCAATGATAAAGGGACAGTTTGTGATGATTTGAGCATACTGTGGCAGAAAGGAGAGAGTGAGCGAACAGGGAGGAAAGTGTGGGGTGAGATTTGGGACTGTCCATCCTAGGGCACTTGGTGGTGGATAAGGACAAAGGACCCCAGCGAGGTTCTGCTTCCTTCCATCTCTTGGGTCTTTTGTCTTTCCTCCCTCCCTCCCTCCCTCCCTCCCTCCCTCCCTCCCTCCTTCCCTCCCTCCTTCCCTCCCTCCTGTCCTTCCTTCCTTCTTTCATTCCTTTCTTCTTCCCTTCTTTCTTTCCTTTCCTCTGTTCCTTCTTCCTTCCCCCCTCTCTTCTTTCCTTCCCTTTCCCGTAGTGGGAGATATTTAAATCTCCAACCCAAATATGACCAGTCAATGAAAACACAACTCAGTAATTATGAATATATTCTGTAAGCCTAGATTGGGCAGATGCCCCTACACTACTCTGTTCCCCAGCTATGAGATTCTTATAACTTGAGGATTTACCAGACCCTGCATCTGTCCTTCTACCTCCTGCTTCCCAGTCATCCTCCTCCATTCTCCTCCTTCCCAGTCGTCTTCCCAGTCTCCATCATCTCTGTCATCTTCCTCCTCCATTGTCATCCTCCAGTCGTCCTCCCCTGCTCTCTTCCACCAACCTTTATTTCTCCACCTCCCCTTCCTCTGCCCAATCACTGGCTCCAGCCTTTATTTTACAAATTAAGATGGGCAGAAGGTTCACTAGTATTCACCTGTGTAATGACTCACACCTCCTCTGCAACCCTTCACAGGAAAGGGGAATTAGTATCAAAATACAAGGCCAGGGCTATCCACAACACTTCCCTTCCTTTTTTTTCCTCCCTTCCTCCCTCATTTCCCTCTCCCCCTTCCCTGTCTTCTCTACCTTCTTTTTTATGATTGGGCTTTGGAATTTGTCTTCTTGATTTGTCCCCCAAACAATGGATGGCCCAGTTTCTCCATCTTTCCTCTCTCACCCTGAGTAGAACTGCCCACTCCCAGCATCCCTCAGTGGACGTAGCCTGTGAACTCACATTCTCTCCAGAGATGCTGTTCATTCCACACACACACCACAGCCGGATCCTTGGTAGCATCAGAGGGAGCAGTTTTGCTGCCTCTCAAATGCTTTGTGTTCTACCTGTCTCCTTCTTCCTCCCACTGGCCTCTGGTAACCACCGATCTCCCACTGGAGTGTGGTCCAGGTGGAATCAGGCCACATAGAGTCTCGTCAGATAGGCTTTGGGCTCAGCCCCACGGTTTCCCAGCTTTTGCTTCTGTTTGGACAAGTCCAGGAAGCCCCCAAGCCTCATCCACCACTCACCTGGTGATTGCTTTCGGATGAACTGACTCCCCGAGGGGATCGGATCACAAAGGGGCAAGGGCACAGCTGGTCCGGGTTAGCAAAATGGGACAGTGAGCAACCCATGGTTCTAAGAGGGTCCCAGGGCAAACCTAACGTGGAATTGCCTCAGCTGGCATCGGCTGAGCCTCAGACTAGGAGCTATCTGGTGCGTTCACTCACATTGCTAGGGAGTGCAGTGCAGCCCATTTTACAGGAGGAACTGCGCTCAGAGGTCAGGCGAGTATTTGAAATTCACAGAAGCTAAGAAAGCAGTGCTGGTCTGCTGTCTGCGTGGTGGTAGTTAGGCCAAGGGGACTTTCTGTGGCAACGGGGATATTCTCTAGCCACTTTGACTAGATCGAAGCCACAGTTGAGGTGTGACTAGAGGACTTAAGAAACAGAAATTTTAGTTGTATTTGGTTTTAATTGATGTGATTTCTTTTTATTATTTGAAGGTTTCTGGAAGCACATTATTGACTTGATCAGGATGTCCACACTGGTGGCCATTCACACAGTCTCTGTGTAAGAATCATGCCTAAAGAGTCACTGCCCTGAGTTTTCTCATTTATCTATTTTATTTATCAGAGTTATTAATTTTGTGTGTGAGTATTTTGCCTACATGAATGAATGTATGTGCCAGGAGCAGTCAGAAGAGGGCATCGGTTCCCTAGAGCTGGAGTTCTGGATGGTTGTGAACCACCATAAGGGGGCTGGGAATCAAACCTGGGTCCTCTGTAAGAGCAACAAGTTCTCTTAACCATTAGGCCACTTCTCCAGCTTGAACATTCTTATTTCTACAAAACTTACTCAAGAGTAAAAATTAATATCTCACACTTCACTCAATTTTTCAACAGTTTTTTTTTTTTTTCCAAAATAAAACTTCTGTATATCCATTAGATACTGTTGAATTGTAGTTTGCCTTTTAAAATGATGTCTCACTAAAATGATGTTACCCAGGCTGGCTTTGAACTACTGAACTCAGCTGAGCCTCTGGAATAGCAGGGACTAGACATGCATGGTCTTTGCCTAGCTTTGCATTGTACATTTAAATAGGCCCTGTGTGTTAGTGGCTACTGTACTAGACAGTGTGCCACACCTTTGAAGAGTTTGTGGCAGAGTCCACCCCTGCCCCCATCGTCAGCCCTTGGCCCACTGGTCTGCATATCATTTCCCTGGAAGGACCAGCGAAGGGGTAGGGGGTCTGCTCTTACCCTTGCCACACTCATGGCCTCTTGTCTTTTACTACTTGTTGAATAAACATCTCATGGCATTGATCTTAATCTGTAGGATGTCAACGCTCTTCTCAGGATTCCAGTGCAGTAGCTCCTACTTTATGGCAGATGAAAGCCTCATGGAGGCTAGTCGTATTTCTTAAGCCACACAGCTGGAGAACATGTGGCTTAGGTAGCTTGGCTTCCAATTCGCTGTCAGTGCACAGGGCCAGGCTCAGGTGGATATCCTAGGCTCTATGGCCCTGGAGATCAATTCTTACATCTGTTTCTACAGATGCAGATTTAAAGCAAGTCTTCTATTGTGAGGCAAAGGCAGTGCAAGTAAGGGAGGGAGGAAGTGAGGGTGGCTAATAGAGGGGTATTATTGGTTTCTACTGGACTCAGCATCAGGGGGCAGTATGAGTCTGCATAGGTTCAAAGCGATGGGGATCTGGGGTGTTCTCTTCTCAGTCACTGGAGCAGTGGTACATGGTGCCATGGCTTGCCACTGAAGTGAACGAAACCTATTCCGTGGACAAAGAAAGCTCCCAGGCAGGAAAATGGCAGCTGGTGGCAGCCCTCCCCCAACGGTGTTGTAGAAATCCCTCACACTTGGCTGAGCCGCTGGAGTCGCTGGAAGCCAGGATCACTGGGAAGTCACTCTCTTCTGCTGGTTCCCAATGTCTCTTAGGGACCATGACTACCTTTTTTAGGGGGCTAGCCGAGGCAAAGCAGATGGCGCCGGTGGTGATCTTTGGAAACTGGGATGGATTTGCAATTCACAAAGGAGGGAGGCTGGGAATCTTTGCATATGTATAAAGAAAGAAAGCTTTTCCTACAGCTGTACTGGTGTGAATTAGGTTTGGGGCATGCTTAAATTCATTAGGGGCACAGATTTTGGGGGGATCATTCCAGAGGTCTTTAACAATATCCTTCAGCAAATAAACAATTTACGGATTATAAATTATTCAGTTTCCTTAAAGCAAGTCCCTTAATCATGGATCACGGGCAACTCTTAGCCTACTTTGAGTACTAGGTATTTGTGGGGAAAGTGGCTTTTTTGGTGTCTATTCAGCAATTCAAGTTTGCATTTGAAGATGTGACTTCCCCTTTCTGAATTCATGTTGGAGATGATGGTTTTTTCACCTTTAAACAAATGAGATTTAATCTTCTCCCTCTGCCATATCCCTTCCTAAGCTTTAGAGAAGCCAGGTGACAAGACAGTTGTCCTGGTGTCTGAAGTCAGCCGTCCTGCATCTGGAAGTTATTCTGTATTGATTAGGCGCTGGTTCTGCCTTAGCCCCTCTTTGTCTGTTTGGTGCTAACTGAGACCCTCCGTATAAGGTAGGATTTGCTACCTGATTTAATTACTAGGAGGTGGGCAGAGAGATCTCAGTGCAGAGGGTAGGCTGCTTAAGGATTAGATTATGCTTCTAGCCCTGCAAGATCAGTCCACACATTACCCAGCCTTTCCCAGCTTCCTCTAGAACAGAGGTCCTCAACCTTCCTAATGCTGTGACCCTTTAATACAGTCCGTTATGTTGTGGTGACCCCCAGCCATAAAAGAATTTTCGTTTCTAATTCATAATTATACTTTTGCTACTGTCATGAATTGTATTTTTTTATTTTTTTTAGATAGAAGTTGCCAAGGGGGTCATGACCCACAGGTTGAGAACAGCGACATTGGTCCAGAGTCAAGGTCAATGAAACTGAAATCTTTGGGAATGGATTAGGGAGGTGGATTTTGAAAGCCTTGCAGATGGGAATCAGGTGAAGAAGCTCTTTGTAGACAGGACCAGAAAATACAATATCTAAAAGCAGCAGGCCTTGACACCTAACTTCAGGGCCAAGAGATTAACGTGGAGGGTAGAGCCAGGCTGGCTTAAGTTTGAATACTGAATCTGCTGAGATTTGCTGTGATTTTGGGCTAGATGTCATGTCCCGAGGAATCTACCTTTGAATTATGACAACATAATTAAAATTAACCAGACTGCAGGGTTGTTTGGGATATTTGGGGAGATACTCAGGTCCCCAGGGAGTGGCTATTCCTCATTAAGTGTCACAGCCTCTACCTCTTCCGGCCTGGTCCCAGGTGGTCCCTTTTTTATGCAGCCTAGGAGCTAGCTGCTGACCTCAAGTCTCTGGGCTGGCCACTGCTGGAGGAGCCACCCTCCTTGCTGATGCCCACAGCATGCTCAGTGGTGCCCATCTTCTCCCGAGGAGGATGGTATCGACATTTCAAAAACAGTTTAATTATTCTGCGGCTGCCTGGCTATTAGCTGCGACAAGAGAGCTCAGGGCTATTTTTCAGCATTAATTTTCCATTTGAAATGAATTCCTTTTGGTTACACTTTTTAAATGTTTCTTTTAATTAGACGCAATTACTTCAGAAGAATTGCTTTTATTCCTCAGCCTGAGATCCCAGCGATAAAGTCGCTATCTGGCCCCACCGAACGGCCGGGACGGCTCATTTAGTCTCTGCACTAAAGTATATTGAACTAGGAAATTATACAGCGAATCAACTATTAATTCCTTTTATGATCGCTCACTCTAACATCTTGAATGAGATCTTCAGGGGGAAATTTAGTCACAATAGGGATCATTGTCTCTCCCCCCGCCCTCCCCACCCTTCCAGCCCTCAGCCCAGCGTGAGGGAGGCTACCCTGGTGATGGTCAAGGCACAGGGGCAGGATTCCATGGGGCTCATGGTTTTCCTGGGGGCTTTGGGGCAGGGGATAGATAGTACGGAGGAAGCTGCTTGGCTCGTCTGAAGAAGCCTCTTTCAGACCCCAAGAAGAAGGAGGAGACTGTGACTATGTGGAGACAGAAAGAGTATCCCTACCTTTGAAGGTCAGTTCTGTGGTTTGGTCCTTCGTGGTGCAGTTCTGCAGGCGGCCTGGGAGCCAGTAGGTGGCGCTCTCCCACTGCGTTGGCAATTCTGTCTGAGCTGATGGAGGAAGCTTCGCAGTCGCTTGGGAGACTCCCTTCAAAGACCTTAGCCAGAAGCAAGCTGAACAGACAGGGAAACTGAGATACAAAGATGGGTGTGTAGTCACAGAAAAAGGCTGAACCAGCTCCTTTGGTCCTTGGACCACGTCTGTGAATTTGACTCTTTGTATGAGATATTGCTGGTGAAGGCGACAGCTCCACCCACCTGGTGTTCTTTGCCACTTTTACACTCCCAGCTGGGCAGGATCCCTGAACTTCCAAGGGCACTTGGAATGGAAGGATTCTAGGGGTGGGGTGAGCCAGAGGAGGACCCCGTGCTGGTTTTGACTGAAAATGGATTACATGCATTATGGGATTACTTTTCTCCCGTCGTTGGAGGGAACATTCACTTGCGATTCCAATATGATGGGTATGTAGAGTGTGCCTCAGTTTCTCGATCTGTTTCTCTTAGGGGAGGCAGGTTTGAAAGATTGGAGGACACAGCCCTCCCCGTCCCTCAGGTCTGTACACCCATGCTGGGAGTTTGTCTTGACAGACTGCCCTGGCTACTCTGTGCTGGACTGTGAGGGGCTCCTGCCTTTGGCTAGGTGGAAATGAAAGTGGTCTCTGTCTGACAGGGATAGTAGGTGTGGCTCTTCCAGGCTCAGAATCACCTTAGGACATTTATGGCCTTGGATGGTAACTACTGTCTGTGAGACTCCTCTGAGGACAGATTTTCAGGGGGCTCTGAACATTCCATTTGTTTCTGATGAGAAAAAAAAAAAAGTACATTTTTGCCCATTTTCAAGGTTCATTTCTTCTAGATTTTGAAGGAAATCAAAACATTTTCATGGGTCTCTGAAACATCATGGGCCCCAGGCACTGCTCCTTTGCCTAAAGATGAGTCTGTACTACTTTGGCAGAAGCCAAACCAAAACCATCTATAGGCTTTGGAGTCTGGATATCCCACTTTGAGGCTGATGGAGGAAGCTATAGGGCCTGTCTTGGTTCCTGGGTGCCAGGACAATGTCAGCACTTATTGTGCCCAAAGCATTTATGCAGTTATTCCTTTTTTAATTGCATCATTGTGTATGTGTGTCATTGTGAGTAAGTGGAACACCCAGTACCTTTGGGTGCTTCTATGTGGTCCAGATTGCATGATGATCTTGTCAGCCCTTTGCCCCATTCTCAAGCCTCTGCTCTCAAGGGGACTGAGAAGCACAGGTACCTCAGAGGCCCTTCAAGCTTGTAGGCCCAGCACGGAAGGCTGGATGGGCTCTCCCTGAATAGTCTCCATGCTCCCCAGCATGGAAGAGCTGAGTTTAGGTCAGGAATATAATTCTAGTATTCAGCTGCCTTTAGCAACTGCCTGGGCTCTGAGACATGGCTGCCTGAGAGGGTATTCTTGCCTCTGAATCAACTGGGCTAGGGAGGGTGGTGTATAGAGATGTGGTCCTTGTTAAGGCTGGTTTCTCTGCTCTCCCCAGGGAGCCTGCTTTGGATGGAATGTCACAACGAGATGTTATAGGAAATAAAGCCTTTGGGTGGTGACAGGGATTCATGAATGGGATTTGTCTTCCTCACTCAGCAACGAAGAGACCAGAGTTCTCTATCAGGTGACAAGATGGCCTATGCCAGACCTGGGCACACTGACCCCTGACCTCCAGCCTCCAGAACCGAGAGAAAGACTTCTCTTCTGTTCACGCCACCGGATGTGATATTTGATATTTGTTACTGCAGGCTGTACATTTCTTCTTCTGTTTGAACTTGGTTCTGGTCAGGGTGCTCTGATCTATGGGAGCCTTGGACTCAGGCCATGGCTGAAGGGAACAGAACTCATATATGTTGAGGAAGCCATGCATAGTACTGTTGCTTTCTGGGATTTGAGACTTTCAGCTCTGTAATGGGGAATAGCCATCAGACAAACCATGTTTTGGTTATTCTAAACTCTCTTTTTGTGATTTGACCATTGTTTCTGCTGAAGACTCTGGCCGTTTAGCATCTCATCTTTGAAAAACATGGGACCTATCTTACACTTCCTGGGGACTTAGCATGAACTACTTATATGTGGTGATTTGATTGGCTGATTAAAACATCGGAAATAAGGAAGAGCTGGCCTTGAAGTCACTTTTTTTTTTTTTTTTTTTTTAAATTTAGCTTTGCACTCTCTTGAGCAGAAAGGATCCAAAGGTGTTCCAGTAAGGTCCTACTCTCACCTCCATTTCATCCTGAGAGGAAACTTGTGTGTCCATCTTTGCATTCTGAGAAGCAAACTAAGTCATACGATTTTCATAAAATGAAAACCTATGATGTCTGCTGAGGGTAGTTGATGCTTTCAAGCACTTTTAAAAAGCTAGTTAAGAAGGAGACACTTGGGCTGGAGAGATGGCTCAGTGGTTAAGAGCACCAACTGCTCTTCCAGAGGTCCTGAGTTCGATTCCCAGCAACCACATGATGGCTCACAGCTCTCTGTAATGGATGCCCTCTTCTGGTGTGTCTGAAGACAGCTACAGTATACTCACATACATAAATAAATAAATCTTAAAAAAAGAGAAACAGACACTTAGGTAGGAGAGGGCTGAGGTGTGGGGGAAAGCTAGTGATTAAAGGGAAGAATATTCTGGAAGTTTTCTACTCTGCTGGGACAGAGTACCCAACAGTTAGAGTGCCAGAGGGTTTGTTTCTACTTATAGTTCAGAGAAAACAGTCCACCACGGTAGGGAAGGCTGGGCAACTAGATAAGCTTGGTTTGTGGCAGTAGGATCCTGTGGCAGCTGCTTCTAGCATGGTTCTGACAAAGTTGTCAAACAACTGAACCTGAGTGGGGCATTTGCATCTGGGAACCAGAACAAGAAATAACACAGCCATCCCGGTATGACGGTGGCCACGGTACTGTTTGGAGAATGTAGGGTCAGGGTGAAGCTGTGAGCCCCATTTCCCTGGACTTCCCACTTATCAGGTAGACAAAATTCAGCTGCCTTTCCAACTCTTCTTTTCTGTAAAACAGACAGCCGAGTGTTGAGTTGGCCCAAGCGCATTCAACGCAATGGACTGTGCTTAGCACAGTCTCCGCCTCTCGGGATGGCTTGACAAATGGAAGTTAATTGTCTCTTTATGAAAAGATAACAGAAGTGATTAGAGTAGAAACCCAAAGGATTCAGACGCTCAGTTAACACAATTCCTCAAGCCATTGCCCTCAGTTTGAGAAATCACTGGAGTCTCTTGGGTGGCTTCTTAGACGCCGGGAGGCTGGGCCCCATCCCAGAGCTGAGTCAGTGGACCTGGGACCTCTTAGAGCTTTCCCAGGTGATGCTGATGCTGGGGACTCGTGTGGCACTGAGATTGGCCATTACAAAGGGAACGGAGGCTGCCTGTTTGAGGCACTTAGTCCACGAAATGGTGTGTAGGCACACAGGAACATGCTAAAACTAGCTTGGAGACAGGCAGAGCCTGGGGACTCACTGGCCAGCCAGTGTAGCTGAAAACAGCAAGCACCAGGTTCAGTATCTCCAAAATAAGACGTGGAACAATACCTGAAGTCCACCTGTGGTCTCCACACTCATGCACACAGGTGAGCGCACCCAGACCCACACACCAACAGGAGGTATTTATGACCTTTTATGACTTCTACCCCTAACTAAAGGAGTTTGTGTGTGTGTCAGAAGTGATGGGCAGAGGCCGTGGTCTACATCAACTATGGCATCAGCAGCAAAGTTTGAGAACAAGGATGTTTAATCGACACACATGAGTGCAAAGTTATATACTTTAAATGTGAACAACTTAGTTTTTCAGACAGGGGCTCACGATGTAACCCTGTCTGGCTGGAATTCCCTATGTAGACCAGGCTGCCCTTGGCATCACAGATATCTGCCTGGCTCTGCTTCCTAGGTGCTGGGATTAAAGACAGTAGTCAACCATTGCTAGCCAAAAGTGATTTTTTTTTTTTTGGCCAATTATTCCTCAATAGGACTTGAGATTGTTGTAGGAAAGGGGTTTAGAAATCAGGAGGTGGCTGGGACCTACTGACTGGACTTAGACATTGATTGATGGGAGTTAGCTGTGACATAGCACAGGTATGTCATTGATACTCTTCTTTTTGCAGTAGATGGAACCCAGGGCCTTATCCATGTTAGACAATCCCTCTGTCTCCAAACTGTGTCCTTAGCCTTGTCATGGGGCTGTGGCATGCGTGGGCAGCCCAGAGAAAGTCCACCTTCCAGGGTAATACCAGCAGGTCCAATGACTGTGAACCGTGTGTGAAGGGGGTCCTGAATGAACAACCTTTGACCCACCAGTGACTTTCATTTTCTCACTTTGCCCCATTGGACCTCAATTTCAGGGTGCAGGTAATGAGGAAGGGGGTGTCAATTTATTCTACAGATGTCCACCCTGTCCCCTGTTCTTCTCAGCCAAGGGCAGAGAGGAGAGCCAAGCTCCAGCTGCAGCTTCAAGAACATCTGGGCCTTGGAAATCATAATAAGAGGAAGCCATCTTCTTCATTAATTGATTAATGTAATTAAAGAAAGATAAGTAGTCGATGCCGAGCACATTAGAGTTAATTTGTACAGGCAATTAGCTGTGCTCCTTCTTCATGCTTACTGCCTTAGAGGCTCTGTGCACAGACACTCTGGGGTCAAGTCTGGCCCCCCAGGGACCTTATCCTAGGACCCTAAGAAGAGCACTAGTCCCTCCAGAGAGGGACTAGAGCAAAGCCCTATGACCTTGGGAGAGGTTCCTTAACTCGTGTGCTTCTTCTGTTCATCTAAGCCAAATGGAGGTAATGACCTTGATCTCTAACAGAGAGGCGAGCACACAGTGAGGAGGTGTGTGTGAGCCAGGAGCAGTGTGTTCCCATCCTTCTGGGGACATCTTTTCCAGGCCTGGGCACGCCTTGCTCTGGGCAAGATGTGGGTTTGAGATGTTCTAAAGACGTCATGGGTCTTGTTCTTCCCTCATTTTCTTCTATCCCAACCTGTTCTCTACCCTCATTTGCTTTCCTGGGGCTGTCTCCAAGCTTGTGTGTCTGTCTGTCTGTCTGTCTGTCTGTCTGCTTGTCTTCCACACATGCATTGCTTCCAGACAGAGGCACCTCTGGGGAAGCCAAGGTCCTCTTTGCAGCCAGATGCTTCCTAGATCTTGCAATTCAGGCAATTGTATAGGTGCTTGTGTGAAATCTTCAAGGTTTAGTCGCTCTAAAGCCGACCCCTTCATTTCACCTGTTTTAACACCAACCTTCGTTGCTGACTTGTCTTCCTGTCTTAGCAAATCCAGCAAGTTCCTCTCTCAGCTCCCCTCCCATGGTGCCCTGAAGAAACTCTCCCTAATGTGACTTCTACTGTGCTCTGTCTATCCATCCCTCCATCTGTCTTCGAGGTCTCTTTCTCCTGTCTTCTGCCCACTGCATTCTGAAGATCACCACCCAGATCACGCCCATTTCCCCGCCCCTTTCCGGCCACATTGTGCATTCTCCTTGCTTGGGTATCCTCCTCCCTTTCTCAAACCACTGGTTCTCATTTTAGTTGAGGAGCACACATCTGTCTTCTCCACCCCTCAAGAGAAATGCCCAATTTCCCCATTAACACTCTGTTCCCGAGTGCTCCCTGCCTCTCCTCAACATCCTCTCCATCCTGTCTCAGTCTCATGCCAGGATACGGCACCTCCATCCATCAGGGTCTCGAACAATAGCTGGCAGGCCCTCCCCCTCATCTAACGCACCCAAGCACTATTAACTTTTTTTTTTTTTTTTTTTTTTTGGAGACAGGGTTTCTCTGTATAGCCCAGGCTGTCCTGGAACTCACTCTGTAGACCAGGCTGGCCTCGAACTCAGAAATCCGCCTGCCTCTGCCTTCCAAGTGACGGGATTAAAGGCGTGCGCCACCACTGCCCAGCAACTTTTTATAGTCTTATAGAGGTATGATTGACAAGAATTTAAAGATTTAAACACCAGATATGTCTGGGAGACCTTACCACACTGAAGATCATGGACATTTAATTAGTTCCCGTAGTTTTCCTTATGACCTTGTGTAAGATTTCCTGATTCCTACCTGCCTCTGCATTCAATCCTCAGGCAATCACAGACTCACTTCCTATCACGGAAGAGTACTTTGAGGGCACGTGAAATGGCTCAGTGGGTTAAAGGATGTGCTGCCAAGCTTGCTGACCCAAGTTCTATCCCCAGGACCCATCTAGTGATAAGGGAAGAACTGACTCCTGAAAATGGTCCACCAACCTCCACGTGCCCCTCCCTTTGCTAAATAAATGTAAAAAAATGAAAAAGAGTAGTTTTCTTTTTTATAGAATTTTATATAGATGGAAATTATACACTGTGTTTTTTCTTGTGGCCTATCTCATAATTATTTTGATCCTTAGCCACTTTATTTGACTGACTAAGGATTTCCAAATGCTTTTACATTATTGAATATTATTCCACTGTATGGATATACCACAATATATTTACCTATTTAGCTGTTGATGGACATTTGGGTTCCTCTGGTTTTGATGCTATGGAAATTATTGTACAAGTCTTTGTGTGAACATATAATTTGATTTTCCCAGGAGCAAAATGTCTGGATCATTTGTTGGTGAATGTTTAACATTTAAAAACCCGCCAAGTTGAGCATGGTAGGGAAAACATTGTTAATCCCTGCACTCTGCAGAGGCAGAGAGGCAGAGAGGCAGAGAGGCAGAGAGGCAGAGAGGCAGAGAGGCAGAGAGGCAGAGAGGCAGAGAGGCAGAGAGAGAGGCAGAGAGGCAGAGAGGCAGAGAGAGAGGCAGAGAGGCAGAGAGGCAGAGAGGCAGAGAGGCAGAGAGGCAGAGAGGCAGAGAGGCAGAGAGGCAGAGAGGCAGAGAGGCAGAGAGGCAGAGGGAGGCAAAAGAGAGACAGAGAGAGAGGCAGAGGGAGGCAGGAGAGGCAGAGAGGAGAGCAGGGAGAGAGAAGGCAGAGGAGAGAGGCAGAGAGAGAGATGCAGAGGCAGGCAGATCTGTGAGTTCGAGGCAGCTGATATACATAGAGAGTTCCAGGCCAGCCAGAGTTTCAACAACAAAAACAAAATAAACTTTCTAATTTTTTTCTGCTTGGTTGTGCCATATTATACTCTCACAGCCACTGTGGGCAAATTCAAGACACTCCAGGTCCTTGGCAATATTTTATGTGCAGTCCCCCTAGGTTTTGGTATGTTGTAGACCTTGAATAGTTTCTGATTATGTTTTTTGTTTGTTTTTGTTTCCTCAAGACATTCCAAACAGGGTTCCTGAATTAATATAGACCCGGGGC
>JAJTUV010001766.1:0-135000 GCA_021653895.1 Mastomys natalensis
TTTGGATATTATAGGTTCTGAAAAATTGTGAACAAAATATTCAAAACTGGAGACAATGGATTGAGAATGTAGTCATTGTGAGTTCCTCCTACACTCTGGAGGGTGAGGATGCAAGCAAAGTGTTGTCATTGAGAACATGGTCCAGATCGGCATTAGTGACACTGAAGTTTCTGAGCATACAGCTCGTCTACATGATTGATGCTTTTCACTAATTTATTAACTGATTTATCTGCAAATCAACCAAGGTCTTAGTATCATTCAGCTTGTCAGAAATAAACTTGGTCTTCTCATCATATTTATCTTCCTTCTGAGAGTACTTATCCTCTGCAGGCATTAATGCTTTCCAGGTCTAATATATTTTTAATTGTTCTTCCAGCTCTCTAATTTGTCATTCTGTGAGCTCAACCTGCTTCTTTCCATAATCCCAATCACCCTTGATGATCACCAGTTTACAGGCTGCATCTTCATCAACTTCAGGAATATGCTTGGCATCTTTCATCTGAATCTCCTGAACTTCCATGTTTTCTTCTGTCTTTTGGGCTTGGCTTTCAATGAAATTTATGCCTTTCTATCTTCTGTGCAGTATTTTCATTCACCTCTAGCTGCTGCAGAGCTGTGACCAGATGTTTCTATACATGATCTACTTCTCTTCAACAAGCTGTATGCACCTCTTCAGAGAAGGTACACCAGCATCAATATCCATGGCCTCTTTTTTGCCAGCTCCAGTTTCCCCTGGCCCTCTTCAATGCTCTTAAGATTCTCTTGTAGTGACACTGACTCATCTTCAAGTTGCTTTCTCCTGTTTTCACTACTCTCTTGACAGTTTCTACCAGCTCTGCTTGATCCAGTGGATTTTCTTTCTTAGTGCTTTAGCCTTCATATCTTCTTGATAATATAGATGGCTATGATTGTGAGGCCCCTAGGAAGTACAAGGAGCAGAGATACACATCCTCCTGTGGGGTGGCCAAGTCAGAGTATGAATGCAGAGATGCCTGGGATTCTATGATATATACCAGGGGGTGCAACTACATTCTTCTAAACAACCAATATTGTTTTAGAAAAACTTAGTCTTCCTGCCTGCTTTCCCAATCTCCTGTCTCTACCCATTCTGCACTGAAATTCTTAAAAAACAAAACAAAACAAAAATTGGATGAGCCCTTGTCTTTGAATGATAAGAAGAAAACAAGGTGCACTTCAAGTTGAAGATTTCTAAAACTCTAAAATGAATTGAGTATTGATAAATATTGAAATAAGTCTGTCCACAAACTATTAACTTATATTACCTAATATCCATGGGAACTTTGATTGGCTATTTCCAACAATCTCATAGGTCATAAGAGCTTAAGGAGAGATATGAGACTACATTGGCCAGAGTCTTTGCTACTGTAACATTCATATTGATCCAGTTTGCCGCCTTATCCTAACATTCAGAACAGCCAGTCTGTGAGAGGGTCTTTAGATTTAGAAACTCTAGCATTAAATATGTTGGATTATCATTTACTAACATACCTAACTGGAATTAAAATTATGATCATAAGTTTAAAATCTATAATAATAAATGTTTGACTTGAAAGTATACAAATACATTATAATAATATACACCACTGTTAATGACAAAAGATGTCATGAATTTAAGTGTAAAGTGAGATATGTAAAAGTATTTGGAAAAAGTAAAGTGAAGAGGAAAATGACACAATTTTATTTGAATTTCAAAAATAAAAAAGGTTTCAAATAATAATGTCTTCATCCTACCTCATAAAAATTTCATGCTCAATGAGTATAATTTGAGTATAATTTGTTGATCCAATATCCTTCCCTATTTAATTGATTATGACTCTTAAAGGACCTACATAATTTAGGATCCCAAGAAGTGCTTTACATTATTGTTTTAATTCAGGCCTGCTTCATCTTTTGCCCACCCCCCAGGGTTAATAAACATCAACTATTACATCCATTTTTATTTCATTTTATATAATTTACCCCTGTGTCAGAGGCTAGTACCTAAGACACCAGCCTCAAATTCCTTTCTTAATACAATTACTTCCTTACTCCAAATGTCCCTCTCAGTGATGTCATGCCAGCCTTGGGTAGACTGCTTATATTCCACAGCAGTTGTAAGATTACCTCCTCACCTTTTTGCAGGTACATCAGTTCCAGATCCACCACCCACAATATGCCTTTACACATCAAACAGAACAGCTACTCTGTGCTATGAATAAAACCATTGCTCTCCTCTTCTTTTCCCACCTAAAAAAACCCTTTCCTGTTGACTTCCCCTTAGTTATAATGTCTGAACACTTCTCCATTGTCCTTGCTACTACCTACTCTCCTAAGCCTTTAGTGGCAAAAATTCATGTCATGTGTCATCTGAAAATACTGTATGGTTATTAAAATTTGCTTCAGTTATCTGTTTTATTGCCCACATCAATGGCAACATCATTGTACTTCAAAAATTATCTTCATTTTTTATTTTATTTTTATAAATAACCCTAGAGGTGCTAAAATTCCCTTAGTTGGGGAGGAGTCTCCTGAGGCCCGAGTCATAAATCAATTTAAAATTTCATTGGGGACCAAATGCTATTGGACTTACTTACAAAGCACAGGTACTAGATACTTACTCTAATTTAAGTGCTCCATGCAAAGGCTGCCTTATGACCTAGAGCTGGAATGTAGATTGTTTTCTTCATTCACAGTTTTCTATTGGTTCTTATAACAGTAAAATTTGGTTCTGAGATTATGAGATGGTGAGAAAACTCCTTGCTACTCAAGCTTAAAAATGTGATTTCATACTGAGCCTAGCTCATCCACCTAAAACAAATTACTAGAACCTCTTGGGATCTTTAAGTATCAGTGATCAAGTTTCCTTGGTATTTGCTGTTCTTGAATTAAGATCACTCGATTACTGGTGTTTATCTACAAGCCTTTGAAATTTCAGCATGAATTCTCAGTTCACATCCATCTTCCCTTTTATTCTTCCCTACACAAATAAGGGCAGGAGTTTGAGCTTCCAACAGTAGCTCATGTATTGGAAACAGAGATGGAGAGGGAGCATCTACAAAAGGAAAATACTTATATCCATTTCTAATGGAAACCAGGGTATCTAATTGGCACAAACATAAGTCACAATAGCAACATTTTTCAGGATAGAAGAGATCATGGCAGATCAACTGGACATTTGAAAGAATACTCTCTGCTACTCTCATTTCTGTAGAACACAAAGCTGTAGGAAGCATGCTGGTCTCATGTAAGTGGGGTTGGGTCTAGGTGGAAAATCACTATTAGAATAGAACAGCTATGAATCTAGACACCACATTTCATCCTGAACCATGGAAACAGATATTCTAGAGGAAGGATCATCAGAACACAGCAGTCTGATTTCAAAGTCCTACCTCTTAAATCTGGTTCATTTGGCTTTGCAAGAGTGACAGGTTTGTGCTTCACCTACTGTGACTCTCTGAGATTCTTGGTAGTGTTATGAAAATGCTTCCTTTTTTTTTTTTTAACCACAGTGTAAATATTTTGTTTGTTGGTTGGTTGCATTGGCCAATCTTGAGTTTAAAGAACTATCAGGAAATACTATTCTAAAGTTCATGGATCAAAGAGATCCAAAATGTATAAGCAGACAGTATTAGGACAGTCTGTGCTGATAAATACTCAAATGGAAGCACAAATCAAAGCAACTTTCAAAAGATCACATAAGTCTGATAGGAATATTTTAAAAGGAACATGTCACTGAATGTATCATGTCACTTGGCCTCTATTATGTTTCTTTTCTAATGTGAAAATTGTCACAGTATCTAAGAAAAATCCCTTCTCACTATATTCTATAAGAAAGACAGTTAAGTGTCACAACTGAACTCTATAATTCCACAATCCATGGAGAATTCACATAAACTACCATTTAGTTATGATGTTACAGAGACTTTCTGAGTTCCACCTTGCTTTCTCCAAATCCATGTCTCAAGGTAGGCTTGAATATACTATAGATTACAATAAATATTTAGCATTTAATATTGTATGTTCTTTTCATAACTGGTCTGTCTAATTTTCTTGTTTTTCACTACCAGGTTCAAGGGGTTGTTGTTTTAGTCGTTGGTCATATTCATATTCCCATGAATATATATGGACAGCACTAATTGGACTAAATTTTTAAATATAAATAAAATATTTTGTATAAAAGGAGGGCATGAAGTTGGGAGAAGAATTGCTAAATGTACACTGCAGGATGAAGTGAGAGTAGATATGGTCAAGAACTACGTTATATACATAAAATAATTTCAGAGAATAAATCAAATTAAAAATATAAATTGATTAAAAGGACAGTCCCACCTGACTTTTTGGTTGATTGAATTTCCAAGCTAGGGATCATTTCAGCAAGCTTTAATAGTTATGGTACTTTTTGTTGAGCTAAATGATATATAAGCAAGGGCTTGTGTGAATTCATAAGGGTAGTAACACTCAGACTGTTGTTTGCCATCTTTAACACCCCTATCCATCAGAATTTATAGTAATGACACAGAAACAATTTTTTTCTTCCAGTTTCACTAGTAAATTTACAAATTTGTTAAATATAATAAAATATAATTGAAATTTATATTAAAATCTAAAGTTAAGTTTACTATTTTTTAATCAAATTACTACCTTTGGAAATGATGGAGAATTTTCAGTTCATCCATCCACTTCATCAGAGATGTTTCTTGTAAAATATAGGAATTGAAATACAAACCCATAACAAGGCAATGTCCTGAACATGAGAAACTTTGGAGCACTTAAAAGGATATATTCCAAACTTGTTCCCTCACAACTCAAAGATTTCAGAGCAAAGGCATGCAGAAAGGTGCAAATTGTAAAGGTAGTGCACGACACCAAGGAGAGGTGTCTTTTAGATACTAAGATTCTAAGGTGGCCCCTAGAGGAGAAAGGGAGTCAGGGAGGGGAAAGAATGAGCTAAGTGAGGTTGTCAGTGGTATCATACAATTGACTTGCTAGCCATGAGGCAGCTTCTGTGACTCAAAGAGTGTCACCTCCAAAGCAAAACATTTATTATATGACAGCCTGTTTTAATTTTGGCAGTGTGTACTGTTTTAAAGCACAACAAACAAAGAGACAGTATCTGACCCAGTATTTATATGCATAGCAAATACTTATACCAATTTTCTATTATATTTCATCCTCTACTCTGTAAAGTAGCAAACATTTATTTTAGTCAATCTATCATATTTACCAGTTTTTATTTCTTAATATCTGTATCCAGTATGACCCCTATCTTAAAACTATATTTTACAGACATTTACATCTCTAATAAAAAGAGACCTTGAATCTGTAACCTATGCCCCTGTCCAGTCAGAGTTTATCCCTATTTGTTCTGCATCAATTGTACTATTTGATATAGCTCAGTGGCTGACACCATAAAAATATTCCTAGTGCAAAAGCCTCATCTATCTATGTGCTTATGTGTGCTTAATGATCTCTAGGGCATACAAAAGACTTCCAAATAGTGGACAGATAATGTTAATGAAGACAGTCCCCAATAATACAACACACAGAGAGCAAAACTCATAAGTTAGAGATAAAAGGACAGTAATTGTAGCAATTTGTTCAACATTTCTTGAACTGTGTCAAGCAGCTGTGGTAGCTCCATGATTCTTGCCATTTCTAGTGTATTAGTCTATGCAAAAAAGAGAGCTTAAAAGAAGCAATATATCTAAACTAATGTATATAGCACACTACATTTAATTACATGTTGAAAAAAATCCACTAATAAACCTTGGTCAGTAGCCAGAGATTTAAAGAAAAATAAATATCTGGTAGATCAAGTTGTTGCACTTGGTTGGCTTCTTATATTATGTTATTAGAGAGAGTTAAAAGGATAGAGGGAATAAACTGTGGAAATAAGTATTTGGGACAGTGTAAAAACATTTTATACCTGATATAGAATCTGAAAATTAAAAGTAGAAACTAAGAAAATTGATAGCAACAGGATTGAAAAATGGAGGGTATCAGTGTTATCCTTCTTTTCTTTTAGAATTCGTTTGGTCAGAGATGTGGAGATGGAGGAGAGAGAGAGAGAAAGAAAAGAGAGAGAGAGAAAGAGAGAAAGAGAGAGAGAGAGAGAGAGAGAGAGAGAGAGAGAGAGAAGAGAGAGAGAGAGAGATTTTAACAATTGCTATGGTTTAAGTTTCCAGGAAGTCTCAAAATGCCATCTGAAACCATGCATCATCCAAAGTTGGGAAAGGAGCATCAGGTCACCTGTTTCTGTCAGACACTGCTGACAGTCTGAGTCACTAAGGATTGATTTTAATGTTGATCCAGTGGCTCAGTGACAAAAACCAATTTTCAGTAGTGAAATAATTCTCAATAAGAGATGGAGTGTAATGTGGTAGTGCTACAGCAAGTCCCAAACCTCTTGCGGGATATCTATTGGCTCTGTCTCAGGAGCGGTCCTCTTTTTCTGCCTAGCAAACTATAGTCAAGCTCCTGGCTATAGTCTAGAGCCAGCTCAGAGCTGGACTCCTGCTAAGAGCATGACTGGCAAAGCCCTGTATTCAGGGACTTATTTTAGTTATCTCGGCCACTGATTCACTGAGTGTTTGACTGAAAATAAATGTACAAAAGATCAATCAGAAGAGAGATCTCAAGTTTAGAAAGGAAAAGCAAAAGTGCACTGTAACATGGGAGATCTCTATCAGAACTGCAGTTTCAACTTGTTCTCCCTCTACTCTGGATGGAGAAACTAAAATGAGAGGGATAAAAACAAACTGACTTTTCTTTATAATCTGTAATATAAAACTTAGTAATATAAGGTAATATAAACTTAGTAATATAAAGTCTTTTCAGATGAAGAGCAGTGATTTGCAGGAACATATGCCATTATATAGTACTGCAGTGCATTATACCTGTACTGTATGTAGTTCATAAGACATGCCAATAAATATGTCAGTAAATGTGGCTGGAAAAATCGCTATTGTTTAAAGTAATTTAATTGGATAGACCAAATTGTAGGACTATTCTACAATTATTTGTGCAAAAATAATACATTTTAAAACTAAGGATTATTTCATAAAATATCCCAATATATTTTTTCATTTTCTATTCTGTTGACCTTAATTCTTTTCATGGTTCACAACTGCACCTGGATTATTCACCATCCTATTGTTCACAAATAGAGATTTTTTTGGGCAGATAATTGTAATTTTGGCTCAACTTATCAGTATGCCTTTTTAAAGAAATATGTTTTTTATTGTTCATTGACAAAATGTTCCATATGTAGGAAAAAGGAACTCAATAAAGTCTTCATTTAAAAGAATAAAGTATTTCAAAATGAATTGAGTAATTACTTGAATCAGAATTCATTAAAAATACTAATATTTTAGATAAAAATAGAACTCCATAAGCAACAGTCTGAAAATGTTCTCAATAGATATTCCTGCATAGTAGCTTTACATGGATACAAGAAGTTAATCAATAAATAAATAGTTTACAGAAAATATGTAGAAAATCATTATTTTATATTTTCCATAATTTTACTTAATACATAAATGTACATAAATGCCTATACATATGAATAAAATCTGTAGATTATATATCAAAATCTCATGTATTATAATACCACAAGCTGAGTGTGGTGATCTGGAACTGTAGTATGCTCTTATTAAAACGTTTGGAAGAAATCATGACTTCATTTGTGAATTTGAGACCAAACTATGCAGTGTACTCATATTTTGTATCAGAGATTGATGACTTATATTTAAAGAGAAACATAGGATATGATGTAATATTGGCATACTAAAACTACAAACATATCTAAGATTATTATTAAAACTCATCTACTTGCTTAACTATTACAAGATTATTATTAAAACTCATCTACTTACTTAAATATTACAATTCATCGAATAGAATTTAAAAGATCCCTTACTATTTTATGATTAAAAAATATTTTCACTGTTTCCAAGGAATTGCCAACTAGCTTACATTGATACATCATCTAAAAGAGCAAGAGTAAAATGGAAAACTTGAACAAACATTGTAGTTTCAAAACTTATGACAAAGTAATGTTAATGAAGAATTGTGGATAAGGTTCATGGTTAGTGAAATGAAATGATGCTTTCCAAAATGAGAACTTAGATGGGTACACAAAACTATGGAGGTTGGAATAAATATTATTTTCCTTAGTTAAGCACCACATTAAATTTTCATGTATGGTTTCGAGATTATAGTACAATCATAACATTTCTCTTACATTCTTTTCCTCAAGACCTCCCAAGTACCCCCCCTCTTGTCTCCTAAAATCTATGGCTTTAATTTTTGCCAACTTTTATTATATGCACACATCTATACGTATATATACACACACATATAACTAAATGTAGCATCTTAGTTGTACAATGCTATCTGCAAGCATGCTTTCAGAGTTGGCATTTTATCGTTAAACAACTCATTGATATGCTCTTCCCTAGGTTAGACCACTTTCTGAATCTAGCATTTCTCAGCCGCCTTCAGTGTGTGTTTGTGTGTGTGTGTTTGTGTGTGTGCATGTGTACATGTGTGTTTGTGTGTTTTGTGTGTGTGTGTGCGTGTGCATGTGTGCAGAGTAATGGACATATTGCCTTTTTGTGTTCACCTTCACATGTCTACTACTGTCATCCTTGTTCACTAATATGTAGGCAGTCATGATGGTGAGCTTTTCTGATTCTAGCTTCTGACAACATCCCACAGCTAACTGCTTGATTTTCTGCCTCTTACAATCATTCTATTCACTCTTCCCAAATGTTCCCTAAGGGTTGATAGAAGGAATGTTTTGTAGATGTATCTATGGGCTCCACAAGTCTGCTTTAGATTGGTTGTGGTTTTCTGTAGTTATTTCCTTTGTCGCACAATTTAAGTTTCCTTGATGAGGGGTGAAAATACACATATCTGTGGATATGAAGGTACATGTTTAGATTGTTGTGGTAAAAAGGCTGATTTAGTAAAATAGTGTATGCAGTTTTTTGTCTAGTAACTCTGAATTCACTTGTACTAACTACATTATCACCAGCACTAGGCACTGCTTCTTTTTTGCTGAGTGTGTCTTTAGTTCAGTTAAAGAGCTATGAATACCAAGATATGCATGCCACTATTGAACCCGGAAGGATATTGTACCGTAATGCTCATCAATATGAAACATAGCCAGCATAGCTGGTTCCTCATTTGGAATCCTGCATGGTGTCTTCTGGTAAAATGATAGGTAGTCCCTGGGGAGAAACCAATCAAGTTGGTTGTATCTCAAGGACCTCTGAACACTTTCCTTTGAAGTGCACAGTGTCTTCAGCAATGAATACATGCATATAATACAACTTTAGGCATCACTTTGTTTTATGAGGCAGAACTAACACAAAAACTAGAGCATAACACTTTTTCTAGTATCATTGATAAGCAAAAATTCTACATGTCTATGACAAAATATGTATTAAGAATATTTCAGGGATCCAATACCAAATGGTCATGTTCCATGGCAAACACATTATTATTGAATCATCTATCTAGTCTTGAAGAATGTTGTGAGGAAATTTCCTTACCATACCTAATACAAAATACATGTGTAGAAGATCAATCCTGAGCCAGTGGTGGGTAACCATTCACCCCATTAAGAATGATATATTTATAATCTGCAAAATGATTGCAAGAGGTAGAAATGGTTTGCCCAGGCAAAGCCTGAAAAAAATCTAGGTGTGGTAAATGGTAAAGGAAGAGTGACTACTACAATTTCAACTCAGTGAATCACTGACACAAAGAATCTTCCAGAGGTCTAGGTGCAACAGGGGAGAGAAAAACTTCCTTGTCCACTAGTTCTGAGCACAGATGAGAAGTGTGATTCAGCCCTACCATAGTAATCTGGTGTCAATAAACAAACACATATTCCATGAATGAGATTCACAGTATAGAAGTGGAGCTTTCATGGCTCAAAGAGAATGACAGAGAATTTTGCATAATATGAATTAGTATTTTGTATTCTCTATACTTTATACAGGATCTCTAGAGGATACATTTGTTAATATTGAATTGTATTTTTTCATGCTGTGTTCTGTCTGACTTATTTGACATTATAATCTATATTTTGTGACTTTCTGTGACCACCTGATACTTGATTAGACAGTTGACCAGGGGTTTTAAAATGTTTCAACTGAATTTTTTCACACTCTAACTTTTCATTAAAGATGGTGGTTCAGTGATTTTTATCATCGGCCTTTCTGTCCTCTGTATGAAAAAGTTTGAAACAATGGATAATATAATGCTAACCTTTGAGTATTTTTGAAAGTTGGAGACTCATTTCATAGAAATGTGATGTGTATGTAATCAGAAAGAAATCCAGGTAGCCAAAATTATGCTGACGAAAATAGTGCTGGAAACATTATGTGGTTTTTACATCAAAAGAGGTATAAATGGAAAGAGAAAAAAAACAAACAAATGAAAACAAAAACAAACACATCAATAAGAACACAGTTTTCTCTGTGTGTTGTCTTCAATTGTCAAAAATAAAAAACAGCCAATTTTGCCTTAGGGCTTAAACCAGGATCATTTGGAAGTCTCCACTAAGAATACATATAAGAAAGCCTGCATTTCTGTTTGGGGCTTTCTTATTGGTATTTCAAGAGTATGAAATTGTGCTTGGTCATTCTATTCTGCCAGATTTTAAAGTGCTGTATGAACGACCCACATGGATCAAGTCAACATATGTATCTATGTATCTAAGTATCTAAGCATCTATTTATCAATGGAACAGAATTGAAGACCCAGAAATGAACCCACACACCTATGGTCACTTGATATTTAACAAAGGAGCTAAAACCAACCAGGTGTAAAAAGCATTTTCAACGAATAATGCTGGTTCAACTGAAGGTCAGCATGTAGAAGAATGAAAATTGATCCACTCTTATCTCCTTCTACAAAGTTCGAGTCCAAGGATTTCCACACAAAACCAGATACACTGAAACTAACCGAAGAGAAAGTAGGGAAGAACATTGAACACATGGGCATAAGGGAAAATTTCCTGAGGAGAACACCAATGGCTTATACTCTAAGATCAGTAGTAGAACAAATGGGACCTCATAAAATTACAAAGCTTCTGTAAGGCAAAGAACACTATCAGTAGGACAAAATAGCAACCAACAGATTGGGAAAAGCTCTTTACCAATCCTACATCTGATAGAGGGCTAATGTCCAATATATACAAAGAATTCAAGAAGATAGATGCCAGAGAACAAAATAACCCTATTAATAAGTGGGCTACAGAGATAAACAAAGTATTCTCAACTGAGGAATACTGAATGTCCGAGAAGCACCTAAAGTAATGTTCAACATTCTTAATCATCAGGGAAATGCAAATCAAAACAACCCTGAGCTTCCACCTCACACCAGTCAGAATGGCTAAGATCAAAAACTCAGTTGGCAGCAAATGATCATGAGGGTATGGGGAAAGAGGAACATTCCTCCATTGTTGGAGGGATTGCAAGCTGGTACAACCACTCTGGAAATCAGCCTGGCAATTCCTTAGAAAATTGGATATAGTCCTATTGGAGGATCTAGATATACCACTCCTGGGCATATACCCAAACGATGCTCCAATGTATAGCAAAGAAACATGCTCTACTATGTCCATAGCAGCCTTATTTATAATAGCTAGAATATGGAAAGAACCCAGATGTCCTTCAACAGAGGAATGGATGCAGAAAATGTGGTACATTTATACAATGGAGTACTACTCAGCTACTAAAAACAATGAATTCATGAAATTCTTAGGCAAATGGATAGAACTAGAACAAATCATCTTGAGTAGGGTAACCCAGTCACAAAACAAAACATATGGTATGTACTCACAGATAAGTGGATATTAGCCCAAAAGCTCAGAATACTTAAGATAAAATTCACAGACCACATATATCTCAAGAAGAAGGAACACCAAAGTGTGGATGCTTTGGTCCTTCTTAGAAACATACTCATGGGAGGAAATTTGTAAATAATGTGGAGCAGAGACTGAAGGCCATCCAGAGACTGCCCCACTTGGGGATCGATACCATATACAGTCACCCAATCCAGACACTATTGTGGATGCCAAGAAGTGCATGCTGACAGGAGCCTGATATAGCTGTCTCCTGAGAGGTTCTGCCAGAGCCTGGCAAATACAGAGGTGGATGCTCACAGCAAATAATTGGACTGAGCATGGGGTCCCCAATGAAGGAGTTAGAGAAAGGTTTGAAGGAGCTGAAGAGATGTGCAACTCCAGAGGAAGAACAATATCAACCAAGCATATTCCCCAGAGCTCCTAGGGACTAAACCACAAACCAAGTAGTACACATGGAGGGACCCATGACTCCAGCTGCATATGTAACAGAGAATGGCCTTGTGGGACATCAATGGGAAGAGAGGCCCTTGGTCTTTTGAAGGCTAGATGCTCCAGTGTAGGGGAATGTGAAGGCAGGGAGGTAGGAGTACATGGATTTGTGGGGAGCACACTGATAAAATCAGGGAGGATAGGATAGGGGTTTTTGGGGGGAACTGAAAAGAGAATAACATTTGAAATGTAAATAAAGAAAATGTCCAATAAAAAGATTTATAAATTTCCTAAGTCTAAGTGGAATTATTTTCTTTATAGCAAGGAATGTTTCACTTCAAAAGATATAGCTTTTTTTTTTTTAACTTTAAAAAATATATTTTATTTTTCACTTAGCATACAAGTAACAAGATTTTTCTGATATTTCCATGCACAATTATTATACTAACTAGAATCTTTTTTTTTAATTTTTATTTTTAATTTTTTTTTCAGCAAATCAAAAAAATTTAAAAAGCATTCAAACAGAATAAAATGAAAAGAAACAAACAAGCAAAATACCAAGGGTCAGATATACTTATACAAGAATTCTATAGAGCCTTCAAACAAGCAATACTTTTTGAGTTATGTTTAAAAAAATTCAGAACCACAATAAGCTCCTTCACAAAGCAAATAATATTGAAATAGTGAAATCAAGTGTAAACCCAACAAAAATATATAAATTATAGTCCAGTATCCCTCATGAGTATACATACAAAAATTCTCAATGAAGTAGTTGCAAACTGAATACAAGAGATATAAAAAAATAATATTCCATGAATAACTGAACAACTGTTTTTTTTTTTTTTTTTTTTTTTTTTTTTTTTTTTTTTTAAAGAAGACCATACTCCATATACAGGCTGCATGTTTTGGGATAGCCCCCACTCCAGATGTTTGAGACCTACATGAAAACCAAGCTGCACATTTACAACATATGTGCAGGGAGGCCTAGGTTCAGCCCATGGAGGTAGATCTGTGTAGACTAGGTATGTTCCACAGTTGGTGATTCAGTCTCTGTCATCCTGAGTGAGATGACCCAATCACAAAAGAACACACACGGTATGCACTCACTGATAAGCGGATATTAGCCCCAAAACACACAATACCTAAGATGCAACGCATAAACCTCATGAAACTCAAGAAGAAGGAGGAAGACCAAAGTGAGGGTGCTTTTATCCTTTTTAGAACGAGTATCAAAAGATTCAACCAGAGCTCCCAGGATCTAAACCTCCAGCCTGAGAACAGACAGGGGCAAGCTGTCCTCTGAGAGGCTCTAACCAGCAGCTGACTCAGACAGATACAGACATCCAGAGCCAAACAGTGGATGGAGCTTGAGGACTCTTATAAAAGAATAGGTGGAAGGATTGTGGGCCGTAAGGAGATAGGAACTGCACAGGAAGATCAACAGAGTAAACGAACCTGAACCCTTGGAGCTCTCAGAGACTGAAGATATAGCTTTTTAATGATGGTATTTACAAGGGAAAATGTTGTGCCACATGCTATGTGAGCCAACTCCATGTAGGCAAACTAAGAGCAGACATACATTTTTCAGTTATGCCCTTGTTCTGTAGCTTGTTTTGTTTTTGGGACTTACACTAGAATTTAAAAATTGGCTCATTTTGTGATTATTATCAGAGACATGATGTCATTCTATAAGGACCCAGACTGTGACACACCCTTACTCTATTTTCCACATAGAGTTTAGAGCCATGAAATAACTAATGAAGCATTAAAATTATTATTTCTATGATATTACTAAATTTCATGATACATCCAAATGCATATAGATATCAACTAATCTTTATTATAAAAATTTTTAGCGTTCAGTCTTTCCTGTTATTAACTCTGCTTCCGTCAGGTTCATCAGTATGTCCATCCAGAAATCAACATTCTCCAGTGATCCTTTATAACCTCAGTGCAAATGATATGCAAGTTTCCATACTGAATCTCTTTTCTCCATAACTTCATGCAAATAATTTTAGTTACAGTATAATTTTTGTTATATTTTCCTTTTTTTTCTCCAATCCATACTCAAAGGGAATGGAAATCCTTTCAGTCATGTCTCCCTGAAGGACTGGGTTCTATCTAGTGTATATTCTAGATTCTCTCTCTCTCTCTCTCTCTCTCTCTCTTCTCTCTCTCTCTCTCTCTCTCTCTTGCCTCTTTGTGTGTGTCTGTGTGTGTGTGTGAGTGTGTGTGTCTATCTCTCTATCTGTTTCAAATATGTGATGTTTTCCTGATTGGCCTTGAAGAGATACTAAATGACAGAAAACAGTCACCACTTGTATTTCTTCCAAAATGTCACTAGGAGACATTCTTATTTTCCTCATTCTCCCTGCCAAGGATTATAAACATCAATAAAGAGCTACAACTATAATAACCACTATAACAAAGGAATAGAAAAAGAAAAGATTGATGTTACCCATAAGAGAATAAAATGAACAAATTACATGTAAAAGCATGATATATCATATAATAAATATATTTTTGAATATGTATATATAATATATTTATAAATATATATATATTTATATATTAATATATATATATAAAACCTCTCATATTCATATATGTAAATCCTAGTATACACTAATACAGGCACAAAATTACTGCTCAAACAACAGAACAACATAGTTGCAAATCAGATATCTAATGACTGTTGACTATGCAACATATGTTAAGTGCAATTTTAAAGTTAACAGAAGGTTTTCAATAATGGAATAAGTTCACTGGATAGACATTTTGCTCAACATAGCAGTATCAGTATGCAAGAAAGCATTTAAAATTTTTCAACATATTTTTGTTTTATGGAATAAACCTCTGAACATTCCTAATATGTAGTTCCCAAATCTAAATGGCATATTATGATTTCTTTAACTTAGAATATGGAAATATGGTATAACCTAGAATGCTATGATGTTATGTTATGAGATATGTTATATTGCATTCTTGTGTTGTTTTAATTGTTTAACAGTTGTAGAGAATGTGAGGATTAGTGAGAGGAATAGAAAACTTTCAATGAGAATATGCCTTTGCATTTTGGATAAATCAAGACATGTTGGGAACACATAGAAACAATATAAACAAACAAACAAACAAACAACAAACAAACAACAAACTATGGTGATCTCAAAACGTGCAGAGAAGCAAACTCATATTCTTTTGGCAAAACTTGAGGTATACTATTTTACTCCTAAGCAATGCAAACTGTCCTAAGCTGAAAGAACAGGAAATGCATTTCATGGGTACCATACTTATATACTTAATTATACTTGATGCTTGCATTTGATGGGAATTGATATGGAGTATCCTTATTAAAATTGCTGGATTTAAGTCTTAAAAAATGGTAAAAATCTGTGTTGTTCATCTGTGAGTTCTATACATGTAGTCAAATAAGAGAAACATAGTGAGCATACATATATTCAATGTCATACATGGAGAAAGCTTCTGCCAAATACTCCACATAGACATAAAATCATTTTCCAGAGATCTACAACTGTCTGTTAATGAGAAGTGACTTGTATGAATAGGTACTAATAAACATAGATTTATCTGAATGCATTACATAGAGTGTTCTATGCATTTTACTGAAGAATTACAATATTTTCAAAATAGGTATTTCATATTATAGAAATATCTATTTTTTTCTATTTGCCATATTTATGCAATTTTGGCATTCCAAGTAGGTAACTATAAGTATCCTTGTATGTAATATTTCATAAAGCCAAAATTCTACACTTTATACATAATAATATATAACTTGTATATTATTGAAATCTCATAGAGTTATTACTTAAGAAAAAAGCATATTAATAGGAGCGATTATTACTCTCTACATTTTGTTTCTTTCAGTACCTTCTTATCTTGCTAACTGTAATTATCTGAATGGCCCCACTCTCAAGTCCTTTCACTCCTTACCTTCATCTCTGTACTTTTTATTCACCAATATGGATTAATGTAGTGAATATAGTATTACAATTTATATATTAATATAGTAAATATATAGTAATTTATAATATAGTATATATAAATATAGCAATATAGAGTAATATCGAGTAAAAATACTATATATAGTAATATAGTAAAATAGTAAGAAAGTTTTATTTTCTTTTCATCATTTCTTCTCTGACCTTTGGTATATCTGTCTCTAAAACATGCCAGTAAAATTTCAGAGGCCTTTGAATCTTACCTTGCATGACAGGAAATCAAATAACTCATTTAAAACATTAGCCAGTAGCTTTGATTAAGTTATTTATAACATGTTATGCATATAAATTAAGTGCTGGACTTCAGGAGTTTCTAAAGCTTTAAATAAATGATGCCAAATCTCCAATAGCAGACTGTGCTTTCAGAGAGATTGGCAAGTGGACCAAGTAGTAATGATTTCATATGATATATAATGACTACTCAAGGTGAAAATTAGAAGTAAATGTCTTTATATATTGACATAAACATGGAACAATATAATTACAATAGCTGTTTAGTATAAACATGACATATAGTTGTAATATAATATAGTAATTAAACATAAATTAAGGTGTATGTACTGACACAGAGTGAAGAAAGGGTTTAGTTCTGTACTGAGATTACTGCTAAATGATATTTAACAAATGATATGAAGGAATTACTATTAACTATAGGAAGGCATTGATGAAAGAACATCAAGAAAACAGTGTTCAGCTAATACTAAATTCATAAACTAAGCTTAATGTGTTTTATATGACAGCACAGGTGATATAGAAGTCCAATTGTAACACTCAAAACCTCCCAGGATAAATTATGGTTCCCATTATGTGCATAACAGAATAGTGCGATAATAATATGCCACTAAGAGCTTCTTCTCCTCAATGAATTGTTATTTGATTATAACCACTAAAAGTATGCTCATAAACTATACAAATTTCTTGATTGCTATAACATTTTTTCCTATTTCAGCACTGAATATTTTTTTCAAGAGGAAATATACAAAGAAAGAAATATCCTAAAATAGGTATATTGAAGGCTACAGAGACTTAACCAAATCAGTGTTGTTCCATATTTCTACTTTAGTATTTTAGCTCAAATTTAACACTGAGATGAGATATTATATGGCAACAGTATCAGTCTATTGACATATTTTTTATGTTGTATATTTATAGAACTTAACACTTTATTTTAGTTGTATAGAAGCCAAAAGTCAATTTTCTAGGTAAAGTAGACTATTCTACCAAACATGTGCCATTGATATAACTATTAGTCTTCTTTATCTTGTGAATATATATATATGCATGCATGTTTGTAAGTTGTCATTTCTCAGATAAATGTATGGATCCTCAGTTATTACATTCTATTTTATATTGATTTAACATGTTCCAATAAAGGTGCAGCAAGTTAAAATATTTTTTCTGTTGTCACTGGGTGCATAAATTGATTTATTTGTGGAATTAAAATTTTAATTATGCTAAAATTAATTATTACAATTTCATGTTATAGCAACATACAGTTTAATATTAACATTATCATAAAATACTTACAACAAACTCATAATTCTGCCTCCTGCAATTCTTTATTCTAGTGTATTACATGTCCTGTTTTTAGGTCTCTTCTTAATTTTTTCTTTGCCCATATTTATGCACTTTTGGCATTCCAAACATGTGTGTGTTTGCATGTAATATTTTATGAAGCCAAAATTCCACACTCTATATTTAATAATATATAACTTGATCAAAGGAAATAATTTATGTAGTTAAACTAAGAATATAATTACTATAGAACTCCAGTTAAAGTGAAATCAAAGAGAAAATATTACTTTTTATTATTGTAGAGGTAAGCGGTAATTGTTTCTAGGAAACTGGAGAAAAGACAGATCTTCTAACATTTCAACACACCACATAGAAACATATAGTATCTGTTACTGCTAACAGAAAAAAATGAAGTTGGTCTAGGTTATATGTTTATCACCCCAAGCTGCGGACATACACATGGTTTTGTCATTTGAGACATGAATGTACTTTGGGGAAACTGGCCAAGGTTCATGCATCAATCGTCCAAGTGTTACAGTTCTGAAGGTGAGCATGAGGTCAATGTGCAAACCATTAGATTTCATAAATATGAAGCAACAGTTACAAGATGCAAACAATGTGCTGCTATGCAGAAAAACATTCTTGTACAGAGGGATGTTTGTGGTTACTGGAAACCTCAACACTCAACACATGGAATTATGTGTTTACCATTAACATAATATACTACGTTTTTACTGGTATGAAGAGAATCAGCATGATCAAATCAAAATGCAGAGAGAATATCTGTGAGAACTCCAAACTTCCTAATGATCTCAAAATAAAATTATGTTAATTAAACAATTAATTTTCATATGCTTGAATGGAGAAAAGTAGGTGCATATTCTCAAAGGCTCAGTATTTTTTGAAATCTGAAAATAAATCAAATAAAACAATGCTTTACATTTTTATAGGGTCAGTGTCCTAGATGAATTTCTTAGGAGAGTCAGTGGGAGAATAAATATTGGACATTTCTGTTTTTCAGATTTGCTTGAGAAAAAAATCAGGAAAATATGGAAGAATGTTACATCATATACATAACACCATTTAGTAAAGTATAAGTTTTATTCTAGCCACGCCTGGTGCACACATCTTTAATCTCAGCATTCAAGAGGCAGAGATGGGCAGATCTCTGAGTTTAAGCCTAGCCTCTTCTAGAGAGCAAGTTCCAGGACAGCCAGCAGTACATAGAGAGACCTTGTCTCAGAATATATATATATATGTATTAACTTCAGGAAACCCATAGTGTATAAAAACTAAAATGTAATGAATTCTATACATAAGAAATATAAAATTAAAAAAATAAAAGTTGGGAAATCTGTTCATAAACTGTTCTTGTAGTGTGTGTATGTATATGCATGTATACATGTATGCATACACACATAAATACACATATATACTTATGTATATGATATATATTAATGTATACATGCAAGCATATAAACATATGTACTTATATGTGCATACATACACATATATACATATACATTCACACATATATATCATAAATGCATATAGTCATATATATACATATAGACATTAACACATATATATACACCAATATACATGTATACAAATATATATTTACATACATTTATGTATAGATGCTCACATATATACATAAATATATGTATATACAAATGTACATATATGTTTATGTATGCACTTATACACATACACACGCACACACACACACACACACACATATATATATATATACATACATATACATATATAAATATGTACATATATACATACATATCTATCTATCCTCTTTCTGTCTGTCTGTCTATCGATTGGTCTATTGATCTCTGTATTAATATCTGTCTATCTATCTATAAAAAGTTTTAGTTAAGTGAGTTGTGAATATTGGAACCTAAATCACTGAACCATTCCATGCCATATATTAATGAGAATTCAACAAGAAAGAAAGGAAGGAAGAAAAAGAAATAAAGGAAGGGTGGAAGGGAATAAGGAAAGAAGGAAAGATAGAAGAGAGGGAGTAAGGGAGGAAGAAAAAAGGAAAAATGGTAAGATTCCATGTGGTTGATAAATTTCTTCTCAGCAAACACATAAGAGCAATTCCAATACTAACTTTTGTGTATGTTTATTTCATGTTTAAGTGGATGAGATTACTACCATAAATATTCTTTTGTCAATATAGTCAAAATTAGTGCCATGCAGTTAACTTGTTGAGATTTCATTGGTTTAGTTTCCCAGTCATGTTAGAAGGCATATATATATGTTTGTCTATATGAGTGTATATAATTTTGTATACTCTCATACACAGAGATGTAACAATAATCCAAAAAACGAAATAATCAATTCTTACATTTTTGTCTTGCTACTCTATTAAATCCCCTAAAATCAATGGCATGTAATATAAAGAAAATAAAGTTCTTGAAGGGAAGTATGGTGTATGTTATACCATATGTTATTGTATACATGTGTGAAATTTCAAAAATAAATACTAACTAATATTCTGAAGAAAAATCATCTTAGTATGGAATTTGGATATAAGATATTAAGATGTATCACATATATGCATGAAATAGTTTACTCAAAATGATAAATTGATTAAAAGCATAAACCCTCTTTAAGGTGAACTCAAAGAATACAAATCTTCCATGGATCAGAAGAGGACAGAAGGGCTTTTTGCCTCTATCCAGAAGAGAGTGTTCATAATTTTTTAAAAAAAGTTTTCTTGAAGTTATGTATTATTTTCAATGCTGCTTTTCTTTTCTTTGTTTTTTTTTTTATCATTTTGTTCATTTACATTTCAAATGATATCCCCTTTCTGCATGGCTCCCCCCAACAACTACCTAGCAACAGCTTTTGTTGACACATGACATGTGCTAGAAAGGTGTATAAAACAGACTGCTCCATACCGTAGCCCTGTTCCTTCTTTATGCTCTCTCATTTTTTCTCTTTCCCCACATGTTCCTGGCTGGCCTCACTTCTTTTCCTCTTCTCTTTCTCTCTCTTGTCTGCCCCCATTTTCCCTGACTCTGTCCCTTTCTAGGTTCCTGCTCCCCTACATTTCTGAATAACATTTCTTTATATTTAGCCTGTTGCATGGCGTACTTACTCAAAGAGAATCCTTGGTATGAGTCCACCAAGATACTCCTGCAACCACAATAATTCCAAGTTATATAAAATAACAGTTAGGAACTCACTGATATAAATGTCCATATTGGATGAAGTATGTTATTGTTTGTGGTCTTTGAGTTTTCAAAACTCCAATCCAGGCCTGGTAGTTCTTTTTCATCCTTCTGCCTGTATATCTGAAAAGAAAACTGTCATCTTGTTTTCCATTATAATTTCTACCTGCATGCCACCATGTTACCCACCCAGATGACAATGATTTTCTTTATAATGCTTGTCTCTTCAAAATAAAAGTGCACTGTTTAAGATACACAGTGAGCTCTTATATCATGAGTGTGGTCCTACTTAAGATTAATGTAATGATAATTATCTAAAAATGTTAAAGTCTGTCCAAAGTAAAATATATAATTATTACTAGTGCTATATTATGGGATATACAATAAAATGTTCCATAGTATCAGATATGTTTATGAGAAGATGATTGTTATATTCCTAGGATATTATATTAGAGCTTAATTGTATCTATCATCTTTTTGATCTTAACTATTATCATATAGATCCCACTGACTCGCTTGGGTTACATTAAGGGTACCCATTTCTTATTCTGATCAACATAGGACTGTTTATGGTATTACTCTTCCTTGTCTTGATGATATGTAGAGTAGCTTATGTAGGAAACATTTACAATATACATGACAACAACACACCCATACAAATGAAAAGCAGACATTAATAAAATCACCATTATAGTCAAAACAATCTAAAGATTATGCATTTTATGTGTTACAAGTAGTTTTCACATTGGAGTGAAATATGAGTTCAGGGGGATGAGATAATCCTTTGAATTCCAAATATGTAACATAAAAACACTTGTTGTCATTTCTCTCACCTCCCAGGTCTGTGATACATTCTGGAGGGTCCCCTCACCTCCAACTTCCTGAAGTTAACTGTTTCCATTCTTTCTGCTGGCCCTCAGGCCATCAGTTCTTTTTCCCTACCCAATACATGATCATGTTCCCCTCTTCCCCTTCCTGTCTGTCCTGTTTCCCACCCAGGTCCTTCCCTCCCTCACCTCTCCTATGATTTCTTTCTACTCCCTCCAAAGTGGAGGAGAGGGATCCTCACTTGGGTCCTTTGGCTTGTTAACATTTTTAAGTTCTGTGGATTGTATTCTGTGTATTCTGTACATTTTTGGCTAATATCCACTTATTAGTGAGTACCACATACATGTCCTTTTGGGTCTGAGTTACCTCGCTCAAGATGATATTTTCTTGTTCCATCCATTTGTTTGCACATAAGTGTATGTTTTGTGTTGAATAAACAGGGTTGAGTATTTCTTAAAGAGATTGTTTAACTAACTAGGCTTAACATATTCATCACTCAGACTTTCTGGGATAGGGTTTCCCAGTTGTTTTCGTGATCAAATAAATGACAATGTAGTATTAAAAAAAAAAAAAAACTGTTTTCTACCATCATGATCACATTTTTTTTCCATCACTATAGAGCTGTAGTCCCTAGGAATAGGGTTTTTTTTCTTCACATTTTGAATGTTATATTGGAAAAGTAGCCTAAGATTCAATACTATCAAAACAAGGATATTGGGATCTGTGATTGAATAGAGTTTGCAGTGGACAACCCCACAAAATTTTTTGATTTTGAAAATATGATTCCTAGATACAAAATATTGCTGCCAGGCATAGATTGGTGAGTGTAAAGAGTAATTATTTGATGGAATGGTTACTCCAAACTTGTACATAATTCTGCATTTATTCATGTGCAGCAAATATGTCATTTACCATCCTAGTCTCCTGTAAGAGACAGTTGTGTGTTTTCCTCTTTGTTCTTTTGTCATGTAAAAAGGACGTTTTCCCCTATTTGGTACACATTGTAAGTCATTACTGTAGTTTCAGAAATCAATGTGTCAATATGCTCACTTATTACACTGTTAGTGCTTTGAAATAGCACCTGTGTTAACATTCCTCTAAGTAGTAGGATTTCTTTTCATTATATTTTTTGAGAGTGAAGCATTTGCTCCTTCAATACAAACTTCTCTTTGATTTTTGTTTACCCATGGGAAAATAGTAGCAGGATTTGAATCAAATTGCACACACCTTGAAAATAATTGTGTCTATAGATTGCAATGTACACAATTATCATAAGATTTTGTTTTTCAAATATTTTATTATTGTCGTACTATCTGTATGTGTATGTATAAACCTGATGAGTCCACAAACTGGTGATTAATCATATATGTATTAAGAGTCAAAAATTTGAAACAATTTCATTTAATATTCAGGCATATTTGCAATGTAAATTTAATACTATATACTCTTATAAAAGTTTCGAGAGTTTTAGTTATCTAGGAGGACACTGAGGTCATTTCCTTGGATGGAGAAAAACTAAATATAAGAAGAAGACAGAATATCATACAAAGAATGTGGCAGTAATATCTTCTAGTTTAAACCTTTGTGTTAGGATAGGTTCAAATACTAAGATTTCTCTACATGGATTCTGTGTCATATAATTTATGGTGGCAACTGGTCTTCCTGTTTCCTTTATTTGTTCTGCTTAGATAATAATACTAAGTCTTCTCTCAATTATTTATTGCAGTGTACCTTAAGAGTTGACTAGTTGACTATAATTTTTAAATCTCTATAGATAGCTCATGCATTCCTCAAATGCAGGTCAGAATAGAAAAGTAACCAGACTTTGTTTTCAGGTACATTGGTAGCTCTTGTAGAGGGTATAACACAGTTTGATGTTCCTATCGCATAGCTCGTATATCATGAAAGAAAAGGAATTTTACCCATCATTTCAGTTTTAATTGAAACAATTAATTTGTTTGATTTTGTTGGCTGAAAGTAGACACTGCCTTGTTGATTTGACACAATATCATGATATTCCATATCTACACCACATATAAGATAATGTGTACTTACAAGTACAAATGCAACATTTATTTATTTATTTATTTATTTATTTATTTATTTATTTTGTAGAGCTAGTTCTGGACCTTAAAGTGAATAAGTTATCTGAAGTAGTTAGGATACCATAGCTGAAAACCACAAGTTTGTGGCATTTTCAATATTGGAAACTCTCTTAAGATCATAGACATGAGATCAGGTAAATAAAAGTGGTGAGTACGTAACCCAGACATAGAAAGATCAATATTACGTGTTCTTTCTTGCATTAAGGCTCCTAGTTTAAATATTCAGATACAAGTACATATTCTAGAGTAACAATAGAAATGTAGAAAGTGTAAATGGATAGGGTAGCTTCATAAAAATAAAAGTTTACAAGTGATCTTATGAAAAATATGTGAAAATGGACATTCTAATAAGGGCATGGGAGGAACATAACTAAAGAGAAAGTATGGAAGCATGGTCTAATAACAGTAATTATAGCTGAAAACTTCATGAAAAGTCACACTATTATCTACTAAAAGTACTAACAATACATGAGTAAGAATGAAAATAAATGTACAGTTTACATATTTTTATCTGGGCTGGCAATGCCCCTTTCAAGGACTAAAACCCACTTAGTAAATAACTCTGATGGTTCAGTAGTTGTATAAATGCTCTTCTAGTAACCAATAGTTCTCAAATTAGAATTAATGAACAAGAAGAATGGCATTCCTGACAGAGAAATTATTCAATCATTCAGGCTAGTGAAGTCATAAATTTAAAAAGAACCTACAACTATACTGCTACTAAATCAACATATCCCTATATTCATTGTAAATATTTGTTCTTATTTCCACAGAAAATTAACAGTAGTCCTCACATCTCTTTAAGAAAGCTTCTTTTAGTAGTTTAGACCATGACAGAAAATAATACTAATCAAAATGCATTCCCTAGTCATACATCAACTATAAAACTCCAATATCTAAGGTTCAAAGATCACTGTGGATTGGGAAATAGAAATACTGTAAAGGACACAGGAAAAAGAGACTTTCTTTCAGATTGTCTTTCATTTGAATATCAGAATTTATACAAATAAAGTTTCACAAACATGATAACATGTGCTTAACAATGACAACACACATATATAAAATAAACATATGAGTATATGTATAATCACATACACATATGTATGCTACAACAACTAGTGAAAAAACAGACCATGATTTTGAAAGAATCCAATGAGTTATATTGAAATTTTTGGGAAAAAAATAGGAAATAGGTGTGATGCAATTATATTGCATTGTCAAAAAAGTAAAATATTTAAAAAAGAAATAATTAAAAAAATTCCCCTAAGAAAAAACATGCAAGCTAGCTCCTAGGGAAAGAATATTTCAGGTTAGTACTAGATTTACTTCTCCCTCCCTATTTAACTCAGGCCTTCCCTGAGTTTCAGGGGGTACATCCTGATCCATCCACCATCTGCCATGACAATAAACCCTTTTGGAACCAAGGACTTCCTCATATCATTGGGGCCTGCCAGGTCTGCCACCGCTGAAGCCTCCAGCCACTGGAACCTGGGACCTTTCTCCAGTATGTGAGACAGGCTGCCTGGAGGCCTCCAGGCAGCCTCCACCTTGCAAGTCCCAGGCCACTGCCACGTGGGCCTGGGGCTTGCTTCTGCAGCCCGCCAGTTTTTCCCACAAGGACACATACTCCTCTATGTTTATAGCAGCCTTATTTATAATAGCCAAAAGCTTGAATCAACCCAGATGTCCCTCAACTGAAGAATGGATACAGAAAATGTGACATATTTGTATAGTGAAGCTCAGCTATTAAAAACAACCACTTTATGAAATTTATAGGTAAATGGATGGAACTAGAAAATATTATCTTGAGTGAGGTAACCCAGACACAAAAGAACACGCATGGTATGAACTCACTGATAAGTGATTATTAGCCCCAAAGCTCAGAAGACCCAAGATACAACCCACAAACCATATTGAGCCTAAGAAGAAAGAAGATCAAAGTGTGGATATTTCAATCCTACATAGAAGGGAGAACAAAATGATCACAGAATGGAGAGGGAGGAAGGGACCTCAAAGATGGGGGGAATGGGTGATGCAGGATAAGGTATTGGAAGAGACAGCAGTACATAGGGTCACGAAATGCAATAGAAATATGTAGCAGTGGGTAATGTGGAACTGGGGTAGCCACTAAAAAGTACCAGACTCCAGAGAAGCAAGAGGATTCCAAGACCCTATGGGGACAACTTTAGCAGAAATAACCAACAGAAGGGAGATCTGTTGAGACCACCTCCAGTAGATAGGCACTGCCCAAAGTTGATAGATGGGGCCACCCACCCACTTCAAAAGTGTTAACCAAGAAATGCTCCTCTACAAAGGAAAGACAGGGACAAAAAATGTAACAAAAACTAAAGGAAAGGTCATCTAGAGACTGATCCACCTAGGGAAGTACCCCATCTGCAGACACCAAACCCTGACACTATTGCTGATGCAAAGAATTGCTTGCTCACAGGAGCATTGTATAAATGTTTCCTGAGAGGTTCTACCAGCACCCGACCAATACAGATGCAGATTCTCACAGCCAACCATTGGACTGAGTCTGGGGACCCCACTAGAAGAGCTAGGGGAAAGACTCAAAGAGCTGAAGGGCATTGCAATCCCAAAGGAAGAACCATATCAACTAACTGGACCACCCAGAACTCCCAGAGACTAAACCATCAACCAAAGAGTATACATAGAGGAATCCATGGCTCCAGATACATATGTAGCAGAGGATGGCCTTATCTGACATCAATGGGAGATAAGTCCTTTGTTCCTGTGGAGGATTGATGCCTCATTGTAGGGGGATGTTAAAGTGGTAATTCAAGATTGGGTAAGTGGGCAAAGGAGCACCCTCATAGATACAAAGAGGATGGAGAAGATGGGAAATGGGATGGAAGTTTGTGGAGGGGCAAACAGGAAGGATGATATCATGTGAAATGTACATGAATATAATGATTAATAAAACAATTCTCATGCCACTATCCTGTAATTAATAGTAGGACTTCAGAGACTACAAACATGATGACACCTTTCAATTTGTATTGTCATCTTTTCAAAGCAAGGTTCAGTAAGTTCATAGGTACAGAGAAGTAAAATCAAATGTAAGTCAGATGTTTTAGAGCATGGGTAGATTTGGTATATTAACATCCATTATTTCATCTATGTATGCTAGGTACTATGCAGGAAAAGCTACAGTAGTCAAGTAAAAGCTCCCTAGTGATAGCCCAATATTCTCAGCAGTACTGGGTGAGCTCTGATATGGCACAACTTCAGAGAGTTGTCCCCTGGTTACTTCTTGATCCAGCTATGCTTTTTCATATTTCTCATTGTTATATTAATTTATTTGGCTTGGTGAGATTGGACACTTGGAGATCCTCTCTATTTCAACCTTAGTGTTAGTACATGCTGTACTAACTTGTTGGGCACATGTCTTGCAGTTCAACATGAAAATGAAAGTGTTTGCTATAATGCTGTCAAGATGAACTAATGATTCTATGCAATTCCTGACTTAATTTATGCAGTTTTAGAAAATTATCTTGATTTAAATAGTTTGGGGAAGTTAGGGTAATTCTATAGAAGTATTACGGTAGAAAGTTATAAAGTTATCAAGTTAGGACTGTTGATAGAAAATTTTCAGTTAGAATTTTTTTAGCAGCTTTCTTTCTTTCTTTCTTTCTTCTTTCTTTCTTTCTTTCTTTCTTTCTTTCTTTCTTTCTTTTATTGGATATTTTATTTACATTTCAGATGTTCTCCCTTACCCCATTTCCCCCCTCTCTCCAGGAACTCCCTATCCCATTCCCCCTCCTCCTGCTTCTATGAGGGTGTACCTTCACCTACCCCCTTGCACCTCACCTCCCCAACCTCAAATTCTCACCCCTCCAAGACGTCCAGCCTTCATGGGACCAAGGATCTCTTCTCCCACCTATAACACCCTTGCATATATAGTTGGAACCATGGGTCCCTCCCTATGCACTCCCAGGCTTGTAGTTTAGACCTTGGGGGCTCTGGTTGGTTGGTATTGTTGTTCTCTTCATGGGGTTGTGAATCCTTTCAACTCCTCTATTGGGAACCTGATGATCAGTTTAATGGTTAGCTGTGAGCATCTTCCTCTGAATATGTCAGACTCTTGCAGACCTCAAAGGAGACAGCTATATCAGGCTCCTGTCTGCATGTACTTCCTGACATCCACATCAACGTCTACCTTTGGTGACTGCACATGGGATGGATATCCAGGTGGAATTGTTTGCAGACGGCCCCTCCTTCAGTTTCTGTCTTGCACTTTGTATCCATATTTGCTCCCTTGTATGTAATTTTAGAGGCAAGAAGAATAGACTTGGGGAAATTTAATGATCTAAGAAACATATACTCTAAGTTGGGCCAGAGTTTGCTAATCTTGTGATCTAGGGAATGGGGTAGCAGATGTTCTACTTGCACCAGGAATAAATAAATTTATAATAAAGAAAAATAATTTTATTATGTGTATAAGAACAGAGAACAGATGATAGGCCAGCTCATCTAATCTGAACTTCAAAAATAAGATGTAAGATATATATGAACTATCCCTGAGTAAGTACAGATTGTTGTCAATCAAGCACAGAATGTGACTTCCTACTATAAACTTGAACAACTTAAACTTTCTTCATCAATGGCTAAAATATTACTGTATTGAGGTCACAATGGGATTTTACAAATAAAGATAGATGAGAATTTTAATTAGTTATAGCTTTCATATAAGATATGTGTAATAAATATACTGTTGTAATTTCCTTTTGTATACAGATTTTAATCTGTATTTGAATATTGTATTATGCTGGTGATGGTCTCTAAAACATGTGTAACTTGTGGCTATGAGGTAATTTTCTTTCTAACAGAAAAACTTTGTTTTAAGTGGTCTAAATAGAAGTTGAGAGAAAAAAAATAAATTTCTGAAGCTTGGCTTTAGTTTCAACCATTCTGTGTGTTTATGTGTGTGTTTGGTACTGTCTCTTATCACTGGCTGCCATAGGCAACCTTCAGCTGTTCTTACCACTAACCACTACCAATGCCACTTGCTGTCTTCTGCAGTTTGCCCTGCAATGTCAAAGTTAGTCTTTGACACATATATTAATGTTAGTTACAATAGAATTCATGTGAGGTGCTAATATTGTTTGTGTGCAAAATCTTCACTCATTCTCTCAGAATCACTCCACTTACATCCTCTTGAATTCTTCAATGATCCCCTCCTTCAGTGTCTGAACTTATTCCACCAATGTCTGAATTGATGTATCTGGCCTCTGCTGCTATACTATTTGTCACACTACCTTTTAAATTTAAGCATCACCCCTCAGCTTACATCTAGGGAGGTCTATACAGTTTCATACTTTCAAATGTGAGGAATAATTATTGTACATATGAATAGAGTCCTTGCAATGTCTACACATAGTTCAAGAGATCACTTTATCCTAATGATCCTTGGGACTACCATCACTTTCTTCTCCAATTAGATGTCCAACATGATAAGGCACATTTAAAGGTCTCTCCTTCTGAAGATTCTCCCTTTATATGACTATTATATGTACAATTAGTATATGTTCCACAGTTGAATTAGTGACCTCATGGTTTTTATATTAAACTTTAATTAGGAAGGTATATACTAACAGGCAGTTCAGGTTTTTAAAGGAAAAGTATAATGAACAAATGGATAATTCTCGGTATCTTGTACACTTGGTTTCATTTAATTGAGATTTCATGAATGTCTTTTATGAACTTCTTGTAAGTTTTTAGAGACTTCCACAATTTCATTAGAACCCAGGGAAACTAATGGTTTATTGAGATCCCATTTTGAGGCATATGCTTCATCTATGGATTATATATAAGAACTATCCACACAGCAATATACATGGTCAAACCTTACATCTTGATTAGATCAGAACTCTCCCTCTCTCCTTTGTATTACTGGAAGTAAACATGACTTGATGTTTCACTTTTACTAGATGGTGATATCTCATTCTCATCCATAAAGTGTCCTAGAAATGGCATGATAATCATGACCATAACAAAATTTTCTCCAAAATTGTCAAATAACCATAAAATTCTGGATGATAGTTTATAAAAATAGGTGTCTTAGAGGATGTTGTTATCTTGATTATTGTTTAGTTCATTCTTTCAGAGTGAATAAGGTCTGAGTTTTGATGAAAGCCATGTTAACAAAATTTTTCAGTACTATAGATGAAATGGCCCAAAGTTTAGAATTCTGATAAATGACCTCTTGGTTAGATATTTTAAGAGGACTCTGAATTCTTAAATTTCCTGTCTTATTGTTGCTTAGTTATCATCTCTGTGTCTTATCTTCTTTTTTTCTACAAACAAATGTAAGGATTTAGATTTTCTCATGTCATAGAGATGAATTCTGATCTCTCTCTGCCCCCTTCTCTCTTTCTCTGTCTTTCTCTCCTCTCTCTCCCTCTCTTTCCCTCTCTGTCTCTCTGTCTCTTCTGTCTCTCTGCTCTCTCTCTCTCTCTCTCTCTCTCTCTCTCTCTCACACACACACACACACACACACACACACACACACACATATATATATATATATATATATATATATATATATATATGTATTCTTTACTATAATATGACTGCAATATTTATAACAACTTGTAGAAGAGTGGGAGAGAAAAAAACTAGGAACATTAACATGGGATTTATCGAATTCATTGTTTTTGATGGCTGAGTGATATTCCATTGTGTAAATGTGCCACATTTTTTGTATCCATTCCTCTGTTGAGGGGTATCTGGGTTCTTTCCAGTTTCTGGCTATTATGAATAAAGCTGCTATGAACATAAAAAAAAAAAAAAAAAAAAAAACATGGGATGAGTATACTATATGAACTGCAAAATTTCAAAGAGATGTAGAAAATATCTTTTTTGGACATGGCCTTTTAACAGAACCCACAGAAAATTAGTTACTAAACAGGATCTGATTAAAATCAAGTTAACAAAAATTCAAGCAAAAAATAAGAGGGTATATAGAGTTCCTCTTACATATGAATATATTTGCAGTAGGTAGGTGTAGGGGAGGAAGAGTCAGATTTATATGGGGATGTAGACAACTGATAGATTGTCAATGTAACAGTGAACAACCCGAAATCAATGTACATATATACAGTACTAATTAAACTTGGTGAGGTTAAAACATACAAACAAATAAATGTTAGCTGGAATTTTGAGGAAAATAATAAGGAGGGTGACTCTATGAGGGATTGGGAAGGGGTTGCGCATATACACACCTTAAAGAGTGGTAGCATAGCATATATGAGATAACAGGTTTCAACTAAACATTAAAAAGTGATTTAGATGGGAGTGTTTTGGTTGTTATCATCATGATACTCAAGGCAAGATATATATATTTATCAAATTTTGAAGAATACAAAACATTATAAATGAAAGGAAGAGAAAACTTGAACTATACAGGAGTATTTGTATATTTCTTTACTATAGACACAATGTAACCAATTTTCTCAGATTGCCATCTGACAGCTAGAGGTTCCAATAGAGAATCCCAAATTATACAGTGTATATGTTTGTGCAAATTGCAGTGGACACTCTTCCCAATTGACTTATGAACTCATTATCTATTGATTTTCATATTTCTCTAATGCCATCAATTTTTATGGATTAGTTCTCAACATCATATCAATAATGCATACTGCTATCTGTTATGCCTTTATTGTAGAAAATAAATGAACAATGTGGCTTTGAGGATCCACATGGGAATTACTCACAGTCTTTCAAAGAAGGTAGATGTAGATCATGGCCGAGGGTGAAGTCAGAACTCACGAAACATCAGGACAGGGTTCCCTTCATGGTTCATGTGGTTATTCTTTAGGTTATGCTCATGAGCGTTCAGGATTAATTCCCTGGTTAATAAATGAAAATTTTAGTAATTAATGCAAACTATTTAGAATAACTATATATGTTAAATTATATTTTCCAGAAAATTTTATATGATGGTTTTGATAATAAATCTAGTTATACAGCTGATAAAGGCATAAATTTATGAATATTTATATGTATATATATATGTATATGATATATATGTGTATATGTACATATATGTACCTATATAACTAAAATATAAGAAAAATCAAATGAGGCTATAGGATGGCTCAGTTCATATATTTGCCATTGTGAACATGAATACCTAAGTATAAGCCCTAGTTAAATCAAATAAATATAAGAAAATTGTCAAACATTGGACTAGTGCAAGATAGTATTGTAGGATTTAGAGGTGTTGTGGAGTATCTACAATAGAAGTCTTCTTAAACACAAATATAAACCAATAGGAAGTTTTTTATTAATTAGCCAGTAATTACATTCTGTGTTCTGGGTCTTTGTTCAGGATGAGCTTTTCAACACAAAACCTATAGCTTGGGTTGACATACTTTTGTTTAACAAGAAAAGGTAGCCAGAAGTACAAAAACAGAAAAACAAAATAAAAAATAAAACAAAAAGAAATAACCAAACCAAACCAAACAACAACAAAAACAACAACAACAACAACAAACAGTATATTTAGAGACTTCCCCAGAACTATGGACTTTGATGGATTACATCTTCATTTTTGTTTTGACAGGTGGTGCTGTTGAATTTTATGGCCTGAATGGTATTCCTATCAACCATTCAGTTGTGTTAAGGTCTGGGGGCTTACTGAAGACTGGTAGCCTCTCAAAGAGGTAGAATTAAGAGTTTGTTTGCAATAGTTTAATCCACTGTTAGTGTATCCAAAATAATATGCTGCATTTACATCAGAAAGTAGATATTATAGAATTAATATAGAGACCAGTGTAGGATGACAGCTGAATAGGTCTTATAGCTTTAAAAGCCATGTTAATATATGTATGTATAAACATTGAAGTTTATATTACCACACAGACAACAAAAAGTAAATAAAAAATGTATTGAGATTATGGCATTATATAAGTATGTTTCTTTTTTGTGGCCAGGGCAATATAAAATAATCCAATAATCCAATACACAGTATTTACAAATCTTTTTTCAGGTGAAGCTCGGTGGTATTGCAACAGTCACAGGAGTGTTGACAGTTTGTATAGAAACAATCAGCCATAGGTTTCATTTCATTGGATACCTAGAGTTGGGATATGCTGCAATACAGAGATATCGTTAGATTATATGAGCATGCTTACCCTTTCATATACCATAATCCTGCCACCTTGTTATATACAATAAACTGTTATATACAATAAACAGCCATGTACAATAAACTTGTTTCCTTGATCCAGATGTGTAAAATAAATGTACTAAAGTTCCCAGAAGAGACAGTACTCTCCATCCAAACTAGAAGACTCCACTCAAATTCACTTTAACTTACATGAGTCTATACTTTAATTTTCTTGTCATTCAAATTAAATGAAACTCTGATGCTTAGAAGAACACAAAGAAAAAAATATATGTATTCCAGTAGGTAATCTAATCCATAAGTATAAGAAGAATGTTTGTTAGAGAAATATTTTCCAGTGGCAGGCAGACCGGTGGATATAAACCATCATATAGGTTATATTTTTCCTGCAACCATTCTGGTGAAATGACCCTAGAGAGAGAATACATTTCAACTCACATATTCATAATATTCTTTGAGACACATTTTTTCTCTCATTCTCCTATTTCTAAGCCTAATAAACAGTAACACAAAGACGAAAACCATCAGCCATTAAGACAGAAAGTGAGAAATCATTACTTGTAGAAAGACATTTCAAGAAATGGAGTAATATATTTTTAAATCATGGAAGTAGTGACTATCATCATTAATATGTAAAATACTAGTATATATTTACAGAGGAATAAGTTACCTAAAATCAACAAGTTACACAAATAAATATTTTCCTAAGGATATTATAGAATAAAGCAAAAAGACAATTAAATATTTTTAATCTTAGTAAAATGTAAATGTTGACAACCTTGATATGGACTACACAAATATAACAGGCATACAGTTAAGCAGACATGTCAATTATTACACAACTGGAAATATGATATATTACATACTTCTGTTTAATGAAAAGTTTTACTGTAGCAAAAAGGTGAGGCTAAAAGTGGGAGAGGGCAAATTGACTGTAGGAACATGCTATTAGCTAGAAGAAAGGCTCATGTGATGGTGCATAAATCCCACTTAGAAAGGGGAACAAAATAATCATGAGAGGAGAGAGGGAGAAGGCAAAAGGGATAAGGGGAGCAGGGTCACATTTGGTGTGACGAGTGAGGCCCAGAAGGCCAGGAGAATGAATAGAAATGTGTAGCTGCTAGGGATTGAGAGTGGGGGGATCCTCTAGAAAATCCCAGATACCTTGAATAGGGGAGGGTCTTAGAACTCAGTGTGGGTGACTTTAGGTGAAATATTTAACAGTGGAGATATGGAACCAGAATAAACTACCTCCAGTAGTTAGACCATCAGTGGAGATGGGGACATCAATCCACAAATAAAACATTCAACCCAAAATCTTACCCCTGTTTGCTGTTCTAGGTTATTAAATTAGCATATTTTTCTGTCCATTTCTTCCAGGTTATGCTAGATTACAAGTGAAAAAGAACAAATACCTACTTTCTGCAATTCTGATCATTTTTATATGTATTACCTGTTGATCTATTGCCCCTAGAACAAGTCTATCTATTCAGACAATGAGTATTATATAGGAAATTTTGCCAATGGTGTAACACTATCAAAAAAGGGTGGTGGCTTTCTAGATAGTAATTGTGTACAGGGGTCACATTTCCACAGCTTTCAAGTACTTCTTTGTTAACATGGTTCATGAACATAGCCTATGTTGTGTCCAGTAGGAATTATTAAGTTTAAGTAGACTGTGTAGTGATGGTGATCTGTATGTATTGCTGCAGGGTTCTATGTTTATTTAGCTCCTTCTTTCAGTTTCCATCATAGTTCCTTGAAGGAGAGTGTTTGACGCTATTGTCCTTGGTTCATTACTCATATCTACAACCACTATGGAAATCAGTCTGCTGTTTTCTTAGAAAATTGGAAATAGTTCTATCCTGAAGTCCCAACTATTCCACTCCTGGGCATAAACCCAAAAGATGCTCCACTATACCACAAGTATACATGCTCTAGTATAAAAGCTTTATTTATAATTTCCCAAAACTAGAAACAACCCAGAGTCCCCTCAACTGAAGAATTGGTACATAAAATAACGTTCACTTACATAATGAAATACTCTCAGCTATTGAAAACAAGGGCATCATGATTTTTTTCAGGCAAATAGATAGAACTAGAAAATATCCTGAGAGAAGTAATCTAGATGTAAAAGGACATGCATGCTATATACTCACTGATAAGTAGATATTAGTCCAAATATCCAGAGGATATTTTCTACATTCCACAAATGGAAAGAAGCTAAAGGAGAAGGTAGGATTAAGGGAGGATGCTTGAATGTCACTTAAAAAGGAGAATAAAACATTCCCAGGAAGCATACAAAAGGAAGGAACTGGGTGGAATGGGAACTTGCAAGGGGAAAGGGAAAAGAGACAGGAGAGAGAGCCAGAGTATCAATAGAATGAACAGAAATTGACTTTTTGCAGTAGTGAGAGGACTTAACTGTCAACAGAGATGGGAAAGATTAGTGAAGACCTTTTCCAAATCTGTAGGTTGCTGTTTTTTCCTAGTGACAGTATTCTTTGCCTTATAGATTTCAGTTTCATGAGCCTGGGCCATTTGGTGTTCTGTTCAGAAAATTGTCTCCTATACCATTATGTTCAAGGGTATGTCACATTTTATCTTTTATTAGACATAGTGTATCTGTTTTTGTATTGGATATTTTATTTACATTTCAGATGTTATCCCCTAACCCCATTCCAGCCCCTGGTCCTGGAAGTCCCCATCCCATCCCCCCTCCTCCTGCTTCTATCAGGATGTGCCCCCACACACCCCCGACAACCATCTCCACACCCTCAAATTCCCACACACTCGGCATCCAGCCTTCATAGGACCAAGGATCTCCTCTCCCACCTATGCCTGATAGTGCCCTCCTCCCTTACATATACAGCTGGAGCCATAGGTTCCTCCCTATGTGCTCCCAGGCTAATGGTTTAGACCCTGGGAGCTCTGGTTGGTTGGTATTGCTGCTGTCCTCATGGGGCCACAAACCCTTTCAGCTCCTTCAGTCTTCACTCTAACTCCTCCATTGGGAACCCCTTGATCAGTTCAGTGGTTAGCTTTGAGCATCTGCCTCTGAATATGTCAGACTCTGGCTGACTCCTAAGGACACAGCTATATCAGGCTCCTGTCAGCATGCACTTTCTGACATCCACATCAGCAGCTACCTTTGGTTACTGCACATGGGATGGATACCCAGGTTGAATGTTCTCCAGAGATAGCCCCTCCTTCAGTTTCTGTCACACACTTTGTCTCCATATTTGCTCCCTTGAGTATTTTGTTACTGCTTCTAAGAAGGACTGAAGCACCTCCACTTGGTCTTCCTTCTTCATGAGCTTCATGTGGTCTGTGAGTTGAATTTTGGGTATTTCAATTTTTTGGGCTAATATCCAATAATCAGTGAGTGAACATCATGTGTATTCTTTTGTGATTGGGTTGCCTCACTCAGGACGATATTTTCTTGGTCCATCGATTTACCTAAGAATTTCTCGAATTCATTGTTTTTAATAGCTGAGTAATACTCCATTGTGTAAATGTATCACATTTTTTTTTTTTATCCATTCCTCTGTTGAAGGACATCTGGGTTCTTTCCAGCTTCTGGCTATTATAAATAATGCTGCTATGAACATAGTGGAGCATATGTCCTTGTTATATGATGGAGCATCTTTTGGGTATATGCCCAGGAGTGGCATAGCTTGGTCCTCAAGTAATGCTATGTCCAATTTTCTGAGGAACCACCAGATTGATTTCCAAAGTGGTTGTACCATCTTGCCATCCCACCAACAATGGAGGAGTGTTCCTCTTTCTCTGCACCCTTGACAGCATCTACTATCACCTGAGTTTTTGATGTTAGCCATTCTGACTGGTGTGAGGTGGAATCTCAGTTTTGATTTGCATTTCCCTGATGACTAAGGATGCTGAACATTTCTTTCGGTGCTTCTCGGCCATTTGAGTTTCCTCAGCTGAGTATTCTTTGTTTAGGTCTGTACCCCATTTTTAAATAGGGTTATTTGGTTTTCTGGAGTGTATCTAGTTTTATGTTGAGGTCTCCGATCTAACTTGACTTAATTTTTGTGGATTGTGATACATATGTATTGGTTTGCATTCATCTGCATGCAAATATTCAGTTAGCCTAGTACAATTTGTTGAAGATACTTTCTTTTTTTTTCCCCATTGTATGGTTTTGAAGTCTTTGTCAAAAATAAAGTGTGTACATATGTGTGAATTTATGTCTGGGTCTTTGATGTGATTGGTAAACTTGTGTTTCTATACCAATACTATGCAGTTTTTATTACTCTTACTCTGTAGTTCGGCTTGATGTTAGGGATTGTGATTCCTCCAGATGTTCTTTTATTGTTCAAGATTGTTTTTTCTATCCTGAGTTTTTTTTGTTATTCCCTATGAATTTGAGAATTGCTCTATCAAGGTCTGTAAAAAATTGTGTTGGAATTTTGATAGGAATTGTGCTGAATCTGTAGATTAGTTTTGGTAAGATGGCCTTTTTCAATATGTTAATTCTACTAATGTATGAGCATCTTAGATTTTTCCATATTTGTATGTTGAAGTTCTTGTTGTACATGTCTTTCATGTTTTTGTTTAGAGTTAAACCAAAATATTTTATATTGGCTTTGGCTATTGTGAAGTGTGTTGTTTCACTAATTTTTCTTTTCTCATTTAGCATATGTATAAAGGAGGGTTACTGGTATTTTTTGAGTTAATTTTTATCCAGCCACTTGTTCTTTTAAATTTTTATTGGTTATTTGATTTACTTACATTTCAAATGTTATCCTTCCTACCTTGTTCCCCTCCCAAAACCCCCTATGCCTTCTTCTTCTCCCCTAGTTCTATGTGGGTACTCTCCCATCCACATGCCCATTTCCAGCTCAGCACACTAACATTCCCTATTCTGAAGCATCAAGCTTTCATAGGACCAATGGCCTCCCCTCCCATTGATGCCAGATAAGGCATCCTCTGCTATATATCCAGCTGGAGCCATGGGTCCCTCCATGTGTATTCTATGGTTGGTGGTTTAGTCCCTGGGAGCACTGGGGGGTCTGGTTGGTTGATAATGTTGTTCTTCCTATGGGTCTGCAAACCCCTTTAGCTCCTCCAGTCCTTCCCCTAATTCCCCCATTGAATTCCCTATGCTCAGTCTGATGGTTAGCTGCAAGTATCCACATATCTATCAGTATGTCTCTGTCAGAACCTCTCAGGAGACAGCTATATCAGGATCCTGTCAGCAAGCAATTCCTGGCATCAGCAATAGAGTCTGGGTTTGGTGTCTGCATATGGAATTGATTCCCAGGTTGGGAAATCTCTAGATGGCCTTTCTTTCAGTCTACTCTCCACTCTTTGTCACTGTATTTCCTTTAGACAGGAGCAATTCTGAGTTAAAAATTTTGAGACAGGTGGGTGGCCTCATCCCTCAACCAGTGTCTGTGCCTAACCTCTTCATATGGTCACTACAGGTTCTCTCTCTCCTTTGTTGGGTATTCCAGCTAATGTCATCCCCGGTGGTGGGTCCTGGGAGCCTCTTGCTTTCCTGGTGTCTTGGCCTTTCTGTTGGCTACCCTCGTTCCTCATCCCCCATTGCTACATAGTTCTGTTCAATTACCTGACCTGCTGTACATCTCCCCCATCTCCTACCGCACCTAATCCTGACCCACTTTTTTCCCTGTCCCCTCCTCCCTTCCTCCCAAGTCCCTCTCATACACCCTGTACCTGTGGGACCATGAAAGTGTAGCATGGCTTCTGGTTGAGCACTGGCTAGAGATGGCCAGAGACCCAACAGGTCTCCCTGCAAGGGACAGCATGCATTTCACCATGCTCCCAGGCTCCAGGCTCCTGACAGGAGGCCGAAGACCTCCATTGATCTGCACCTTCCAATCATGTAGGGCAATGCCCCTATCAGCACCTCTACAGGTAGAGGGCATGACTACAGGCTACAGAGCCTTAAGAGATCTCCATATTATTGAGATACCTTAATGCCAGAGGGTATAGCCAATTAAGCATTTGTCCCAGACCCCCCTCCCTGCAAAATGTATCTAACCTCAGGCTTGCCCTTAGAACATGGGGGTACAGCTTCATCTGCTTTCCACCATGACAATAAACCTTTTAAAACCATGGACTCCCTCTCATATTTGGGGCCCAATGTGGAGAACCATGGAGGGGGCCTTCAACTAATGAGCAGCCACCTATTCTCCTATGGAGGACTTCTCTACGTTCCAGCTATGGAGGCCCGCCAACTCAAGTGAGCTAGCTGAGCCAGCCATGTTCCAGCCAAGTGAGTAGTCATAACCAAGATTCTCCACCCCATGGCTCACTGCCTGAGCTTGCCCTTCTTGGCTGTGGGCCTGTCCAGTCTATATGTCCCCCATCTCAGTCCTTCTGCAGCCTCCCAGCAGCACCTGGGATCCAAAGGACTGAAACCGCTGGTCTCCATCTAGCTGCTTTGGCCCTGAGACCCCCAACCCGAGAGCTCTGACTGCTCGGGGTCCCAGGCTGAGACCTCTCCACGCCCAGATGGAACCCTGCAGCTTCTCATAGCCCAGTGTCTGCCCAGCACCATGTGGAGTGAACTTAGTCAAATTCCTGTGCTTCTGCCATCTGAGCCATGGTTCCAGCTGCCTGGGGCTGCAGATGCATAGGAACCACAACGTAGCCCAACAGGACCCACACCAAAGCTTGAGCTACGGCTCTGCATGTACCTTCGGTGATTATTTTGTTCCCACTTCTAAGTAGGACTGAAGTATCCACATTTTGTTCTTCCTTATTCTTGAACCACTTTGCTGAAATTGTTTATCAGATGTAGGAGTTCTTTGGTAGAATTTTTGGGGTTGCTTAAGTATACTATTACATTGTATACAGATTGCAATTCTTTTACTTCTTCCTTTCCAATTTGTATCCCTAGCTCTCCTCTTGTTTTTGTATTGTGCTAGCTAGAACTACAAGTTGTATATATTGAATAATAGGGAACAAGTGGGCAGCCTTGTCTTATAACTGATTTTAATGGAATAGCTTTAAATTTCTCTTCATTTATTTTGATTTTGGCTATTGGCTCACTGTATATTGCTTTTATTGTGTTTAGGTATGGCCATATTATCCCTGATCTCTCCAAGTTGTTTCTTACTATGGGGTGTTTGATTTTGTCAAATGTTACTCAGCATTTAATGGGATGATTATGTGATTTATTTCTTTCATTTTGTTTACATGGTGGATTACATTAATGGATTTTTTTATATTTGACTATCTCTACTGCACTGGCATGAAGCTTACATGTATATGGTGAATATTGTTTGCTTTAAAGATGTCTAGTATTACTTTGTATTCAAGACCTCAAGAGGTAATAAAAAACCTACATTTTAGATTCAAAAACTTAATCTTAGGCTTTAGGTTTCTGGTCTGTTTGTGATGAATGCCAAAGGGTGATGGGTACCATCACACAGGTTAAGAATTCCCATGTTCATGGTCATGGCAGAATGCTACTGGGTACTATCTGACTCTACTCTGTCTTTGTGGCCATGAATCTGTAACTATCCTGTATTTGTTGGACTTGTTTGTGTTGTCTCTGTTCATTTGGTATATTTCTGAGGCCCCATTAATCTTTTCCAGTTATAAGAAGACAATGGTAACTGAACTACTTGGATGGTCTCTCCCAAATATTCAGCTTTTACCATGGAATTGCCTGCTCTGTCACACATCCCCGGGCCTCTAACTTGCTCCTGGATAAGTCCTCCTTAGGTAAGACTCTGGCTCTGGCTGACTCTCACCTTTCTGCTGTAGTTTCTCTCTGCCTCTGGGTATGGCTAATTATTATTTTTCCTCATTTTTCCCCTAGGAAGAATATACCATCTTTCTTAGCTCCCTGCTATTCATCAACTACTTCTCATTGCTTCAGCTCACTCATGCACAGTATATTTTATCTCTGAGCTTTCTTTGTTCTCTGCTTTATCTGCTTCCTCCCATTGGTTACTGCATTCAGTGTTGGGGATTTAATTGTCTTTTTGATATGAATGATATTGAAACAGTATTTATGCTCTTATAGTTTAGTAAAAAGCTGCCTTTGGAGTTTTTTTTTTTTTTTATCTAAGCATACTTATTTAAAAGTTTCCTAATATCTTCCTAATATCTTTCTGACATCAAAAGGAAGTAAAAACAAACAAACAAAAATTCCCAGTAAAAGTAGTAATATTTTCAACAGCTAAAAGGTACATCATTTTTAATAGGAATTGCTGCTAATCACCAAATAGGATATTTGGTTTTATTTGATTCTCTAATGTGCTAAAGTATACAATTTGTCTTAAGATTTGAAACACAACTTTATAAAGTTTATGTACTTCATGGTTTGTAATTTCACTTGAATGGTTAAAAATTTGTAAAGCCTACAAAACAGCTAACATAAAATTTGTATCAAAGGCTGATATTATAAATGTATACATAGAAAATATTAAAATAATATACCCAAATGGGCTCATCTTGGAATAAATAACAGCCGTGTGGGTTTTCACAAAGTTGACTGATGATTCCATTATGCTGAAAGCAATCATCTGTCTGGAAGCCAACTTTTCTAAGTTTAGGGAGAGTACATAGCATGTGACTTCACTGCCATCTCGATTTAGGTTATTATGTGCTATATACCAACTAAGGCATTGATCATAAAACCTCTTAATTATATTACGCCCTCTGCTAATCAATATATCTCCTTTGGGAACCAAAGAGGCAGTAACATATCTCCAAGATATTTTCAATTAACATGAATTTTGGTGTGATGATTCTTCTTCTGAGAATGAAAATAAGGCATGAAGACGAAACCATAAAAGACAAGCATTATTGAAAATATGATTTAAGAACCTATATTCAATGAATAAGGTGTATTTGAAGTTTGTAAATTTCTGAGAGTAAAAAGGTCTACTCAGATTAACAGAAAATGACTTAGATATGTACGTCTAACCACTTCTGTCTTTGCTAATTGTATTTAACAAAAGGATTCTACATTTAGAAAAGGAGCATCATATGATGGATAAATGATGTATGTTTCATAAATGGTTATAAATTCCTAAGGTCTAGTCAACCTAGTAAAAACTGACATGAACATGTATGTGTATTTTTTTGCCTTTGCTAACTTTAAGTTACAGCTATATGAATAAAGTAATACATAAAAAGTTCTGTAATATTCTGTATCAGTGTAATATAAAAGGATCAATAAAATAAATATCACAGGCATTCTGTGGACTCTACTTACAGTTTAATATTTTATTTTTGATCAATCTTCAATTCATATTTTATGGCTAAAATTTTATAATGTGAAAGTTGTAAAATTCTAATTTTATTAGGTCTAAAGTATAAACTGGTAAAGAAAATTAAGACAAGTCAGTCAATGGTTATGTACCATATACATGACTAAATTTGTTAATGTACTTAGAACTATGCTTGCAGTCATGATAATTACATAGGTAATTCATTTATAGGGAAAAGTTAATTTCAGCTTCTGTAGATGCTTTTGAGATTTATCCTGAAGCAAGAAACTAAAACAAGTAAAATTCATTTAAAATCAGGTATACTCATTTGGTGGCCCTCAAAATCTTCAGACATTTTTTCCAGAGATCTCCTAAATATGGCAATAAAATCTTTAATGAAGAAAAAAGGACAAAAAAAGAGAAAAAGACAAAAATAAGATTCCCAAGATTGCCAACAATTCCAGCTCCTTGCAGCAGTCCTATGAACTTTTCTAAAGAAGAGGATGCCACCAGTATTATGACACTACTAAACATTAAACAAAGTTGTCCACTTCATTAGGTTACTGTTTGCCTCACCATGATGGGCCACTCTCTCAGGTTTTTTTAACCTCAGGATAATCTCTCAGATCTTCTGGGTCTAGAAAGCTAAACTTGATACTGCCTTCTGGGGCAGTGGAAGAAAAAACATGTCCAGATACTGGATAACTCTGTTATTTTACTTGGTATAATGAGCATTTGGTGTAGACTTCCTGTTGAAATTATTCTGTGTCAGAATTTTGATGATACTGATGGGTAATTGTAGCTATATCAGTTCAACAGCTGCTGCCTTTTCAGTCTGTAAATTTTAGATGTATAAGAAAGGTTTTGTTTTTTTTTTGTTTTTCTAGAGCTTCTAGGTCTCCTGTTGAGAAAGGTAAACAGATAGGTTTATTTTTCTCACAGGCTTCACTTTATTCAGATAAATAATTTACATTATAAAAACCCACTACAGATATCATGTTCCTATAGTTAACTAAAATTTTACCTTTTATTATTTCTTTATTTAAATGGATTGCTCTGCACTCACTTCTCTTCCTAATCAATTACTTGCATATCATGGTAAATGATAAGATCAGAAACAAGGGTGATTAAGATTTATACAAATTATAAAGGCCTCAGAAAATATTTTAAGGTGTGTACCTTTAATCGATAGAGTTGGAATAAACTATTAATCTACCAATGATAAAGCACGACTACTAGTATAGTAGGAAGCTCCAGTTCTTAAATTTTTCTTGGTTATCTTTTACATATAGGTTTAAAATTCTTCCTCCTCTGCTAAAACACCTCTGTTAAATATATTTGTGTGTGTGTGTTTGTATATCCAGCTTTTGGGGCAAAAGAAAGAATATCTCTATTTTTTAATAAAAACTACTGCCTTTGCTGTTACTCAAAGATATTAGCCTATTTTAGCTATTTACAAAGAATTGTTAGCTTACTTTTAGAATGATAATTTAAGTACATATTAGGAACAATAATGATGCTGAATTATAAAAAATACTTTTATATAGAGGTCTGGGAGGTTAGGGGGTAAGGGACATCCTTTGGGAGACAGGGGAAGGGAATTGGAATAAGGAGTGTTTGAAGGGTGGACCAGGAGGAGGGATGCTGACTGGAATAAATGAAATGTAATCTATGATAGAATAAATATAAAAATTAATATAAATAGAATACATTAATGTAAAAGTTGTGTAATAATTAGAACTCATAGAGGAAAAAAGATTCAGCAAGTTGTGAATTTGTTACACCTGTTATATGTCATAAGGAAATAAGTACTCCTGTCAACCAATAATCTAAGCTTATAATATACAGCCATTCCTGAGGGCCTCTCTCTCTATTCTCTTTCTGTGTCTCTGTCTCTGTCGTTGTCTCTCTGTCTCTCTGTCTCTCTCTCTCTGTCTTTCTCTCTGTCTTTCTCTTTGTCTCTCTCTCTCTATCTCTCTGTGTGTGTGTGTGTGTGTGTGTGTGTGTGTGTATGTGCTTCTCCTAGTCTTAGGACTACTTCTACATTCCCAAATATTAAGACCAAGGTGTAAAAGTCTCAAATATACGAATGTACAGATTTTCCGCTAAGCACCATAACTTTGTCTTCTGTTCTAGTTTATATCTGTCCCAGCAGAACTCTCAACTGTTAGGCACCATGGAGAAATCAGTTATGAAATAAAAATTGCTTTAAACTTGTCTATACCACACCAATCATAGATTGTCCTACAAAATCAGAGAGCACTGGAGTGGTTGAAATGTGATGTAAACCAGCCCAGCTAATGTGATTGTTAGTTATCTGTTCAGAATGTGTCAGTGAACAAGATGCTTCTTATGACCCTGCCACCCTCCATTGTCTTAATCTTCTTCTGGACTTTGACCATTATTCCACCCTTCCTATGTCCTGATAATAACATCCTAAGTTCAACTGAGAAGGAATTATAGAAGAGAATGCATGGCCCCTTATAAAAATGGTATAATGTTAGACCAAATAAAACTAGCCTTCCCCCTTTTAGAAGTAGTATCTTTCCTTCTCCTTACAAAAATTTCCAGATGACTACCTATGCTGCTTTTGGCATATAGGGAATATTCTGGCACCTAAAATTCTTTTGTATCACAAATATTTTAGAAAAACCAGAGTTATAAAATTTGAAAGGAACAGGCAACTCAGTATAGGGGCTGGGATCTGATTAGGTGGCTGACTTCATTTTTACCAAATTTTATCTGGGTAAAGGATATTTTTTCTCTGTCCTGCTGTTTTATGAATCCAAATATACATTTGTAGATGGTGATGTTTATTTCTTATGTATCCCTGCTACGTCACTGATCAAATAAAAGAAAAGACACTATGAATACTAGAAGGACTAAAAATACAATCACCAGATTCTGAGTTGAGAATTCAGATACTGTAATCAGAACATGAAAAATGTAATGAGCTACTGAATGATAGTTATGCCATCTTATTAATGTATTCCTAAATATTCTTTATGTGTTAAAATCCCTATGATTCCTGAACCAGCCATGAATTTCTATATAATTCAACTCAGACCTAAACTTTACATGTCAGATCATTTGATAGCAATCACTCCTAGTCTGTAAATAATGCTGGTTTGCTGAAGATATCCATAGATCTCTTTCTTTGTACATCATAATTGTCATTTCTTTTTGTTTTCTCAAAAATGCAAATAAACAGAGGCCAAGGCTGTGTCTGCTCTTTGCTCATGACAGTGCCACTGATTGTAAATAGGACTCTATTAGGCTTCTTCATGGATCATGGGAGGTTTTCATTTAGATACTTCATAATACTTTTATATCTCCTAAATGGCCATTCTAAAATACAGAGTATTTGTAGAAGAAAATGTTTTATGCCATTACAAAATAACTCCCTGAAGGTGAAGTAGTAGTTTTCATTGGTAGCTAGGAAGGAAAAATTAAAATATAGGTTCTAATGAAGTGTTTGATAGCAAATTTCTAAAGATTCGAGGCAACATATCACCTAGGGTAGAGGTCAGTTTAAGACTGGTAATTTGCATTAATATGTGTAAAGCACATATGGCAATCTACATCTCAGAGTGATTGTCATTAAGCATGGCATGAAAAATGCCTCTATGTCAAAGTAGTTAAGTAGATCTATCAAATTACAAGAACATAATTATTATTGCAAAAGTAACACATTTTAAGAGTAAGATTATTTTATGTGTCCTCCTCATTGTCATTCATCTCTGTCTTCATTTCTGTTGTCCTCAATTCTTTCTAAGGGGATAGATAACTCCAAAATTCACATCGAGGTAACTTCTTTGTTTACACTTTGATACAGGAAACTAGTTTCTGTTCTTCACATTCAAAGGAGCAATGCAAGTTTAACCCATACAACTTATATACTCTCTAACTGTGCTTTTTTTTCCGGTTCATCTTTACAAGCACAGAAATGGGATCATAGAAGTCACAGCTGTGGCACACACCTTTAATCCTAGCACTTGGAAGGCAGAGGGCAGGTGGATTTCTGAGTTCCAGGCCAGCCTGGTTTACAGAGTGAGTTCCAGGACAGCCAGGGCTACACAGAGAAACCCTGTCTGAAAAAATCAAAAAAAAAAAAAATCACAGAATATTTGGTTACAATAGAAAGTGAGGCATCCTGATCTTCAGAAACATTTGTGTCTGCTCTCAGCTCTTCAGAAAACTCTAGTTTTAGATTTCAAAACATATATGAGCTTTGGTATTGAATGTGGAATGAGTGTAGTTAGTGAGAAAACTACATAATCATGACTTAGCAACTTGAAAGAAACGGCAAATTTTAATTCACCAAGAAATCTGAAGAAAACTCCTATATACAGTTTTCATGATTTCGATGTCTGCATTGGCAAATACTTGGGTTTATGCAGGTAAGTACAGGTAAGGCCCTTGTTCTTAGGACCTTAATAGACTTCTGTAATAATATGTAGTCATTTCTGTCTCTTAGATGACTCATGATTAAGGCAAAGGACACATTTGCTTTTGTAAGCACCTAACTTTGTTATAAGAGTACACTCATTAACAAACAAACAACAACAAAAAAAACACACTACAGGTATTATAGCACAAAAAGATAAACATTTGGAATAGATTTATTTACACTATAATTGCCACAAAATACTAACACTTTACCTTACTTGCCTTACTTATTTGTCCTGTTCAAAATATATCAGGGTATGTTCTGAAGTCAGCAATTATAGCAAGCTGATGTATTAATCTGTCCTACTTTTACTTCTCTAGTATAGGAACATCTGCACATTAATGTAATATTTTATCTTTGCCCCACTCCACAGTTACCTGGCAATAGGCAGGTGTGTCTGAATCACTATAAAAGGGGCTCCTTGCTCCTCCTCACTCTCTTCTCCCTTGCTCTTGCTCCCTTCTCTTCTCCTCTTGCTCCTTCTCCTTTCCCTTTCCCTCCCCATTCCCCACTCCCCTCTATCTCCACACATTCATGGCGGGCCTCTAATCCTCTTCCCTCTCTCTCTCTTCCTCTTTTTCTCCCTTTCTCTGTCTCTACTACCCTCAATTCCTATCCCCATGCCCTGAATAAATTCTATTCTATACTATGCCATCATGTGGCTGGTAACTCAGGGGAAAGGGATGTCTCAGTATGGGCCTGCGGAGGCACCCCCTTTCCTACATCTTACCATGCCAACACCCAACATATTCCTTCCATTCTTGTCTTTTTATATAAGACAGTATTGGTGCTGAGTGACTCAGATTTAGAAACTCTAAGGTTCACATCCCCCACTGCCACACGGAGAGACATCTCTCACTAGACCTATCCACTTAAAGTTTAGAGAACTGGTAAGCTTCCTACCTGATTGGTCAGTGTAAACATCTCTTGTTTCCAGGAGAGGGCTGTTAAGCTTGGAGACATCCCTCTGCTCTCTTTGAGGATAGAGACATGCAGCCTTTAAGACTGGTCCTTTCACTGACTCTTCATTCTAGGATATTTTCCCTTGGGTGAGATTTTCCCATCTCCTCTGAGGTGGTTCCTGTCTCTCTGCTGCAAAATCCTAGGCCTAGTTCTCCCACCAATATTCAGGGCACTGACACAGAGTTCAGACCCCAAATTATCTGTGTGATGACCTGGTGATCTGACCTGGATGTCATTCTCTAGTTATTAATTTTATCCTCAGGATGCTGGTAGGGGTAATTTATAACTCTTTTCTCATCCAAATGGTTGGTCTTCACCATCTTGTCCCTACCTACTGAGACATTTTTAGGTGTAATTCACAGTAGCCAGCAAACAATATCTCAACATGGCCACTTAACTGGCACTTTAAAAACAACTCTTGATAGCAATCTGTTGGCTTTTCCCTTTCTCCCCTAATTCTCTGTCACTTGTTCTGCTCTTGCTCTGCTATCAGTTTGCTACCCCTTGATTCCGAAGCCACAGCGGAAAAGCAGCTCTTGCTTCATCCCCTGCATTTTGGTGTTCTGCCTGCAACACTGGTTCTCCTGAGACACTGCTTTTCTGTGGCCACCTGCCCCATCCCACTGCACTCTTGCACTCTTCCCACTTTTGATCTGTCACTGCCACTACCTTCTCAACTTTGCTTTTTAGCACAGCCTTGAGTGTGATCACTCCCTGGACTGATTTGAGTTGCTAGGAGACAAAACTGCTACTTCAGGCACTTCCCATCTCCCACCAACCATGGATTCCAATGGATTGGGCATGAGCTTTCAGCTGAGAGGAGAAAGCTCAACTCTGTGGGCTGGTGTTACCTGGCCCCTTGATTCTGCCACCACATAAAAGCAGCCCTTGCCCCACCCTCCCCTGTGCTTTTGAGTTCTGCCTGGGATACTGTTCTGCCGAGACATTGCATTCCTATGATCATCTGACCCACTCACCCTTTCCTCCTGCAACTGCTCCACTTGGTACCTGGTCCCGAAGCCAGGGCCCAGCATTTCTGCAGCCATCTGCTTCAAGCTGCCCCACTGCCTGAGCCACTCGATAGCACAATCTGGTAAATGGGCCTGTGTGCCCGACTACTCAGATCTTGGCTCAGTCCTGAACTGGCCTGGATGTACCTTGTCCCTAATTGGTACTCAGTTCAGCCAAGCTGCTATACAGACTCTGCCAGCACTATCATCTTTCTTGTTTCTTTACATTCTGGTCCACATCAGCTAAACAGTATAAATGTTAAAGATTCTCTCTCTCTCTCTCTCTCTCTCTCTCTCTCTCTCTCTCTCTCTCTCTCTCTCACTGTCTCTACATCTGCATCTATATCTATCTCCTTATCTTTGTTACTGCCATTAAGTTATAATGTGCTCTTTATTTGCAAAATAGGTTCTTGAATAAGTAATTAAACAAACACAGGTTATCTTATTCAGATATACTCAGTAAACCTGCTCTCAAACTTGTCAGAAATCTGCTAAGTGTAATAATGTTTAAGTTTTTGACAGAGACTTGCAAATTCTAACAGTACTCCTCCTCACATACACACATACACAAGGTCTCTGAGGAGATAATGGGCACAGCCCCAAGATTTTACTTGGATTATGATAACCACTGAGAAACAGCACTCCATTGCCTTGCCTACTGCCAGGCCTTATTCTACACTGTGTGCTGAGAATCAAATGTCTCATATTCCCTAAATCAATGTGGGTCATTTCTCATTTCAAGTATCTTCTCCACAGGGGTCAGGGGAGCTATTCATCTGGGTTTAACAGCCAGACTGACTCTGCTCAAGTTGCCATAGAGACCACAGGAACCTGGGAACTATTTAGGTGGTGGACTGTAGGTGAACATCTGTCATTTAAATTAATACATGACTCCTATGTTGTGGATAGCTTGAGGCCTGTATTTTGATGCCAGTTTCCAGTGGATAGCCCCAGCCTTGTATTTTGATCCTAGTTTCACTTTCTTGGGAGGGGCTGCAGAGGAGGATTGAATCTGTACACAGGTGACGTCTTATAAACGTTCTGTCCAATTAAAACCTGTAAAATAAAGGCTAGAGCCAGAGATTGGGCAGTAGAAGGAGAGGCAGAGAAAAAGGCTTAGGGGAGGAGAGAGTGAGAGGAATTCGATATAAAGGGAGAAGGAGTTAGAGGCAGAAGCAGAGACAGAGGTAGAGGTAGAAGGAAGTCAACAGAGGAAGGAGTAGGAAGCCAACGATGGTGGAAGAACAAGCACATGATCTGGATGAACGGCAAGTTATAAGGGATCTCATAGCTGGGTATTAGAGTAATGTAGTGGTAAATCTGAACAATCTAGGCATGCAATTTATACCATAATTATTGAGTTGTGTTTTCCTTTACTGGTCTCCTTTGGGTAGGAGATTTTACAGTGACAAATTTGGTGGTTTAAATAATTTCTTCTACTACACTCCTAGATTATAATTTATTCTTCTCTGAATTATGACTACATTGACAGCTAAAGTAACCATAGCTTGACAGCTATAAAACATATATAGCTCCTTACCCAAAGGAAATCTATCTTATTTGCTCATTAGTAAATTCATTAACTATCTAAGACTGTCAGATTTCTTACAGATTTCACAATAAATGATACACAAGTTCAGATGTAAGCCTTCACAGATGTAACTTTCTGTTAATTTCTTACCTAAACACAGTTTCTAGTGACTAAATGCTTCATATTTCTTCTCCTTGCTATGCCATTGTTCTAACATTAATTAATAGAGTTCTTATAAATTAGCCTAATCCTAATAATACATTCTAATATAAGATCCAACTATATAATCACAAGAACAAATTTTAAGTTTCCTTTGATTGTCTTTTAACTAAACTTAAAATGTTTCCCATGTTGAATCTACACTATAAGATATTATGGTCAGCACGAGCCCACAGAGGCATCCCTTCTTCCCACACTTTAATGTACCTCCACCAAACATATTCCTGGATTCTTTTGTTTTTATAAAACACAAAAGATGTCACCCACAATTCTCTTGTTCCTCCAAAACTGTACCTATATATTTGCATTGGAATAAATTCTAAATTTCTTTGGGTTATACCTCAATACTCAGAGAATGTTTCTGCAGTATTTTCTTCTCTTCTACAAAATTTAGTTACTATGGGAATGCCTACTTCTGTAAAAAAAAAAAAAATGGCAACACACAAGCCTATATTTGCAAATAATTTGAAATTTTCTGTAAATAATGGAATATTGATCATATTAAAGACATTTCCTATGATCAAGACCAAGGCATATTTGTAAAAGCACATGTAAGATTAAATCAACAGTTCATAACAATTTAGAAAGGGAGCACACCAAAGGATATTCTTGCATTTTGTTTATTTACAATTATTAAAATTTAACCAAAGGTGATATATGTTCTTGAGATCAAAAGCATTTCCTTTCAGAACAAAATGTACTGTCTTTAGACAGGCTTGTGTGATTTAAATAGTTGAGAATTGGAAACCCATTTGGCTGAAAAAGTTAGAAGATTTATTTGTCTGTCATTGAAGAACCACTTAAACAGTGTGGATTCTTCTTTGGCCCTGAGCAATTAATGTCAATAACAGAGGGGAAGTAAACAGTGAGAACCACAAGAAAGATAGTAAACTTAATGGTAAATCACAAACTCAGATATCAACCATATCATCAGAAGTCAAATCTGCCCACCTGAGTACTTAAATTAAGGCCTTACAAAGAAAGGAATAGGCTACTCTATGAAATATACAAAACTCTATTTCACCTGATTATCACTTTGTGGTGATGTTATCTGCATAGACTTGTGTACCTCCTCGGAGTGCTTCTACACCTGGATATTAATCTTATAGTCTTCCTTCATTGTTTCAACTGGTAGATTGGATAGATTCAGATCCTATTAAGTTTATTAACAACTGTGTTTATTACTGGCCTTTAGAACCAGAATGGACTCTTTCATTTATCCAGATTAGGGACTCTATGTAAATTTCATTGGGAATTACATCACTTCCTAATTGGATAGGACATGATAATACTTGTATTTCTATTAATGGAAAAATACAGGCTTATGTTCTACAAAGTAGCAGAACAGCTCTTTTCAAGCTACTCTTGAGATTTTTCTGATCAATTTAATAATGTATTGGACATGCTCTCTATATGTGTTTCTGGTGGCAGAGTATGAAACATAATGATTTCATTGCTTTATTATTATTTGCTATGCTTATAATTTGCTAGATTACATGATACTCAGGAATCAGATGACAAGTAGATTCATGTCATCTCATATCAAAATAATTCTGGATATCCTGTAATAAAAGTCATTATTTTACCACCTTTTCATCCACCTTCATCAGACCTGTTGATCCTGATGCATATGAGTTATATTCCTTTCCCCCACCCATCTTTCCTGCCCACTGAGCCCACTGGGGCACCTCAAGTTGTCCTGACAAGTCTGCTATCCCTGCTGGACCTCCACTCTCCTGCTACTGCTCCATCCACATTCATCAGACCCATAAATCCTAAACCATTCAGACCCGGTAATCAGGAACCATAGAGCCCATGGATATCTTTTAGAGGTATCCTGCCACACCAGGACCATAGAGGTTAAGCCCACTAGTCATAATTACTACAATACGAACACTCAAGGACCAAAGCGATTCAGATGGCTAATGGCCCTCCAAAGAACACAGAGAACAAGAGCAAAAGCAATATAAAACCTTCAGAGCACAGTTAAGTTTTTACAGCAAACCCTGGATGTCCTAACTCAACTGAAGCACAAGAAAATGATCTTAAATCCAATCTTATGAGTATGATAGAAGCATTTAAAGACAAAATGAAAAAAAAAAATTCTCTTAAAGAAATACAGGAAAATACAATCAAACAGGTAGAGATTTTTAAAGAGGAAATAAGTAAATTCCTTAAAGATATACAGGAAAATATAATTGAAGAGGTGAATGAAATAAATAAGACTGAGCAAGACTTGAAACTGGAAATAGAAACAATAAAGAAAACACAGACTGAGGGAATCTTGGAGATGAAAAACTGAGTGAAGAGAATAGGAACGACATATGCAAGCATCACCAACAGAATACAGGAGATAGAAGAGAAAACCTCAGGCACAGAAGATAGAATGTAAGAAATTGATATGTCAGTCAAAGAAAATAAATCTAAAAATTCCTGGCAGCAAACATCCATAATATCAGGGATACCATAATAAAACATAATATTAGAAAAAAAAAAAAAGAAATAGAAGAGAAAGACATTACCTAAGGGGATGACAACAAATTTCCAAGATAATTGACCCAAGAAACAAGCTGGAGTAGCCATTATAATATCTACTAAAATAGACCTTCAACCAAAATTAATCAAAAGAGACAGAGAAGAACTTCATAACACATCAAAGGAAAAATCTACCAAAATGATATCTCAATTTGAAACAGTTTAAAAATATAAGGGCACTCACATTTCTAAAAGAAATATTGCTAAAGTTGAAACCACACATTGAACTCAACACATTAATTGTGGGAGACTTCAACACCCCAGTGAAGTAGAAATTTCTGGTTGTGTCATGTGATGCAGACTCATGTGATAGTTTGCTGAAGTAGACTCATGTAATGCTATACTGATGCAGAGGCATGTGATGTTTGGCTAAAGCAAGACACATGAGAAGATGTGTGATGTTGGGAGGGAGTATAAGAAGAACCCAATTGACAGAGAAAGGGAAGTGGCATATCGAGCCTTGCAATCTTTTGTTGGTATTGCATTTTCAGTGACATTCACTTTGTAGAGAAAAGCTGAGCAGAGAACTTTTCCTTGCCTTCCAGCTGGTTCTGGTGGCTCCACCTGACTTTTGATGATTTGACTGAGGCCTTGCTGTTTCTCTTTCTGGATTGTGCTGCTGCTGCTGACTCATCTTTGGTGACACTTAACCTGGACTCTTGGTATCCTGATAACAGAGATTAGAATTGCCACCAAAGAATTACTTCTAAACTAGCCCATATGCCCTTTACCTCTTTTTTTTTTTTTTTTTTTTAATTTTTATTTTCAGCAAATCAAAAAAATTTAAAAAGCATTCAAACAGAATAAAATGAAAAGAAACAAACAAGCAAAATACCAAGGGTCAGATATACTTATACAAGAATTCTATAGAGCCTTCAAACAAGCAACACTTTTTGAGTTATGTTCAGTTATTCATGGAATATTATTTTTTTATATCTCTTGTATTCAGTTTGCCCTTTACCTCTTTACCATCTTTTCTTCCCTAGCTTTGGATGATAGGCTAGAAGGGAAGGTCAAAATATTTTAGGACCCTTATTAAAGTTGGTTTTGAAAAATCTAAGCCTACATCCCTGTCTTAAGATTTTACTTCTGTGAAGAGACACCATAAAAAGGCAACTATTATAAGGACAACATTTAATTGGGGCTGGCATAGAGATTCAGTGGTTCAGTCCATTACCATCAAGGTGGGAACATAGCAGCCTACAGGCAGGCATGGAGCAGGAGGAGCTGAAGGATGCTAGCAGAATACTGACTTCCAGGCAGCTAGAGGAAAGGTCTTAAGTTCCACAGTGACACACCTACTCCAACAAGACCACACCTATTCCAACAAGGCTACACCTTCAAATAATGCCACTTCCTGGACCAACTATATACAAAACATCGAAATCCCACTTTCACCAATAGACAGGTCATCTGGCAGGTGCAACAAGATTGTGAACATGATTGAATAATTCAGTTTCGGCTGTGGGAACTCTGTCAACAAGAATAGTGTGTCTCAAGCTTTCAAGTGTAGAGATGGCATTGCTCTTTCTTGTATGCTTGTCTGTTTAGCCTTTTTCAATACAATATGTGTCCTCAAATACAACTTTGTAAAACATTTCTGGAAAAGGAATTGAGGACATTACTAGAGAAGAAAATGACTTTGATGTGTATAGGAACAAACTGCTCTCCTATGGCCAATCTAGCAGGCATCCAAAGCATAATAGAACAAAGGGTTCTGTATGTGTTGTCTGACTGCTTTTACTGTGCTTTGGTAAATTTTAGCCAAATCATGCTGATTAAGTTGTTCCAGGAAATGTTTTTGAGAAAACTTAAGTTTTAGTAGTTAAGAGAATTGGAGATCCCAAGGAAAAGGTATAATGTGCCTAGGTCACCAAGAATAGGGATGTGCATAAAAAAATACAAGGAACAAGCGAAAGAAATAGTGGGGTCCACTGCATTAGTGAGCTATGGTGAGAGCCCCAATGAAGGGAAATCTGTAACAATAGGAAGTTCAACACAGAAATATTGGGAAAACTGGTAGATATATGTATAATAAAAATGATAAAGAATGGAGAGAAGAAAGCGTAAAATATGTTTTACCCTATGGTAAGAAAGATAAGTAACATCTAGTTTGAAAAATATTGTGTTATGTCTCCTTAAAGAAAAGACATGCACCAAAATAATCTAGATTTAAAAATCCAGCCAATATATTTGCAATCATATGAAACAATAAAAAGTGAATATAATAAACAAAAAAAAAAAACTAATAGGAAAACAGAAACAAAAGAAAGAAAGAAAGAAAGAAAGAAAGAAAGAAAGAAAGAAAGAAAGAAAGAAAAAAGAAAGCACCTTTGTCTGCATTATTACCATCTAGGTATGCTTCTGTGTCTGAGTGTAATCTTCTTATGAGAAAGGCGAGGACCACGTCGTAAGTTCTTGATCAGAATGATGAGATCATACCTCAGGATCATAAAAAGAAAAACAAAATATTTAGGAATAACACTAATTGTGAGATATGTACATTTTTACAGTAATTCATTTTATATGAATAGAATTACACATTTAAGCTTTTGAATGTCCCTCAATACCAAATAATTAACTGAAAAGTATACTCATAAAACAAGAATTATGCTGATTGTGGCTTGAGATTTAAAAGATCTTTTAGGACATAAGTCTCTACAGCAATACTATAAAGACTGATAATATTTTTTTTCACCCCAGGTAAAGCACTGAATGCTAGTGAATATGCTACTAATGTGAATTTTTATTGATCTCTGTCATCATTATAAAAGTACATTGTGCTATATAGATTATGTTATTTTGTATCAATTCTTGTAATAAATGTATCCTTTGATTTTAAATGTGATTAAATGAAAACTAAAATTTTCCTAGGACAGAAATGAATGGTCAATTGACCTGTTGGTCTAGAATGTGTTAGGTAAAAACATAGAAATATATTCTGCTACTTAATACATAATAGAAGAGAATAAAATATGCATAATCCCATAGATTCATTGTAGGTAACTAAAACCAACTCTTACTATTTTGTAAAATTTACTGTCAAAATAATTCATTTGCCTTAACCACTAAATCAGAAGATTTATCCAAAAATGAAAAAAGAACAATTAGGAAAATAGTAACAGTAATTTGTTATCACTTAAAGTTTTTTATAACCATTCATGTGTATTAATTATTTTAATTCAGACAACATTATATAAATGAGACATAAAATAAGAGAAAAATCTACTAACACAAGTTTCTTTCCTTAGGATCCATCTCTGTGAATAACTTTTCTCTTATCTCATCAATAATTTCAATGTTGTTATCTGTGTTTATATGGATTCTGGCCATGATAAATCTATAAGAAAATCAAATGCTATTGCTCTACCAAGGAAACAACAATAAAATGACTCCTAGTGACATTTTTCTATATTCATAGATCCAAGACTTGCTTGGCTATTTTCAGAGAAGTTACCTCCTGTGGTAGATGAGGATAAATACATAGACCCACAAATGGACAATATACAGAGAGGTAGAAAACTTGAGCCATTTCTCCACTAAATACCTGCCTTGAGTCATCAGTGAGACTGGAAGACACCCAGGAAACAAATACTTGAATATCCAACAAAAACTGACTCACTAATGAATTCACAGAGACTGTAGCATAATACATGGAGCTTATACAGGTGTAAATCAGATGGCAACAGTGGATGTTGACAGTCATAATTTTCTCTGGTCCTATTAAATAACAAAGGTACTGTCAGCATACATTACTGATTTAAGCTGTCATAGAGCTTAAGGTTATGAGGCCAATTTGTCACACAGATATTCTTCATGGAGTGGATTTTCAACAATTATAAAAGGGCTGATAGATCTCCTGTTTCTTGGTTTCCCTTATTTCCACAGATAATTCCCATGCTTGAAGAGAAAGAATAGGATTCAAAGGTTCAAATGTGAATACAGGAGCATACAATGTCAATGCAATAAGAGTAGTTATTGGGAGTGAAGAAATCACTGAGTGTGTGTTTGTGTGGGGGTGGTGTTATGAAGTGCATGTTGTATACATGAGAATGTCAATTACATGGTCCATAACATAAATCCATTAGAAAAAAAGCAAAGCATTTATGCTAGGATAAAACTGAGATGGATGAGAAACAATTCCCATAGTCCATCCTTGGATGTTGATAGTGTGTGTGAAAAATGCCCAACATTCCTGAATTTCTCTATGACTCACTATGTCAAAGAGCAAGATGGACATGTATTATCTCACCATAGCATCGTTGGTGCTCAAGAATATGGCAAGGTCTGTTTCATACTAACATTGCTGGGATGAATAAAGTATGCAGTCTCTGTGATAGTGAAGAGTGCCTCAAAAATTATGAAGAGCGAGGAAGGATAGAATAGGTGCATAAACCCAGAGGAAATATTGATGAACTTGTATGCTACTCTGGTAAACCTGTATTTGTGTTGATGAAGCTGAATATTTGAGGAAAAAAGACTATCTTGCTTGTCTTTTTCACCCAGTGGATCAATCGTGTTGTTCTAAATCTTGTCATAATAATGGATCATTTGAGGAGTAGTATTCTAAAACCTTGAGTTCCCATTTGCCTTATTCAACAAGGTGGCTAATTTCCACCTCTGAAAAGTAGCCCTTATCATTTAGAATTGATTGTTCCTTGCTCTATCATATTTGAACTTAGCAAAAATGCAACCATTTACAACCACCCATTCTAAAAGTGTAAAAATTTTGTGATTAGATTGGTTTTACCAGAAAATATTGTAAGCTTCAAAGCATTTATCACTTAAACTTGATAAAAATATTTCTCTTATTTTTTGGCATTGAACTTGTTAATGTCATCCTTCTTGTTATACTTGGTATGGTTGGTGAACATGAGAAAAAACTAACATTAGTCTAACATTGAAGTTACACACTGAAATTCCAAGGTAGAATAAAAAGTGAGACATGTTGAAGAGAGAAAATCCATACTATTATTAGCATTTCTGATATGATCATGATCATGCCAATGATTCCACTGTTTCAAAACAGTGGTGAAAGCTTTCCCTCCCCCTTCTCTACCTTCACTGCCAGTCTAAGTGAGGTTTAGAAATATGGAAAGTCTTTCTTCTGCTCCATAGTAAATGATCAAAGTATGTGCAGAAAAGGTCCATTATAGCCTTTTCCCACAAGATAATTATGGCTTGAAGAATTGTACATCAAGAGTTCCTATAGTTCCTGCTCCTATTGAGAACAGCTAATCCTTAAGCCAGCTGTATGACACAAACCCTGATTCCTCCCTTTTTTGTATGTGATAATCATACCTCTTTGTTCAATGGTTCAGCACTATCATGACTGAATGCATGCATATAAAAAATAGATTTGGAAATTTTCTGCATGTGGATGTCATAATTTGTGCTTATCTCAAAGTTGACACCTCTGCTTGTGAACCTCCTTTTCTGGGGGCTAGTTTTTCATTTCATTTTTTGATTTTTGTTTTTTAGTTTTTTGTTTGTTTGTTTGCTTGTTGCTGCAAGGACTATGCTGCAGGTCAACCTGATCTGCTGCTCTTCTTCTCCTCATGGTACTGCTGTCCCACCCTGTTTAATTGCATCTTTGGTGAGTTGCTCCGTTAGTGTTTTATGTCATGGGTCTATGAAGGCGAGCATATATACCTCATTTCTGTCTTTGTCCTTTTTTGTCTGTTTATCAAGGTGACTGTCATACTTTCAATTTTTGTTAGAGGATGAGTGTGTGGTGACCACCTTTTCTTTATTCTTTGTCTTTATTCTTCTGGGTGAGCAAGCAGTGGCAATATTTTCTTTCTTCTTTGACTTTGTCCACTCACTTTGACTTTGTCCACTTTGTCCACTCACTTTGTCCACTTTGACTTTGTCCACTCACTTTGACTTTGTCCACTTACACTTTAAGCTTGGATTCATCCCAGTACTTGACATAGGGGCTAGCCTTCCAAACGATGGTATTGGTGATCAGTTCTAGAATACTTTTTCTATCCCAGGGACACCATGCAGGCATACAACCTTTGAATTACATGTGATGGGGTCCCCTACTTAGATTTTCATTGTTTCATTGTCTGTTCTGTCATATCTGTTGTTTGAATCCTTTGTTCTCTGTGATATGGGTTCCTTCCCTGCTGGAACTGGCACTGGAGTGGGTCCCACGATAATCTCCAGTTTGGCTGAGGACATGGTGCAAACAGTCGCTGTCTCTGCCTTGCCTCTGCCTGCAGGCTGTCCTAGATGGAGTGCCAGCAGCAGCAGGGAAAGTCCCTTGCTGCCTCTGCTGCTGCCTCCTACCGACGTCTCTGCAGCAGAGAAGGGAGGGGTATTACAACTCTGTGCTCAGCTGGTGGATACAGACTAGCTAGTTTTACAGCTCTTGCTGAGCTGGTGAGGTGCCCTGTTGCAGCGACCACTAGCTGGCAAAGAGGGGAGGGTCCACGACAGAAGCTCTTGGACAACAGGATGATTCTTGCAGGCACTTTAGTTCTGAGTTAGGCTAAATATATATAGTCTTGGTTGGGTGGGTTAAAGTTTGGCAGCAGGTAAGCCCTATTGGCTTGGTCTGAGAGCTTGGGGATGCCTCATCTCATGTGGTTCTCTCATGTGGGAGAACCTGGGGTGCTACTCCTATGTGACTGATGGCCATAGACCTCTCTATGGGAGGGGCTGTGGAGGGCTGAAGCTGAGAGAGCCAGGGGCCCAGGAACAGAGCTGAACGCCTTCTGTCCCAGGGGGTCTCTGGGGTTCAAAAGCTCGTTCAACCAGGTGCCCAGCTGTCTCTCATAGGTCATCACCCCATACCTCCCCTCTACCTTCAAGGTACCTCAGATTAAGGCATGCCAAACCCTTCTGGTTACATGTGGTCTTAAGGTTAAAACTCATAACCTGGACCAATATTGTGATGCTGCTGCTATTTTGGCTCTCTGGATATCGCCAGAGAATGTGAGACCCTGACCTAAGGATTTGTGTTCTCTTCCTTTCTCACAAGTGTGAGGTACAGTCTGGGATTACCCCTCCATTGTTCCTTGTCCCCTTCCTCTTTGCAGTCATTGCCAGTCTTTAGAATTCTTCCTCAGAGGAAGTGGTGGCAACACATAACAAAAACTGTCAGGATCAGGCTAGCATTCACTTTTCTATTACTGATACCATCCCACTTTCTCTGGGAAAACAAGATGATCTTAGAGATGAAGAAGAGGGTGCCTCTGCTCTGGCCCTCTGACTTTCAGGCTCCAAGTCATCTGTCATTTAGCCCTGAAGTCTCAGGTCCTGCAATCACTAGTCCTTACACTCTTACTCCTTCAGAGGTTTTCCCAGTTTACCCCTGGTGTGATTTAGGGTGACTGTCTTCTGGTGGTCACTCCTGTAATCCCAGTCCCTTGTGTTGGACTGCCTTTCCCCAGTAGTGGGGTGATCATCATCCTCAGGTACATCTTGAGGCTTTCCCTGTCAATCTTGACCCTAATTAGGATAATAGGCCATGGATTCTTACTCCTCTGGTAGACTTGGTACTAATCAGAAAAGCTGTCAAAAACCCTGGCCTAGATTCCCGTTATTTTGACTGTGTACTATAGCAATGGGCTATGAACCTCCAGACTAATTATGGAATTCTACATATTATGACTTGGCTGAGATTCAGGCTAGTATTAATTTGGAATATAACCTTAACATTACTTTTGACATGCTTACTGACCATGGGGCTTCTATTAACTCCATAACTTAGGCCACTAAGGCCACTATTGGACTTCATGCTTACTTTAACCAGGTTGTAGATCTTGCCTTATCCCATCAGAATTCTTCTGCTTGCTTTTGAAATCTTGTCTAGCAGTTTAGGTAGTCCTTCATGGATTTATTGTACCTTGTGACTGAGGCCGTGAAAGGCCAGGTCAGTGCTAGCCCATAGATATTTTCATCAAGCAGCTAGCATGGGAGGGCCTAAATGACCCCATTCACAATACTGTGGCAGCCATAAGGAATAATGAAACCCATAAATGAATTGAGGCCACTTGTGATTTGGACCCTGATATGGGCCCCATTACAGCCCTGACTGCCTCCATTGATTCCTTGGTCATGCAGCCTGTAGAGAGGATGCACCCTCCTTCTGAAGGGCCTTTTCATCATATCTGTTAGGGCTGTGGCAAGCCTGATCACCTCATATGGTACTGCCCTTCAGCTAGGCCCAATACCTTATAACAAAAGTTTTCATTGGGCTAAGGATTTTTGTTCTCAAAAGAAGGAAGGCAATTTAAACTTCAAAAGGTTCATCCCTCAACCCTGCCAGTAAGAGGGAACCCTGCTCATCTAAGATTCTTTTGGACCTTGCCAGTGTCACTTCACTCCATGATGATAACTGTACATTTAGACAGTATAACCATTGAATGGTTGCATGACACAGGGGCAGATGTCACTATAATAACAAAAAATTAATCATTGTTGTTCCCCCACTTGAGATTCTGATCTGGTCCCTCCATTACAGGAGTTGGAAGCCACTAGGCCACCAAAATGACTACTCAATCTGTCTGTTGGCAGTATTTGGATGGCAATCAGGGATCTTTAATACCTGTTATGGGTGATGTTCCTTGAAACTTTTGGGAAAGAGATATTATGGAAGACATGGATGCCATCCTTACTATGCCTCTTTTGAGGATGTTATACAACATGAGCAACTAGACCACACAGGTCACAAAGTAAGAGATAATACCCAATTATAATGGCAAATGCCCACCCAGAACCAATTGACATCAAGGTACATGAACATAACCTGGCTGTCTGAAGCTGATATCTAAGTGTACCAGTGGGTCATTTTGGAATCTAAGCTTTCTGCTCCTAAGGAACTGGTCTTGGAACAATTAGCTTTGGGTCATTTGAAGTCCTTGACCTGCATACGTAATACCTTTTATAATAATAATAATTTTTGTCATTCAAAAGAAGTCATGGAAATATAGGCTTCTACAGGATCTGTGAGCCATTAATGAACGAATGAAAAAAATGAGAAACACTCAAGTAGAACTACCTCATCCTAGTGCTATCCCACCCCTAAGTACCATGTGATGAGCCTAGATACTAAGAATTTCTTTTTCCAAATTCTTCTGGCTTCCATGAATAGATGCTATTTTGCCTTCATAGTATGGGAGACTAATATGAATAAACAAGCAAAAAGATATCAGTGAGCAGTCTTGCCAAAGGGCATGAAAAATAGAACAACAATTTGTTAGACTGAAGCCATATAGGGATTCACCGGGGATGTCCTTGCAGTCTGTTACATGGATCATATTATGCTTGTACACTCTAGCCTGTTTAATCTTGAAAGAGAGTTCTCTCAATTGTTGCTTAACTTAGAAAAACTTAACTTGAAGGTTGCTCCTAAAAAGAATCAGAGAGTTCCCCCATATGCCTTCCTGGGCTTTTCTATTTCTATTTCTTTTCTTTTTCATTTTTCTAATTTTTTTTTTTTTTTTGTGTGTGTCTAGGAGCTCTTAGCAGTCTGGTTAATTGATACTGTTGTTGATGAGAAATGAGAAAATGTTCTAATAATAGATACTAAAAATACTGAACATACTATTTAAAGGTAGAAGAAAATAAAGGTAATTAAAGGAAATTTTCTTAATGTTTTGGCTTTTCCTCTTTGTAAATGGTTGAAATACATTGCTCATACAGTACTACTTGGAAGATTAGTAAGGGAAGCACATACCTGAATGGATCTACTGTAAGAGAATAAATAACTGAGCAACTAACCATGATTTTCGGAATTGATAGCAAATTATGGTGCTTACTGAAGCCCATCCACTGCAGACAATATATGGTTAGACTTCAGTTGAAGTTACATATTTGCCTAGCTTCTGTCCTCATTTTATTCTGTTACTTCCTTTTTTAAAAGAAATACAAAATTAAGACACTGGCCTTCTCACAATGGCAAAAGATTCCTACTCTCTTGTGGAACTACAACAATTGTGTGGAACTGTTACCCGGCTAAAACCTTTCCTGTCTATTCTGGACAAGGATATGAAGCACCTCTTTTTTCTCTTGAAGAGGCATAGTAGCCCCACTGCCAAGGCTAAACTAACTTCTGAGACTCACAACCTTCTACAGAATGTTATGGTGCTCCTTTCTTTATCAACTCTGGAAAGACATGATTCAGGGAAATCCCATCTTGCCATAATTCTGTGGTCCCATGAGGGGTTTCTAGGAGTGTTATAGCGGAATGGGACTCTTCTGTGGTTGCATCAGGCCAATTCTAATTTACTTTAGGTTACCTCAAAGTTTGAGATTGGCTTCTGCTTTACCCTTAAGGTGAAAGGCTTAGCAAGAACTTATAACAGCAAACCAGACAAAATTATTCTACCATTCTCCTTTCAGTATTCTCAATAACTATGGGCAAATTTCATCAGCTTTCAGGAAATGGTGGCAGGGTTCACAGGCTTCTTGGATAATCACATGCGACCAGACAAGCATCTTACTGCTATGTTCCAGCTGTCAATTACAGTTAAACACCATAGCATACCTATGTCTTGCCCCACTCTCAAGGCAACTATGGCCTTTTCTGATGCTAATAAAGCTAGATATAGGGTTTTTTTTTTCTCCCTAAGACAAGGAGAAAAGGATACAAGTCACATATGCCCTAATCGTAGCTTAGTGCAACTAGATGAATTATTTGGATTTCTGAAATATTTTGAGTGTTGCCAATAGGAGCCAGATGATATGTGTTCATATAATCAATATGCAGTACAAGCTGTCCTTACCCTGTCCCCCGATATTAAAGAGCAAAACAGCCCTATACATGTCTGCATGTGATTTTTCCAGAAGGCTCTCAAGAATACAGCACATCGCTGGTTCATCTCACACATAGGATCTCATTCTAAATTGACTGAGATTTTAGCAGAAAGAAATGAGAGAACTGATTCCTTGATTATTGCTGTAGACATGGAATTGCTAGAACAAGCCAGAGTTTTACATCAGCAATTTCACCTTTCCCTTCTGAATTTACATAAACTCTTGCCAGAATTTCCTACGTCACACAGTAAACATTTTGCAAGGTCCTGTGCAACATGCACACCTCTTTCACCACTCAGGCCCCTTGGTAAATCAGGAGTTAACCCTAGAGGTCTACTCCCCAATGAAATCAGGCAAATGGATGTCACCCATTATCCAGCCTTTTGTAATCTTAGGTATGTACATGTTTTGGTAGATACTTACTTTGCCTTCATGTATACAGTGGCCATAGCAGGTGACAAGCCCTTTCAAGCTATTAAGCTCATGAAATCAACAATGCTGGTAATGGGAGTGCCTTGAGCACTCAAGAATGACAATGTACCTGGTTACTCATCTCTGTAGCACTTTCTCATCCTCTTGGAGGATCAGTCACTCCTTTGGGATACCCTATAATCCTCAAAGCAAAGCAATCTTAGAAAGAGCAAATCTCTCCTTGAAGGAAGCACTTGCTCAGGTCACCTCCTCAGGATCCTAAAGAGATCCACACCTAGCATTGGTGGATATCCTGTTCCATGTTAAATTTTTCTCCTTTAAAGTGAAAGGAATGGGCCCTGCTTACAAACATTGAGCATTTTGGCTGAGGCACACTCCCCTCCCATTGGTTAGATGAAGGGACACAATAACCTTTCAATGGCAACTGCTTGATGTGCTTCTGACAAGAGGATGATGTTCTGCTCTACTTCTGACAAGGGGGTGATATTATGTTTGTGTTTTCCCTCAGGACACAAGTGTACCAATATGGGTACCTCAAGAGATGATTGCCAGTCACAGATCAGGGGTCAATGAAGAAGCCAGAAGACCAGATGTGGAGACAAGACATACATACTGCTTTTATTAATTTATCTTTAGTCTGGGAGGCCAATGAGCTCTGGGCTTTAGTGCCCCTGCCACACCTCAATTATTTGCCTGTGGCACTTAACTCCCTGGCACACCCATTTTTTTTTCTGTTCCAATGTGCACCTGTGTTTGCCCTTCATAGATTTAGTCACTACTACACAGTGATTAGAAGGCACCTGATCCACTGAGAAAATTCTTTGCTTTACCACCAATGTCTTCTCCATTGGCCCTTGGATTCAACTACACAATATGACCATGGGGGAGTTTCATAGTAATATAACCTATGGCACCATGTCTGGCATGGAACTTCACATTGCCTTATTGATTACAAATCCCCAAAGGACCCCCAAAGCATATCAAGTCCACCCGACCTCATTGTCCAAGGGTCCCTCAAATGGCCACTTTTGTGCAACTTCCTATCCCTTAGGAGCACTTCCAGCCTGCACTAGGTATAAAATTATCCAGGGAATACCCAATATTGTCATCTAATCTCACACTTGACATGTAGAAGTTAACTCACATGATGCTTCCAATATTATTCCCTATGTTAACAGGGATCCCATTAGATCCCAATATGACCCCATTATGAGCAATTGAGATTTATGTGGCCCCTTTAATTGTCTTGATTCATGCTTCCTTACTCTCCTAAAAGGTGACTGCCTCTTTAATGGGTCATATTTCTATATAAACTTGTTGGCAAAAATGTTGGCTGGGGTAACCCCCTTGAATTTAACCATTATTATCCTGGTTGGCTAGAAAGTCACCCCAGTCTGTTTCCAACCTCTCTTTTTCTTTCTTGTCACCAATACCTCCATTGTCAGAAATAGCTTTAACTGCTTTAGTGAAAAAGATTTCATGACCACCTGCTGGATGGGGTATTTAATGATGGCTATCCTGATGAGGGAACTAACCACCATTTGGATGCCTGTGGTAAATCTCACTCATTTTCATGCTGTCACTCTGATGGGTCAGATTCACTTACAACACCTACACCTAGAAAAGGGGGATTTTGGCATTTCAGATGCCATCATTGAGGCCATGATTGATGGTACTGCCAGGATGACAACATCTCCTCATGCCTTGAAACAGACAGCCACTACAGTGGAGACTGTCAATGCTGTTGTCTCTAAGTCAACTGAGATGATATAGGGACAGGAAGTACTAAATCAACATCTTTATCAAGTCATTCACATTTTACAACAGACTGACATACTGGCAAAAAAGTTGGCACTTGTTTAGGATATGTCTCTTTTAGCATGTGATTCAGGTTTCACTCAATCTACCTAACCCTTTAACCAAGTACATAACACTGAAGATCAACAACAGTTGCCTCAATATCTCGAAGGTACCTGGGCAGACAAATTCCTTAAGTGGTCTGTGCTATTTAGGAATAACATAGCCAACCTCAATGTGACCAGGGTATCTGTGCTCCCCATAGATGTCAGAATCTTGGGAAAAATGTGGGATGTAGGAAGCAGTTCTCCCCGCCATTAAAAGATGGTGCTTGGCATGTAGCCAGCAAGCATGAATAGGCACTACTAAAGAGAAAAACAACTCCATATTTGGAAGGCTTGCGCTTCGAGGTATGGTTACCCAATCAGCCCGTCTCGCATCATATGGAACAGCCAATGAACAGTGACAGCATGGCAGCTGCTGATAGGATTAAAGCAATGCATATAAGGGACTGCTGGGGCAGTAGGAGACAAGACAAGAGTAGGAGACACAAGTAAAAGGAGGAAGGAGGAAAGGAATAAGGAGCAAGCTTGCTGTACAAGGAAGTCTGAATAAACTGCTTGAAGAAGAACACAGTTGCTGTTGCCTTATTCCACTGGTCGGACCAGGCTAGCGACAGTGGGACAATATTAGGAGGCTGTTTGACCCCTCATGGATAGTCACTTACACTATTATGAGAGGAATTATCATACTAATATTTTTTTTAAGTGTCTTGCACAGCATACCTCCAGGTAGCACTCCAAAAGTACAATGACCCTCCAGGTGCTGATGGCTCTCAAAAACCTTGGTTGCAACCCCCATGAGGAAGTGATCAAAACCTGGATGGCAGAGATCCATGAGACCACAATGTGGACTGTTCTCCATCTCCCCCTTGCATCTGGAGTGATAGCCCTTTGAGGGCTGGTGGTCAATGATGGGTAAGATCCTGAAAGACAGGACAACTGAAGACAGACCCTGTATATTATACTGGGAATCCTCTGAGGTAGGGTGAACAATGTCAAAGCAATGGCACTTAGGCTTCCAGTAGGCTATCAAAAATTAAAAACAAAAGGGTAGAAATGTATAAGGAACAGTGGGACTACTTCTGCACAAATGCCAGGGGTGACACAGCCCCAAAGGCATTCCCTGCAGGAGGACCTAACTGACCACTGCTTGAGAGACCAAGGATTGCTGAAGCAGACTATGCTAGTCAATTGAGAACTGCTGTATAGAAGGAATGCTTTAAGGCTGGAGGAATAGTTCAGTGGTTAAGAGCACTAATTGCTCTTCTAGAGATCCTGAGATCAATTCCCAGAAACCACATCGTGGTTCACAACCATCTGTAGTAGGATCTGACGCACTCTTCTAGTGTATGTCTGAACATAGTTACAGTGTACCCATATAAATAAAAATAAATAAATCTTAGAAAAAAAAAAGAAGAGATACTTTCTTCGAACCAATGGGTTTCGGGTTGATGGAATTGAAGGAGCTTGCAGCAATTTTGGATGAATCTGCTGTGGAATTTCTTAACTGCTCCTGGAGTCTATGCCTTGATTCTGTGCTACTTAACCTCCAATGCACAAGGGCAATTATGGTCTAGCAGTGGGTAGCCCAGGGCACAGGAAGCACCACGGCACAATTTTCAGCAAAATAAAATAATAATACTTTGCTTTTGCATTAGTCCTAGAAAATCTCTAGTTTAATATAGATCTTAGGCTACTGATGTAAATGCTAACATCTACATGCTTTTTACACATTGTAGTTATTATTATATTATGTAAAATACAATCCTTATTAATGAGTCAGGTTGCTGACTGTTTTGTTTAGATTTGGATATGATATAATTTAGAGTAATTTCTTAAAAGTGCCTCAGGCAAGAAAATTTCTTTCTCAAATTCTTTTTATCTTACCCTATATTTATTTACCTGACCATAGAGTGGTTGTTAAATGGATAATGTGCAAATGAAGTAGGATTCCTACATAGTACAGGTGATACATTAAGAAATTCTGCTATTCCAGTCAGCAATATCAGACATTATCAATATATTTCCCTGAAACCTTTCTGCTTGCCTTGTTAGAGAGTGGCTTCATTTTGGCAGGTAAAAGATAAAGAAAAGAATGATAGTTTAATAAGCCATAGAGAACACATCAGTAATTAATTTAGCTCCATAGTCACTGCTTCAATGATTCCCTGCAGTTTTCTTCCTTGGCATTCTTCAGTAATAGTGTGGACTCTAGGACTTTAAGATGATATAACATTTTTTCCCCTGTGTTCATATTGGTCAATGATATTTTACAATCACAAATTCTAAACTAGTACAGTGAATATGATAAATTTAGTTTAGTTTTATTAATTCTTAACTTTTGTAAATTCTTTGAACATATCATTAAGTTTAAATTTCTGGTGATCCCCTTCATGCCATGCATCATTTTTCAGTTACCTTTCATCTGCATTCTTATTTCTCAGTAGTCTATTCTTCCTCTCACGTGTGTTCCCCCATAACTCCTTTTCTTTCCTTTCCCTTTCTTCCTTCTTCTTTTGCTTTCTGACACCCTCATCTCTTTCTGTTCTATTGTTTGTTTCTTTTCAAAAAAAATGACAATGGATATTTATGAGCTTCCAAATATAGCATTCTTTCGCATTAAATAAACAAAATATAGAAACAAAATATATAGAAATATATAGAAAACAAAAATATAGAAAACCAGCATCAAATTGAGAAGGCCATGAAAGAACAGCAAACCTGATCTCAATGTTAGTACCTCATGATGTGAGAAACTGTTTTCACTGGACACTCTGTTCCTCTTAAGTGGCATACTTTTTCAGAGTCATCTTTGTCACTGACACTATGCAGACTCCAGTCAGCTGTGGGAGTCCCTGTAGTCTTAATGCTTTAGTGGCCTTGGTTTCATGTGAGATAGTTTTCTGTTCATCTAGACTCGTGAATTCCATATTCTATGTCCAAGATACTGAGTCTATTTAGTCACAGAGTATTTCAGAAGAGGATCAAAGGATTCAATGATAATGAACAGCACAGCTTGGATGAATAAGAGAGAAATTAAATATTCTTCAAATCAAGGTAAATGATTATGCCAGAATAGAACAAGAGTTAATATATAACATGGATTCTTGAATTCTGTTTTGATAATCAAATATAACCCAAAGTAAATTATAAGAAGTACCCTGATAATGTCTGATGATATCTAGAACACTAGATTTTCCCTCAATTCCTGAAAATGGTTGTCTGACCTCCATATGAACAGAAAGAATGGAGTCCCCGCAAATAAACACATACTATCTACAGTTACATATATTTAACAAACAATATAACAAAATCTAGTTCTCAAAGATATCCTTGTGGCATACAGAAACAGAAATAAATGTTATAAAGGATTATTTACATAGGAACAGACTGTTTAGTCTCTGCATTTGAAATGTTGTGATAAATTAATGACATAAATATTATACTTTAAAAAAATCTATGTAATATAACAATTTTCAGTAGTTGCTAAACATGTGCTTAAGAGAAATATTTCTAGTGTACTGGAATACTGATGTGTCATGAATGTACTCCTAAGAATATGGCAAATGCTAAAATTCTGTTGTTAAACTGTGATCTAGACTACCCATATATTCCTGATGCAAATTGATATCTGAACTATCCATAAATTTGTATAGAGTGTTACCCTGACTTAACTGACGATTAACTGCCTAACCAGTTTACAATTATCTCTCAACTTTAAGAAAACGAAACAACAACAACAAAAAAAACCCCACCTCCTTACTAAAGATGTGCGAACCTGACTTTATTTATATGACACAATATTGTGTGTCTGTTGCCTTAAAAACTTGAAAATTTGGTGGTCTAGGGTACTTCCCACTCCTCTACTTAGGAAATTTCCTCTTATGTTACATAAACACTTGATTTTTCTTATTCAGTTATCTCTAGTGTTTTTGTTTTATTTGATTTGGTTTATTATTATTGATTTTTTTTTAATTTTTTTTATGTAACCCATAACATTTGCAGGTGAGGTGTCTGTATAAAAGAACCAAAAATACTGATGTGAGGCTGCACCTAGGCAAGGGTAATAGCTATTTTATTCATTCTGGGAGATGCTACCAATATTGGGCTTCTCAGCCCCAAGAATTGACAGCCTACACTAACTTTGTACAACTTTTAAAGAAATCTACTTTAAAACCTCTATTTGGCACCTCTGGAGGTAATATAACGCCAGGTTATACTTTTTAAAAAATCAAAAAGTAAATTCAGGATTCTGATCTGTACTCTGTTGAGGGTCTTGCAAAGGAAGAGCAAAACAGCTTTAGATCTCATGGAATGGTCCCCAGCAGTGAGCACAATTATGATGAGAGAGTATTGGAGAGGCAGAGCAAGGACTAAGTGTCCTGAGGAATTCATACTGTTGTGGTTGTTGCCTTCACATCCATATTAATCTAATGATTGTACGAAAATTTAAAGGGAGCTACCAGCCCCTTAATGGGCAGTATCACTGGCACTGTCCATAAGACTGCCTGATCTTTCTTAAGCATTGCTCTTCGTGAAGATTAATGATTCAGTTACCACACATAGAAAAACCTAAGATATGTACATTGTCAGCAATGACTTCCATACTTAGAAAGCACTTCAAAACATAGATTGTTAGTAAAGTTAGGTTATGATGTTTTTTGTTAGTGGTTTTGACATAGTAAATTTATAGACCAAATTGAAGATCAGAAAAACACAGTCTTAGTTATTGATATAGTGATTTTTTTTGAGGTCAGGAAATTGGAACCATGGCACTCAGACCAACAGTAGCTATCCTGCCTCCTTTGATAAAGCTCATCTGTCGGTCAAGAGGATGATTAATTTCTAAGAGCATTTTTGCACGCAGTTTTCTTTTATGATTTAACAAAACAATGGTTTTCATTACATGTGCACGCTAAGGAATTAAAGTAGAAAGGATGATTTTACATAAGAGTTTGGATTTATGATTGTTTTAATATTTTTATAAGATTACTTTTTAAGATAAATGGTGAAATAACTTAAAACTTCTCTGTAAACATAAGTTGTAGCCTGCCTGTGAGAGAAACTGACTGAGAAAATAATGTTGCTTTCTTAGTTTGTTAATCTACAAAAGGTTGCTGTTTTGGGATCTAGACATTATCTGGATATTGTTTGTCTTGATAGCCACCAATCTGTGTCCTATGTTTCTTGCACTCATTTGTTTGTATTTCCATTCCCCCAGTAATCTCTTCCAGTTACAGGTAGGCATGATAAACTGAATCTCATCAGGGGTCTCCCCATGTACCATGGGTGTTACCATGGAATTATCTAAGTTGTCATGCATTCTGAGCTTCTGAGCTATTCCTAGTTGTGTAAAACTAGAGTTTTATCTTATTTCCTTCCTACAGTTTATTTTAGACATCTCTTATCTCTCCTCATCTTCCTATAGGAGCTGCTGTCTTTCTTTCTTACTTTGCTGCTTTATTGACTGCTGCTCACTGCTGCAGCTGGAACATGTATGAGAGCTCTCTTTGCTCCCTATTTTCTCTCATTTCTCCCTAGGACACTGTTTTTAGTTTTCCAGGAATTAATTCACTTTTAGTTATGGCTAATGTTGAAATATTTCTTTATGCTGTTCTAGTTTATTAAATGTTGGTTCTGAAGTTGGGATTTGCCTCTCTATTCTCCTATCACAAGCAAGCTTATTGAGAAGTTTCCAAATATCTCTCATGCATCATTTTGGCCACTTGATGCTGACAAAAAGGAGAGTGAAATAACACAGCCTAGGAAAAAACAATATTTTTCAAAATCAACTTTAAGAAATACTATTTCCTAGAGGGAATACTGCTACTCATGTCACACCGTACATTGTTTTCTCAAGATTTGTAAAAATACTATGTACATTCTCTGTATCTCAAGATTTGTAAGGTCATTGAGTATGTTAAGAAACTATAAAACCTTCAATGAAAAGTCAACAAATATTTAACAAGGAATTGGTTGTTTAAATTTTATGGATAGTTTTCTTTGTGATTCTAGCCTTTAACAGCTGGGCCTGTGAGGATGCTCAATCCCACTTAGAAAGGATAAAAATATAATCATTGAAGGCAGATGGAATGAGGGCCTGGAAGGGAGAGGGGAGGGTAAAAGGAAAAAGAGGGAGCAGGATCTGGTATGACATGCAGGAGACAGAAACTCAGAAGGCCAGGAGTATGAATGGAAACATACAGCTTGAGGCATTCTGGGGCAGGGGGAAACCCTAGAAAATATCAGAGACCTGGGATATAAATAGCTCCCAGGTCTGAAGGGGGATGACTTTAGTCGAAATGTACAACAGTGTGGAGATAAGGACCTGAAATGATAAGATCAAGACAGGGCTTCCAGTGGAGGGATGGGTTCGCCAACTTACATGCAAAAATTTTGACCTAGAATTGTTTCTGTCTGAAAGAAATGAAGGGACAAAAATGGAGCAGAGGAACAAGGAAAAGCCATCTGGTAACTGGCCCAATTTGTGATCCATCCTTTAGCTGGGCAGCAATCCCTAATACTATTTCTGATGCCATGTTCGGCTTCCAGACATGGCAATGCTCTGAGAACTCTACCAGCAGCTGACTGAGACAGATGCAGATGCTTACAACCAACCATCAGATTGAGGTCAGGGACTCCTATGGAAGAGTAAGGGGGAGGACTGAAGGAGCTGAAGTGAATGGCAATCCTATAGGAAGAGCAACAGTATCAACTCACCTGGATCCATGGATACTCCCAGAGACTAAGCCCCCAACTAGAGAGCATAAGTGGGTTGGTCTTTGTCCACCCAGGACATATGAAGCAGAGGACTAGCTTGTCAGGCCTCAGTGGGAGAGGATGTACCTAATCCTGTAGAGATTTAATGGCCCAGGGATTGGGGATGTGGGAGGTCAGAGCTGAGAGGGATAGGTAAGGGAGCACTGTCTGAGAGGCAAAGGAGAGGGGTGATAGAATGAAGAACTCTTGGGGAAGTAACTGAGAAGGGGGGCAACATTTGGAAAGTAAATAAATAAAATAATTTAAAAAACTAAAATTTATGGATTGGTAATTTTAAAGGGTTGGTACATGTGTAATAGGCTCATATTGGAATAAATGACAAACATTTGACTTGTCACCATCTTAGCTGATTACCCAATCAGGATTAAAACAACCTTGTGTTCTGCCACATCTTGGCTGATGCCTGGCAGCCATAATTATTCAGGTTAAAGAGAATATATTCCATATGACTTCACTAATGGCTGATTAAGGGTACTACAAGGTATTATTCAACAAAGGCAGTGTTCATAAAACCTTTTAGTCCTATTGAACATTCTGCAGTTTCCTTTTCAAACCAAGGAGGCAATAATACTTCTACAAGATAGTTTTGATTAATTTGTAATTTTGAATTACAATTTTTATGCTGAGAACAAAAAAAAATTTGCACAAAACCATAAAATAACTTTTATGAAAGTAGGATTTGAAAATAATATCTGTTCCTGAATGCAGTATATTTGATTACAGTTTATATATTCCTAAGGCTATATGGCATGTCCAGTAACTGATTTAGATGTGTATTTCTAAAGACTCATGTCTTTCTTTAGTTTGTTCAATACCATTCTTCTTTTTTTTTCCTTCACAAAGCAAATAATATTGAAATAGTGAAATCAAGTATAAACCCAACAAAAATATATAAGTTATAGTCCAGTATCCCTCATGAATATACATACAAAAATTCTCAATGAAGTAGTTGCAAACTGAATACAAGAGATATAAAAAAATAATATTCCATGAACAACTGAACAACTGTTTTTTTTTTTTAGAAGACTATACTCCATATACAGGCTACATGTTTTGGGATAGCCCCCACTCCAGATGTTTGAGACCTACATGAAAACCAAGCTGCACATTTACAACATATGTGCAGGGAAGCCTAGGTTCAGCCCATGGAGCTAGATCTGTGTAGACTAGATATGCTCCACGGTTGGTGATTCAGTCTCTGAGAGCTCCAAGGGATCAGGTTGGTTTACTCTGTTGATCTTCCTGTGCAGTTCCTATCTCCTTAGGGCCCACAATCCTTCCACCTATTCTTCTTTAAGAGTCCTCAAGCTCCATCCACTGTTTGGCTCTGGATGTCTGTATCTGTCTGAGTCAGCTGCTGGTTAGAGCCTCTCAGAGGACAGCTTGCCCCTGTCTGTTCTCAGGCTGGAGGTTTAGATTCTGGGAGCTCTGGTTGAATCTTTTGATACTCGTTCTAAAAAGGACAAAAGCACCCTCACTTTGGTCTTCCTCCTTCTTCTTGAGTTTCATGAGGTTTATGCGTTGCATCTTAGGTATTGTGTGTTTTGGGGCTAATATCCGCTTATCAGTGAGTGCATACCATGTGTGTTCCTTTGTGATTGAGTCATCTCACTCAGGATGATATTTTCTAGCTCCATCCATTTGTCTAAGAATTTCATGATCTTCACCAACCTTACATCTGATAGAGGGCTAATATCCAAGGTATACAAAGAACTGAAGAAACTAGATTCCAGACCATCAAATAACCCTATTAAAAAATGGGGTAGAGAGTTGAACAAAGAACTCTCAACTGAGGAAAATCGAATGATTGAGAAACATCTAAAGAAGTGCTCAGCATCCCTAGTCATCAGGGAAATGCAAATGAAAACAACACTGAGATTCCACCTCACACCAGTCAGATTGGCTAAGATCCAAAACACAGGTGACAGCAGATGTTGGCGAGGATGTGGAGAAAGAGGAACACTCCTCCATTGTTGGTGGGATTGCAAGCTGGTACAACCACTATGGAAAGCAGTCTGGCGATATCTCAGAAAATTGAACATGGTGTTACCTGAGGACCCAGCTATACCCCTCCTGGGTATATACCCAGAAGATATTTCAACATGCAACAGGGCCACATGCTCCACTATGTTTATAGCGGCCTTATTCATAATAGCCAGAAGCTGGAAAGAACCCAGATGTCCTTCAACAGAAGAATGGATACAGAAAATGTGGTACATTTACACAATGGAGTACTACTCAGCCATTAAAAATACCATTCTTCTTGAACGTTTTAGATAAGCAACAACATATATTTGATAAGTGAAATTTTGATCGTTAGGACTAGCAGAGACTTACTTGAATATATCTGTCTAGACTATTTTTACTTGTTTACTTTGTTAAGCTACAGGTGTTTGGACAAACCTCATCAAATTATAAAAAAAAAAAACCCTGTTACATATTATAATAGTGAAAGTTTATTTTTGATGATAATTCTTCATCAGTCCAAAGGCTTAAGGCTCAAATCAAACAGATATAAATCTATAACATCTCAATCTTATAAAATTGATTAACTTATAATCTTTCAGAAATAATTAAGACATTAAATCTAATAGTCAGCATTTTATAAATGATAAAAAATTTTAAAGGTGTTCAGAAATACACTTGTGGTTATACTTAGTATAAATGCAATTCATTTATACTAAAAAGCTTTATTTTGGCTTCTGTACATGTTTTCAATGTTTAACCTGATGCACATAACTAAAAATAAATAAAATTTGTTTAAACTCAGGTGTATTTAATGCATTTGTAATCCCTCCAAATTTATAATACAGCTCTGTTCAGAGAACTGTTGAATATGGCATTTATCATGTTTAATAATAATAAAAAAGCATACAGTGATAGACAATAATGCTGCCTTCTATCAGCTGTCCTAAATCTATTTGAAAACAGAGGATTTCAATTGGATTGTGGCAAGTATAACCATTGGACAAAGTTCCTGCACGTCTTACTTCTGCCAAATTCCTGCCTGATCTGTGTACAAGAAGACACTAAAGTCTTAACTATCTCTCCTTACCTTCCTACTTTACTAACAATCAAGATTACCATATCTTGGGTAATCTTCCAGATAGTAGGAAATATTTTCATTTGAATTGATACAATACATTTGCTTTATATGTTCTATTCAAAATTATTCTTCTCAGATTTTTGTTGATTTTCATGACTTACTGTACCTTTCTCAGTCAGCTGCCTGCTCAGTCTGTTTCATATGTGAAAGTCAGTCCTTGCTTTTCCTAGAACTACTAGGTCTCTTTCTGGAAAAGGCAAATTCACAGACAGGTTTACCTTTCTGCCAGGCTTTAAATTTATGTAAAAACAAACTCAAGTTATTATGCTACTATAACAAAAATATTACATTTCCTTCTTTATTTTTTATTTAAAGGAACTTGCTTTGCAGTGACTGGTTTCAGTATGTAACCACTTGTGTCATATGGTAAATGATTATATGAAGGAAAATTTGAGGTTCATATAAATTTAGAGGGTCTAAGGAGTAATTTAAGGATGTGTATGCAAGGTATCAAGGTCTGAAGATATAAAATCCTAAGTTGTGTGTGTCTGAGAAATGATTTAAGATATATAAATACAAGTTGTAAGGGCCTACAAAAATGATACAAGGTATATAAAAATATTATAGATTATATATCTTGTTATGATATGAAAACTTCAAATGTTCAGAGTTTCAACATTAATCAATTGTTTCTAGCAAAGCTATTCATATACTAATGATAAAGCACTGAATACTAGTATAGACAAAAGTAAAAAAATGTTAAATTTCTCTTGGCTGTCTTTTTTATTTGATATTTTATTTATGTACATTTCCGATATAGCCAAGGACAAGGAAATAGGCTGCTTGGAAGGAATCTGACATAGGCCAAGGACAAGGAAATGGACTACAGGCAGCAATCTTGGCTGTCTTTTAACTGTAGACTAAAATCCTTCTCACTGTTTTAGAAGAAAAATATTTGTTTAATCTATATGTCCATATTTCTGGACAGAAGAAAGAATGCTCTTACATTAAACTCAAAGCCAAAGCTTCTCCAAAGATGTTAAGCTACTCAGCTGTCTATAAGCAATTATTAACTTATTTTTCTACAATGAGGATTTAAATACAGATTATGAAATGTAGTGTTGCTATAATATTTTAAATAACTTATATACCTATTTGTAAAGATATACAAGTAAAACTTCCTTCAAGATTCAGGGAATTATACCCTTGATCAATTTGTCATAGTTCATACATATACCAGATAATAACTCCTATCAATCAGCAGGTTAACCTTCTCTGTTTCTTGCCTGTACCTGAGATTCTCTCTCTCTCTCTCTCTCTCTCTCTCTCTCTCTCTCTCTCTCTCTCTCACTCTGTCCCTCTCCCTTCCCCTCCCCCATCCCCCTTTCTTTGATTTCTCTAATCTTAGAACTACTTCTACAATCCCAACTATTAGACAATAGGCCTGAAAGTTACACATATTACTCAGAAGATAAAGATTTTCCCCTAAGCACCTTAACTTTCTTTGTGTATTAGTTTGTAACAGTTTTAGCAGATTTGCAGTCAACTCTCAGACACCACTCAGGAATTGGCTATGGATTACAAATTGCTCCAGATCAAACTATATCATGCCAACCCCAACTGGTCCTACAAAATAGAGAGCTCTGGATTTACTGAATACTGATGAAAATACTTCCAGGTAATATGATTGATCATTATGTATTCAGGCTGATGCTTCAGACAAACACACTGCTCAGTTGCCTGAATTCCTCCTAGTCTCTCACCAGTATTCCTGTCTTATTAGGTCCTGAAAAATGTCCTAATTTCAGGTGAGAAGCAGTTACAGAATGTGATATTGTTCCTCTTATGCTCAATAACAGGCTAAACGTTAGTTCCAAAGCAAAGTAGTTCATATTTGGATGTGAATTATCTGTTACAGAAATGTATTTAAATTTTATCCCAGTAATATATGCTTGTATGAATGAGTATAAATAGGTGAATGAAATCAATTTGAAATTATATAAAAATAATGTATTTTATGGGCTACATTTAGTTTTAGTATTTGAGTGAAATGGGATCATACAGTGATTACAACATCCCTTAACTTTCAAATGGGAAATGTAAATCAATTAATGTATGCCATATGATCATCTTTCTTTTGTTGTTTTGGGGTTTGTTTTGTCATTTTTTCCTCTTATTATTTAAAATGATTTTTAAATTTAAATATATTTTTATCATCTTCTTTTCTTTCCAAATACCCTTCCTAATTCAATTTTCCTACCAGCAGACTTTAATTTTTTTCTCAAAAACACAAACCAAAATCCATTAGAACACAAAAATCCTATAAAATAAGAAAACAAAATAAAACTATGTCAAAAAGCCCATGAAACTGTAATCAAATTAAAGCTTATCCATACCTCAAAGAACAAAATGAATGAACAAACAAACAAAAAATGCTGAGGAATTCATTTTATGTTGACTAATTACTCCTAAGTATGAAGCCTATTCTGGAATGGCTGATTTACCTAGTGTCTCTCTATTGGAGAAAACTGATTTTCTGAATGCCACCAGGTATAAGTTACACGTCAGTCGTTAAGTCTCTGTCTGCTCTTATATGGGGCTCCTTGAGCTCTGAGAGGATGGAATTAATGAATACCTCACATTTAGGGCTGAATATTCCAAACAGTCTCTCACTTCTATGTAGCATCTGGCTGAGGGTTTCTACATTTCTTCCCATATGCTGCAGGAAACTTCTCTGTTCAAAGCTGAACAAGGTACTGATCTATGTGTATAGCAGAGAATAACTTTAGAAGTCATTTTTAGACAATTATTTTCTTTTCCCTTACATCCAGGGAACATCTAGTTTTAGGTTGTGTGTCAGTCAAGGATTGACAGTTTGGGTTAAATCTCACGGACTGGTCCTTAATTAAAACCCATTGTTAAATGGTTGCTATCACATGTTTTTTACCATCAGTACTCTTGGATATTTAACAAGTGATACTATACTGGTCTTTACATTACTATTTGATAACATGAAGTTTTACTTGCCATTACAAGCATGCTATAATGTTGGGAGTGAAGGTTCTAAGGAGACACCAGCTCAGCAGTTTTATATTCAATATAGGTATTGTCTTCATCTGTGGGGCCTTGCTGACAATTTGTGTAGAGCAAATTACAGTTTTAGAAACTGTCTGGGTGGTAGGAGGATCATATTAAAGCCCCATTGTCTGTCAACTAAATTAAACATGCCCCAATTCCAGTTTGGATGTTTCCATAGGTGACTAAAGATGGATAATTGTTCTGATATTTTTTCTTTATATCCATGTATATATGGGGGCTACAAACCCTAGTTAATTCATTCCTGGTATTCACATAGTCTGGGAAATGTATTTCACAATTTGACAATATCAACAAATGGAGGGTTATTTTTGTTTGTTTGTTTGTTTTTTGTATGGATAGTGATGGAGTGCAGAATGTTATTCCATAGTTTGTAGTGTTTGCAACAATGATTCCTGAACACAGGCTAATTATTGCCCATGAATGAGCAGTGACTGTGGACAGAGAATATATGAGGTAACTGTGCTGTATTCCCTGATGTGTCATTCTATTCTATCCTTCTCATTTGCTGGGTTCATGAAAGTTATTAGATACTTCCTATGACCTTCTTATTTACTGGAACCTCCTAATATTTTTAAACCATTTTTTTCAAAATTTAGATTAATAGTTCTGTTAAAATATTGCTGTTTAATCTTTTGTTTATATAAAATAAATATCACTTCAGTATAATATATTCTGTTCTTTCCTTTCACGGAATATGTAGATTCTAGCGTTGAAACAGAACATAATTTGTTGGCATATAATTGGGTATATGGGTTAAAATGAACACAATTGACCATTGAGGTGTTAAACACACACACAAACACACACACATACACACACACATACACACACACACACACACACAAAGAGGTACTTGTGACACCCATTAGTTTTCCTTCTTTGTATATGTGTGTTACACTATATTTTTTGTTATTTTTTAAATAAAATATCCTACAATATGCATTTTAACACATATATTACATACTATATACATATAGTAATAACTCTTAAGAAAATGACTTTTAAAAATTATGTATGTAGCATCTATATATTTTATCTTGTCATAGAAAATTGTAAAGAGGGACATTTAACATTGTATGCTTTTCTGTTTATTTAAAAGGGTCTGCAAGTTTGTTAGTTGGAAAGAAATGGAAATCTTGAAAGACCAGCATGACTTTCAAATGCTTGACTTTAATGGGCATATCAAAGTAACAGCCTTTGCTCACAGTAAAACACAAGTAAATTAGTGTTAGACAGGGTCTAAATTGTATAATGGTGAACAAATTACCACAGGGGTCCTTATGTTTAAATTAGCAAAAATCTGCGCATGCTTTTTCCCATTAAGAGCCTTACATAATTTCACATTTTTGGCATTCTATCTTGAAGTCTTTCTGTTTTCATGAGGCTTCCTACATTGACTAAGCAAACTGCATCCCTAAAGTCTATGAAATGAGGCAATATTAACCTCTGAAAAGATACATTCATATCATAAATGCCATAATTCTGGCTTTCCTTTCTTTGTGTCTTTCTATACCTCTTGCCCTAGCTAGCTCTTTGGAAATGTTTCAGTGAAAGTGGTAAAAGTATGTAAAAACATATTGAAGGGGTTTCCTGGTAAGCTGGTATTTAAAAACAAAATAAAACAACAAAAGAAAAATGAAAGATTATGGCTGCAACTAAATAGGTATCACATGTTGTTTAACTCAAATAATGTCAAATCCAGTATTTGGTGCACACTAAAAGGATTAAAGGTATGTGCAAAGGGCTGAGTCACACTATAATCCAAAAGAGTTTCGTTTTTCAGTAAATTACACATTCTCAGTGTTCAAATATCATACAACAGTGAGCTATGTACAGTTTTGTACATCAGATTTATATACTGAAGCTTGCTCTAGGCTAGCCCCTGCTCCTAATGCTTCTGTAGAACTCAATGGAGATTCTAAGTGAGGTCCTGACTAGTGCACTGGGACAAGAAGATGATTCAGAAAGTAAAGTTGCCTGCTACAGAGCCTGATGCCAATAATTTGTTCCCCAGGTTCTACACAGTAAAAAGAAGTAAAAACTGAATAATACAAGTCGTTCTCTGACTTCTAATGCACATTGTAACATGGAAACAATCCACCACAAATAAAATCTTCTCCAATATTTATACTCACCCAAATTGGAACAAACTTTATATACTTCCATGCAGTCCCTTTTCCTGGCAATGTATGCCAACACAAGATTTGGGAAACTTGGCAACAAGCAATAAACAAACATACCTAGGAAAATTGGGGTCTGTGTGGTTGCTGTGAAGGATAGTGGACCTGGACAGTCTAGTTGATTTTGGAGAGCTAATAATCTTATTGCCTGGTGGGCAACCACAACACTCACTGCTGTGAAATGGAGTGGTTTTGTCAATTTTCCCTCATATATAATAAGACATGGGGAAAGCTGCTATTCCCCTTAAGTTTGCTGCCTGCTATAAGGAACTATTTTCAATCTATGCCCTTTTCTATTATCTTATCTAAAGATACAGAATAGTCACAACTTCAGTCAGCTCTCACCTTCTCCAGGAAGTGCCCATTAAGAAACTTTCTGTTCTCTGTTCACTCAAGATTTATAATGACTAGCAATGTAAACTCATCTCTTTCCTGTTTCCACACACGGCTCCCTTATTTTACAGGACAAAGAGCATACTCAGATCAACTCTTCTCATATCACTGCTAACTTCCAGTATCTTTCATATACTTAGAGGTCCCAAAATAGAAACCCCATTGCTATATCTACATTATCATTTTTGGAAATTTCCACCATGAACAAAAGGCAGTATTTCTTATTGGGTTCCAGGAGTGGCCCCACAAAACATGCAACATGTATTTCTGTGGGTTTTGGATAATTTGTTGAAGGAACACTCTGAGACTAATTGCTCAGAGATGTAGATAAGACTCGGGAGGTCAAAAATAGATCCCTGAACATTTCTCAGGGCCAGCATATAAATGCCATAACAACAAAACACATAATGAGCTCATATCCAGGTTCTAAAAGCTCTGCCTGCTGGTCAGCCCTGACGCAAGCTATTTTAGACATAACAATTAATACTGACTTTTAATTTGATGGGTGCTACATGAAGTTTATGGTTGTGGAATTTCTTAAGATTAACAAACCTTGTAACAGCCGGGTGGTGGTGGTGCACTCCTTTAATCCCAGCTCTTGGGAGGCAGAGGCAGGCAGATTTCTGAGTTCGAGGCCAGCCTGGTCTAGAGAGTGAGTTCCAGGACAGCCAGGACTACACAGAGAAACCCTGTCTCTAAAACAAACAAACAAAACAAACAAACAAACAAACAAAGAAAAAACCACCACCAACACCACCACCAACAACAAAAAAACCTTGTAACATACAGAATATAAAAGGGTATGGAGTCACCATGTCCCTGCTCTCAATCCATGTTATTTTTCTGTGACAATGACTGACTGGCATGTTATAAGAACATGAAGTAGTTGGTGTAAATGGAACAAATTGACAAAAACTATTCGAGTGTGACAGGGCTCAAAGGTCTCATTTGCTGAGCCAAATTGTTTAGTCATTTTGAATAGAAGAACACTGGAAAAAACATAGAAAATCCAGAAACCAAATAGGAATTCAGCTTATATGGCAGTCCTCCCCAACTCAACACACTGAGTCTTACTCCTTCTAGCTGCAGGAAGGTAGTGAACTGAGGTAATCTGAGCAAGACTCATTTGTAAGGGCTCTTTTATCTGGTCTGCACAGACCCCAGTTGTCTTAAGGCCTCTTGCCTCAGAGTTCCCCATACTGTTGGTTTGATCCACTTGAGGCTCTTGAAGGAGTTGCCAATACAGACTGGCCCTTGCTCAACTAAATGCTTGCCTTTACAGATTTTTGATATCCTTAATTTACTGTCTATTTTCCTTACATATACAACTCTGTAAGCTCCTTGGGATTTACCTTAATGATCCATTCTTTCCCAGTTCCTGACAACGAACACTCATAGTGTGAGAAATTTCTGTAGGAGCCAATAAATTTGTACCTCAAGATTCATGATCAACATCTCTACAGGACTCAGAGTGATCTGTGGCAGATCACTCACAGAAAAGGTAATCCTGTTCTTTTGAATATTAAATAGAACAAAGTTCTTAGTTCATGGTGAGAAGTTGGAATAAGGAACCATGGGAAACAAACAAACAAACAAACAAACAAACAAACATAAAACTGAAAAGTCCTATGTGCCCTTTAATGAAGACACTTTCTGGATCCTAAACGTATACCATGACATTAACTAAAAATTTTAATTCAGCCTTTGTTTAACAAAAATCTGCTTTGAAGAAATAAGAATAAATGAGTATGTTTAGCATTTGTCATATTTATTTGAGGAGAGTGTTTTGACAGTTGATTAAGGCTAAGAAATACCATTCATAAAACAGATGAGGGTTACTCATGTTTAAAACACAGAATTACAGAGCCAGGCTCTCTGGGAAAAAAATCTTAAGAACAAAGAAGTTAGAGGCCATATTTTTAAAGTCCTAATTTAGAAATATTATGACTAAAATCAACATTGTTTCTAGGACAGGTTCATAAGTGAGGAAGAAAAAACCCTCATCTTTATAAGCAAGGGTTCTGCAGAAAATATGCTATGCTTAAGAACACAAAAATAAGCCATGAGTCAAATATAGTAATATTTAGAGATTCTATAATGTCATTTTTTGACCAAAATGGAAGTTTCTGTTTAATGAGTAGGCTTACGGAAAACAACAGCTTCTTCATTCCATGTCTGTGCTATAAAAGACAATAAATAATAACCATATTTTACAATATACTTTAATCAAAGGTCTTCGCAATGTGTAAAATCCCTAAAACATGGAGTACATAATGGCTACAGGATTTCCATTACTTAGCCTGAGAGAACCATCTCCATAGTGACACAGATGGTGTCCATACCTCAAACTATAATTTTGGCAGAAAAAATGTTGTTCAAGCCACTATCTAAAATGTGGAGGTTCTGAGCCCAAATTGCATATCACAGCCATCACAGTCCCTCAAACCATAGAATCTTGGACCTCACTCCAACATATGGAAATACAATACAAAGGGACTCAGGGATGGCTATTTTTAAAGTTTCACAGGGTATACTAGCAATAACTCTTGATGTTATTATAATGCTCAAGAAAATGTACTCTTAGAAGAATGCCATAGAAGTGTAATTTACTTTGGTGCTGAGACAAAAACAAAACAAAACAAAACAAAAAAAAACCCCTCATTAAATAAGGGGAAAAGGAATACCAAACAATTATAGCCTACCAGGTTTATTTTACACTGAATGAATTGCCTTTGAATAAGAGAAAGCATAATCTATGCTTGGCCCAAATGTTCACGTGAAAATAATCCTTGGTCAGATGGAGTGTGTGCAGTTGCAAAGCTCAGAAATGTGAGGTATCCAGTTTGATGAAGGTGTTTTGGGAAGAGTGAATCAAATAAACAAAAAGTAAAAAATAGAAAGTGTTGCAATGGAAAAGATAAAGGTATAATGAAACAGAAAGGAAGGAAGCAAAAAAGCTTGAAAGGAATAAAAAGAAATACAAACAATTGATAACAATAAATGAAATGCAAACAACTATTAAGGCATGTAAATCCCACTTCCAGCTACACCTGAGTATAGTATGATCATCCTCAGCAAAAGCTCCGTGGACTAAAGTCTCTTTGGACAACCCAAAGAAGATCCAGAAATAGAATTTAAAACAAAATATAAGCTGAACTCTCTATTTGAAACATCTCAGCACACTAAGAGTCCTTCTCATGGAGTATCCATTTTAGCATTTAGTAATACTCTTGCTATAGATAACCTGGTTCCACTCTTCATTGTCTAAGGGTGGAGAGGACACATGCCCTTGTTTCTATGGTGACAACCAGTTTTCTATAGGTTTTGTGGGAACCTCCAAGACATCAGGCATATTTCTCAATTCAGAAACTACTATGCTTCTGAATGGTTAAAGAAATACTCTTCTTATATTTGATGGAACAAGACAGTATTCAATAAGAGAGCCTCTCTGTAACACTACAGGTGATAGAATCACAACAGGCACAAGTGTGGTTACTAATATGTAAATTAACTCTAGATGTTTGTGGGTCCTCAAGCAATACAAACTATTACTGCTTCACATGAGTGAAAAAATGGACAGTTAACATCCAAATTCATATTGTATAAATATTTGCTTCATTAATACAGGTTGTGGTAATCATTTATTAAGAGGAGTTCTTTAATTGTCTTCATATAAACAAAGAAAATAGAAGGTATGGTTCATCAAGAGGCTGTTTACTTATGCTCTAGGATTATTTTTCTTTTCTTTTTAAGAAACATGCCCTCTCTCTCTCTCTCTCTCTCTCTCTCTCTCTCCTCTCTCTCTCTCTCTCTCCCTCTCTCTCTCTCTCTCTCTGTTTTAAGCATGATGCACCTAACCCTCAAGAGACTCAGCATCTTCAGCAATGTGCTTGGTTCCTTTCATTTGGATCTCTTGAATTTCCATCTTTTCTTCTTCTGTTTGGGCTTGACTTTCAATGACTTTTATGTCTCTCTCTCTTCTCAGAATCCTTCTCACCCTCACCAGCTTCTACAGAGCTGTAGCCAGATGTATTTAAGCAGGATCCAACTTCTCTTCAACAAGCTGTATGCATCTCTTCAGAGAAGCTACATCAGCTTCAGCATGTATGATGTTTTTCTTGGACAGCTCCAGTTTTTTCACCACATCTTTGAGAGCCTCAGAGTATTTTTCCAGTCAATCTTCAGTCCTTTAATTTTCTCTTGCTCTAACAACAGCTCATCTTCCAGTTGCTTGTTCCCAACTTCCACTGTACTCATAGTGGGTTCCATCTGCTTGGCTAGGTGCTATTTTCTCTCTTTGCTTCTTTAGCACCTACATCTTCTACTTGATGCTATTCATATGGCAGTGCAATGGGTCACTAGATAGTAGAAGGAGCAGAAATGCAAGTTCTATGTGCTAGCCAAGTCAGAATGTAAATGTAAATTCATTACTGCTCAATGTTTCATGATAGGTACCAGAGAGCAACAACATTCCTCAAGATAAATAACATATTTTTGGAAAAGCTTATTCCTCCTGCCAGCTTTCCCAGCCTCTACATGCTCTGCACTGTACTAATGACTCTACATGCAATGCATTGAAATTCTTAAAATATAAAATAAAAAAAATAGATGTGTCCTTGTCTTTAAATTGAATAAGGAATCCAGGTACTCTTATAATAGATTATCCTCAAATCTCTGTAATAAACAATAAATTGAATAACTCATAAATACAGAAAAACAAGTTTGTTCACAAGTTATTAACTTATACCTGTTGATATCCATGGGTACTTCTATTGGCTATGAGAAGCTATTTCTCATACCTCTTATGAGATAGTATTGTCCTAAGCCATGGTGTTTGTTTCTTTAGGAGAGATATGAGGCTATATTTGTATGAGGATCTTTGTTTTGTCCTTTAATTTCAGAAATTTTTTTATCAAAGATTTTGGATTAATGAGATAATTTGTTGATCCAAGGTGTACTTGTCCTCTTCTTCTCTTTTTCCCCCTTCTCCTTCTTCTCCTCCTCTTCCTTCTTCTCCCCCTCTTCCTTCTCCTCCTCCTCTACCTTCTTCTTCTCTTATTCCTACTCCTCTTCCTCCTTCTCCTCTTCCTCCTCCTCCTTCTAATTATTCAACTCATAAAGGACTTACAGATTTTAGGATCTCAAATGTACTTTACATAATTGATGTAATCTAAGATTGATTCCTCTTTTTGTCTTCTAGGGTTACAAAACACCACTTATCATCTCCAGTGTTTCATTTTGCATTATATCATTTACCTAGTCTGTTAGAGGCCAGTACCTAAGACACAAATCTCAAATCCTTTTCTTATTACAATTCTCCTCCTACACATAATGCCCCTCTCATGGATGCCATGTCAGCCTGGGGTAAATCAATTATTTCCCATAGCAGTTGGTAGTCTACATCCTCACCTGTTAGATGGTACTCTTGTCCCAGACCCACAACTCAGAATACAGACTTCACAAATTAAGCAGAATTTCCACTCCATAATTTTTCCTGTCCAAAAGAAATGCAGGGGCAAAAATGGAGAAAAGCCTGAGAAAAGGGATGTCCAGGGAGTAGCCCAAATTAGAATCCAGCTCAGTGGGAAGCTCCAAGGCCTGACACTAATACTGATGCTATGATGTGCTTACAAAGATAAGCCTTTCATGACTACCTTCCAAGAAAGATCCAACAAGCAGATGAAAGAGTCAAATGCAGATTCTTACCTAAAAGAATGGACAGAAGCTGGTGACCATTATGGTTGAATTAGGGAAAAGCTGGAAGATGCTGAAGTGGAGAGATACCCTTCAGGAAGACCAGCAAACTCAACTAATCTGAACCCCTGGTATCTCTCAGACACTGAACCACCAACAAGGCAGCATACATCTGCTGATATGAGGCCCCAAACATATACAGCAGAGGACTTCCCGGTCTGAACATAGTCAGAGAAAATTCACATAACCCTCTAGAGACTTGGGGCCCCAGGAAGTGGTAAGATCTGAGGGGGGGGGGTAATGATTGGGGCATGGGAACATCTTCTTGGAGACAGGGAGAGCAGATATATTCCTTACACAAATTTTATATATATGGAGAGAGAGGAGAGAGAGAGAGAGAGAGAGAGAGAGAGAGAGAGAGAGAGGGAGAGAGAGAGAGAGAGAGCCTGTTGCTTGTAACAGCAATCTATGATTAAAACGCTGGCATGAGTTTGACTGAAACAAAAAGTCCTTATGGAAGCATTTTTACAGAGCAAAGGAGAGACGGAGAGACTCTTGTAAGTATATTATAATTTCAAAAATAACTTAAATGATAAAACAAAAAAATCATATTTCAGAAATATCCATATGACTGTCTGATTGATGCAATTCAACAATTGAGATTCACTTAGGTCAGACATTTGCAGATTGTGCCAATATTTGAATCATACAAGCACATTGTCTAAAGAAAAAGAGAATCACCACATTTATATAAATTCACATTGTTTACCATGGTGTATTACTAAAACAATGACTGGAATTAAGAACTGGAAATAAAATATGAGTTATGTTTTAAATATAATCATATAGAAAAGATACATATCCACAAATTATGGTGGATTCTAAGTTTTGTACTTAATTTTACATGAGAAAATTAAGAGACAAATGGGGTGAGAAAGATTCTGAAGCTCCAACTATACAAGTAAAATCCCCTAAATATGTGCTGCCTGAATCAAGGAAGTGAGATATGGAGATCAGCCAATATCTTACTTTCTTTTCAGGTTCTATGCCACAGAAATTAGTTTTCTATACTTCAAAATATATAGACATAGTATAGATACACTATAATCTTGGGTGTTGTAGTAGCTATCCTGACACTATGGATGCTATAATGGCTATTCCTTGTTGTCAACTTGACTATATCTGGAATGACTACAATCCAGAATTGGAGGGCTCACCTGCAATGGAGATCTTGAGGTTGGAAGACACAATGTTCTGACCTGGACCTTGGCATGGAAATCTTGGGGCATAGTGGTCATGAAAATCTTTGGCCCAGGCAAGGTAATACATGCCTTTAATCCCAGGAGATTAAGGCAAGGGGAATCTCTGAGTTCAAGGTCAGCCTAGGAAAAAACAAGTCCCAGATCCAGGCATGGCAGTACACATTTGAATCTGGGCCACACCATCTGCTGGAGACCTACATAAGGACATTGTGAGAAGGAAGATTTTCTCTTCTTTGCCTGCTTGCATTTACTTTCCAGCACTTCTGTTACTATCTACTTCTACAGAAAACCAGCTAAAACAACTAGCCTTGTGGAACTGAGTAACTACTAGATTCTTGGACTTCACATTCACAGCTGACTGTTGTTGGGATAGTTGGACTACAGTCATCACAATAAATTTCCTCAATATTGAGAGACATTCCATAAGGTCTCTGATTCTAGGTAACCCTGACTATTACAGATGCTATAGCATTCAGTCTGCAATTACAGAATATTGGCGGCTTTTTTTCTTATTCCATGAAAATATGAAAATTTTCCTCTGGATGTGCTACCTTCTGTGTTTTTTCCTTTTTTTTTTTTTTTTTTTTCTATTTCTTTGCTCTGTGAAAATCAAACCTCTTGTAGGGAAATTTTTCTTTACCTGAAATAACCCTTGGTATTTTTGTGTGATCCACAACCTGAGACTCTGTTTCCTACTCTGTTGATTTTGTTTATGCATTCTGGGATGCAAATCTAGAATGTGAGTGATAGCTGAATACATATTCATGGAGAATTCTCATAATGATTTCCATAAACACTGAAAGTGACAGTGGATCTCAGATCATTTTAAGGATCTATTCTCAAAAAAAATGGGTCTTGTATATGGAGAGAAATGACTTTTGGTCCCTCTCACTGATAGATAGTTTCATTTACAAGGGAAAATGTTCTAACACTTGATGTAAGCAGAACATAGAAACAGATAAAGCAGAATCAAGGTCAAAATGTACCTCTCCTATATTTCAGGTATAATGCAGAACCTGTTCCAAAGAGTGGAATCATGTCAACTACTTGACATTTTGTGAAGACAGAATGGACTAAGCATTGTTAGACTTGTAAACTTGTCATTACAAATATGTACAAATGATATATATTCTAATAAAATATGGTATTTGAATAAATTGTTAATACTTAACTTTTGTCTAAAGATTATAGTCAACTAGTGTATTTATAATTTCTCCTATCACATGAATTTTCCTAACTGTTCTCTATCATAAAAAAGTTATTTGAAAACAATTTCTGTGACTGTCTGACAGGTGAAAATGATGCAGATACAATAACTGATATATGCCTGCTGGCTTCTTTTCAAATCAGATTAGTGAGAAACCTCCTCTCTCCCACCCGTGATGTCACCGAAATGTTATTCTCTGTGAGGGTGTCATTACTATTCAAATCCAATATCTTTTATTACTAGTACACTCTTGTTATAACTACTCTGTATGCAGGTTTGCATATATATGCTCTTATAATTTCAGGGTGAATGTTCATTTAAATATAAATTCAACTTTGCCATTAATAATGCCCAGTGAATTCATCTTTGAAATTTTTCTTTCTTTGTCATCTGTAATCAATACTATTCATCTAGAGACCCATATGGAGCAAATATGACTTCTGACTATATTTACAGTAAAGACGCAAGAGTTAAGTATAACAAGTGTACTTGCATCACTTAAAAACCAATGGAGAAATCCACATAAAGTATAATTTAGTGTGGGGTTATAGAGACTTCTTGGGATCCAGCTTGCTTCCTCCAAATCTGTGTCTCAAGTTAGGCTTTGAGAATTCTCTGAATTACAATAAACATTTAGTGTTAAGTGTTTGCATTTTCTCTTCAAAAACTCTGTCTCAATCTCTTCTATATCATTACCAGATTGAAAATGTTGGTAGCTTTATTCTGGGTCTTAATACCACAAATATATATGAACAGCACTAATTGAAGTAATTGGTATTTGTACATAAATAATGTATTTACTATAAAAGGAGGGCATGAAGTTGGGAGGAAAATGTCCTAAGGGGAGACTGGATATGAAATGACAGTAGAGATAATCACGATCCAATTTATACATGTACAAAATTTCATAGAATAAATCAAATTAAAAACACAAAATAATTAAAATTATAATCCCCAATGACTTCTTGTTTAACTGCACTTTTAATCTAGTAAAAAAAAATAGGCAAACTGTGATAGTTATGGTACATTTTGAAGAGCTAATGAATATGTGTGAATACTCAAGGATAGTAGAACTGAAAAGGGTGTCTGACTACTTTACCATCAGATATTATACTATTACTTTTGAAACAATTTTTAATGTGTCTTCCTGATTCACTGGTAACCTTACTATATCTTAGGTAAAATTTGATTAAATCTGATGAAATATGAATTGAAATTTATGTTCAAAGACAAAATAAAATTTAATATATTTAATCAAATTGCTACCTTAGTGTATGAACTGAAAAAAAAGTCAGTTCATTGATCCACAATACAAGAGAAACTTATTGAAATATATACATTTGAAATAAAGATGTATTTCAAGTGGTCTCCTCAGGACTAATGTATTCCTGAACAAAAGTGATTGGAAAGATTGTAAGTTCCAAAGGTGTTTCTTGTCACCAAGGAGAGGGCATCTTCTAGATACAGCATGACTGATGCATATATAAACACAGAGTTCATGTTAGCATGTGTTGGAAAAGTTTATTTTATTCAATCTATTTTATTTATGGAGTTTTAATTATTCAGGAATGTATACTGTCAGACACCATTTTTTTTATTGGAACTTTTATTTACATTTCAGGTGTTTATCCTTTACCCCCTTTCCCCCTCCCTCCCAGGAACTCCCTATCCCTTCCCCCTCCTCCTGCCTCTATGATGGTGTACCCACACCCACCCTCCCCAGAACCTCACCTCCCCACCCTCGAATACCCCCCACGATGTCCAGCCTTCATGGGACCAAGAATCTCTTCTCCCACTTATATATAGCTCCCTTGCATATATAGCTGGAGCCATGGGTCCCTCCCTAAGCGCTCCCAGGCTGGTGGTTTAGACCCTGGGGACTCTGGTTGGTTGGTATTGTTGCTCTCCTCATGGGGTCCTGTACCCTTTCTACTCCTTCAGTCTTCACTCTATCTTCTCTGTTGGGAACCCCATGATCAGTTTAATGGTTAGCTGTGAGCATCCGCCTCTGAATATGTCAGACTCTTGCAGACTTCTAAGGAGACAGCTTTGTTAGGCTCCTGTCAGCATGCACCTCCTGACACCCACGTCAGCATCTACCTTTGGTGACTGCACATGGGATGGATACCCAGGTGGAATGGTCTGCAGACGCCCCCTCCTTCAGTTTCTGTCCTGCACTTTGCATCCATATTTGCTCCCTTGAGTATTTTGTTACATCTTCTAAGAGGGACTGTAGCCCCACCTTGGTCTTCATTCTTCACAGACACCATATTTTTAAGTACATTTACAGAGACCTCTAAGCCTATCAAAAAAGCAGACCTTAAATCTGTACCTATTCTCCAGACTAGTCAGCACTTATCTCTGTTTGCTCTGCATTAACTATACTGTTTAAGTTCACTCACTGGCAGATACCACAAGACGATTCCTAAGATAAAGGTCTCATTGAACCATGTGCTTATCTGTCTGTACTTAATGATCAGTAGGGCATAAAGAAGACTTTCAAATAGTGGCCAGAGAAATTTAATTTTAAATTCTTAAAAAGACTCAGACAATTTTTCTCAGGAAAAGATATAAAATGAATCATAATGCAGAATGTCCCAAATAATGCAACACACAGAGACCCCATCCCAGAAGTTAGGGATAGAATGATGATTATAGAAATCTACTTAGTTTTGCTGGAACCCTGTTGAGCAGATATACTGATTTCATGATTCTGCTCATTCTAGTGAATATGACTGTGCCACAAAAGAGCTCAACAGAAGCAATATAACTGAACTAACATACAAGGCATAACAAATTGAATTGCATGGCAAAAAAAAAAAATAATAAAAAAGATACTTATAAACCTTGATCAGTACCTGGAGGTTCCAAAATAACAAAGAAATACTTGGTAGGTCAGGTTTTTTTCATTGGGAATATGGGTCAGCTTCTTACATTGTGTGATCTCAAAGACTGGAAAGGGTTAAAATATCAGAGTGAAAAACTGTGGAAATTGTTATTTGAGAGAGTACAGAAACATCATATAAGTGGTAATAGAACCTGAGTTAGAAGTACAAACTAATTCTGTAATGTGAATTACTATTCTTGTAACTGTAATTGGTTCCATGGGCTGGGAGGGGGTGTCAAAGAACTTGACATGTTGTGTTGATACTCTTTACTGAGTCTTGAAAAAGTAAATATTAACACTACAGAAATGTATGAGTTTCAATACATTTCTTGTCTTTGTTTGCATTGTATAACTTTAACGAGTGAGTTTAAAGTTATTTAATTTCCTTAGAAAAATAGCACTTTTGGGAAAAAACCTGGTGTTATAAAGAACATAAATGCAGTTCTTATTTTTGTTTTATATAATTTAAATTGACTTTTCCCATGTCTTGAAAGTGTTAAGATGAATAAAAACTTAAGCTGCAAATTGATAACTTCACTACATTACAAGGAACAAATACAATTTTACAAAAGGCTTAAAGAATTGCATGTGCAGTGTGCATTCATGCCACACTTGTAATTTCACAGAACCCATGCCAGCTTAGAATTTAGGTATAACCATGTACCCAGCTGTGTTTTAGAATAACTACTGCACAAATGGACAATAGGTCATAAATCATTCTCTCCCTCCCTCCCTTCTTTGTGCTTCTCTTCTCTTTTTCTCCACTATTTCCTCTCCTTCCCCCCTACCCACTAAGCCATGAAAAGATTCTATGGACTGAAAACAAAGCCCCAGATTGAAAGGACTGAACCTCCTTGATTGACATGGGAAGGGGGTTGGTAGACTGTGCATCTGCAGCAGAGGCTACATACCATTGTGTGGTTCTGATGGCCAGCATGCATGGTAGAAGCATTTTGCATACTATTTGTTTTCCTGTCTTGTGTTTACAAATAAGGTTTATAGGAGTAGCATGGAAAATGGTCATTTTTCCCGTTTTCCTTTTCAATAGCTTTTGTTTAAAATTTGATCACCTTAACTAGTATAAACATAGCCTATTTTGTGCTTAAGATACTGAATGGAGAACTCCATTGTTTGTTGCTGGACTGTTATGGAAATATTTGGTCAAATGTATATTAATTTGGTTGTAATGGCATTTAAATCAATCAAGCAAGCAAACAAACAAACAAAAAGCTGTGAAACAGTCTTAGAGCATTATCTTTAGTTACTTGAAGAGTTTCTAGTATTTTTTTAAAATACAGTTTATGTTAAAATAACTTTATTAATTTAGGGAAGACAATCAATGTCTGAAAGAATGGACTCTTGGATATTTTTTTTCATCATTGTGGTGACTGTTTTTCCTTTTTCTATTTTTTAGTTTCCCATTCTTCCTTTCTTCTAAATCTTAGACTGATATCTAGCTTTGACAATCATACTATTTTTTATTTACTGAGGGGGATTATAATGTGATTTAATTTTATACTATTGGTGTGTTGGTGAATTTTTAAACTCTGTGCTAACTGCAATAAATTATATAAACCGAGTCAAAAAGAAGTACAAATTAAGACAACTGATGATAACAGGATCACAAAAAGGAGGATATAAATGTTATCCTTCTTTGCTCTCAGAAGTCATTTTGTCAGAGGAGAGATAATTTTAGGAAATGATACAACTTAAGCTACCAGGAAGTTTGAAAATGCCGCCTGAAAGCTGTCCTTGAAACAATTCTTCATGTATCATCTGAAGGTATGTGAGGAGCAACCAGTTTCCTTTTTTTTCAGACACTGAAGGCTGAAGTGAATTGCCTCTCTAGCAGATGAAGCAGGACTGCAATCATTAGTCATTAGTGACTGATTTTAAAGCCAATCTAGTGGCTCAGCATCACACTCCTCTATTGCTGGTCGGATTGCAAGTTAGTAAGACCACTTTGGAAATCAGTCTGGTGGTTCTTCAGTAAATAAGAAATAGTTCTACCTGACGACCCAGCTATACCACTAATGGGCATACACCCCCAAAAGACTTTCAAACATATAACAACATGCTCCACTATGTTTACAGCAGCCTTGTTTACAATGCCAGAAGCTGGGAACAACCCAGACATCCCTCCAAAGATGAATGGATACAGAAAATATGTTACCATTTACACAATGGAGTACTATTAACTATTAAAAACAGCCACTTGATGAAATTTGCAGGCAAGTGGATGAAACTAGAAAATATCATCCTGTGTGAGGCAACCCAGACATAAAAGAATGCACATGAAAAGGAACAAAAAAAATGGAGCAGAGACTGAAGGATGGGCCATGTGAGGACTCCTCCATCTGGGTATCTATCCTGTTTTCCGACACCAAACCTGACATTGCTGCCATTGCCAAGAGGCATTTGCTGACAGGACCTGGTATGACTGCTTCTTGGGAAGTTCAGCAAGCAACTGACCAATCCTGATGTGGATGTTTGGAGTCAACCATCAGACTGATCTCAGGGACCCTGATAGGGGAGCTGGCAGAAGGATTGAAGGAACTGAGGGAAATTGCAATCCCATAAGAAAAACAACATAAGCTGGAGGAACCACCCAGTGCTCCCAGGAACTAGACCACCAACAAAGGAGAGAATGGCTTTGTCTGACATCAATGGGTGAGGAGGCCCTTGATCCTGTGGAGGTTTGATACACCAGTGTAAGGGGATGCTGGATGGATGGGGCAGCAGATGATGGGTAGGTGGAGGAGCACCCTCATAGAGGCAAAGGGGAGGGAGAAGAGGGAGGTTGTGGGATGGCTGGCTTCTAGAGGAATAACCAAGAAGTGGGATAACATTTGAGATGTAAAAGAATGGAATGATTAATTTAAAAAGAAAAATAAATTATAAAAAAAATAAAACAGAAGTTGGTGTGGAAAGTGGTGTTGTTACAGAAAGTCCTAAGCCAATGGCTGGATATCAGTTGGCTCTGTCTTTGGCCCAGTACTCTTTTCCTGATTAGTAGCTTGTAGTCAAGGCCCTGGCCAGAGCCTGGAGTCAGCTTAGATCTGGACAAGGGAGATCTCTTTCAGAACTGCTGTTTTATCTTGGTCTTCCTCCTCCTTGTATATAGCAACAAATGTGGAAAAAGTAAAATGAGGAAGGTAAAAACCTTTCAATTTTTCCTTAGAATCTATCTTTGAATGATGAAAGAGAAAAATCACTCACTGGTGGCAGGATGCTTAAGCCTATAATATGTATTTTAGGGAACACCATCCTGGATAATTTCTACTTCTTTCTGGAGCCTTCTGATGGTGGCATAGGGCTGGCTACCAAATGCAGCCAGCTGCTGAATCTTTGTCTTCAGCCTGTGTAAGTTTCCTTAACTGTTGTGATTATATGATGACCCAACACACTGGATTATATTGTTATGTTTATTACAATACACACATACACACATATAGACACATAATACACACAGACACAAGAAACAAACAAAAGAACAAACAAACAAAATCAAAACCAAATCAAATTTAAAAAGTTGTTTGTGTTATAAAAGAAAAAGTGGGCTCTAACACTGCTCAAGCAATATACTCAATTAGTATGGAGTTCCTTATATTACTATAGAAAAAAAAATTACAGGTTTTAATTTTATACCACACAGTCAAAATCTATACCTAATTTAACCATTAATTTGTATTTATATGTGCATTTTTATGGAGACCAGAGGACAAATCTAAGCAATGGGTTCAGTTAACATTCTACTTTTAAAATATTTTATTTAGTATTCAATTATATATATAATCTTTTTTAGAAAACTCACCCCATTCTCTAGCTTAACGTTTTCCTCCCATAACCACTACTATTATTAAATCTTACCTTGATGTAGTCTCATTTTTAATAACCAGGAATCGATTCTGTGCTATCTGTATGTACATGGATCCCACAAATCTCAACAAATCATCAAACATCAATTAGTACTTAAAAGTTCTATGTATAAACCATGTTGGTTGTGTAACTGACTTTATCTTACACACGTGTTTTTGCATATTCATAGCTCTTATGAGTTCATGGAGAAGTTCAGTATCTCTGACTCATTGGAGACAGATTTTCACTGGACTGGGATTGTCTATGTAGTCTAGGGTAGTTAATCAGCAAGATCAGTGGATCTCTCTGCATGTACCTCTCAATTCATGGGATTGCCAAACCACACTACCATATTTTTTCTTGTGTATGCTATAAATTAAGAGCTGGGAACCATATAGGTAGGACAAGCATGTTGACAACTGAGTCGTCTGTTTAACCCTGAATATTATGATATTAAAATCAAGAGTAACCAAATTGAATATACATCAAGGACCACAGTGTCACTCACTCTGATGTACCCTCCAATTATATTCTGCCTCAGCTCTGATGGGGTACTATGATAAGGTTTCCAAACTACTTACAGATTAAAAATATTCCCAATGAGATACTGTCATCTCAGCAGTGATATCTTACTTTTTTTCTGATGGTCCAACTAAGCTAAGTGTTCTAAGGCACTGAAAAATACCTTACAATTACACAACATCTAGAGGAATAAGAGTAAATTGGAGAACTTGAGCATACATTGCACTTTCAAAACGTATGCCAAATAAATGTTAATGATTAGTTGCAGAATATAGTACATAGTGGTGTTAAACTCTGTGTTCCAAAATTAACACTTATATATGACTACAAAACTATGGAAGCTTGGGTCAATGTTAGTTTTTTTCTTTAGTTTAAAAACACCTAAAAATTTCATTTATAGTTTTGAGATTATAATATAGCCATAACATTTCTTCCTCTTTCCTTTCCTCAAAACCTCCATACCCCTCTCTCATCTCCCCAAATCTATTGACTTTATGTTCTGCAACTTTTAATACAGACATAAATATATTACTAAATACAAACTTCTTAGTCTAGTATATTGTCAGCAAGCATGCTTTCTGACTTACAATTTGTCACTCAAAATTAAATTATGTATTTTTCTCTGGGAAATACTCCTGTTTTAAATCTCAGCATCCTTCAGCTATGGTAGGCTTTCTGTGTGTGTGTAAGATTAAGATGATGTGTCATTGCCCTGGTCACTTGGCATGTCTATCTTGTTATACTTATGTTTTGTCAGTCATGATGATGAGCATTTATGAATATAGCTTCTGATGTTACAAGGAGACCCAATCAGACAGGAAATTTCCTGATTTTCTGGCTCTTACAATCTTTCCCTTCACTCTTTGACAATATTCCCTCAAGCTTGGATTCATCGATGTTTTGTAGTTGTATCCATTGGGGCTGGCTTCTTCAACTCTACTTTTTTAATGATTGTCTTTTTTTCCAGTTATTGCTTTCTGTCACAAAATTTAAATTTAATTGAAGAGGCATGAAAATTATACATATCTATGGATATGAAGTCACATGTTTAGATTGTTGTTGGGGAATATGCTAATTTAGTAAAGTAGTAGCGAAAGATTCTTTTCCAAAAAACTTGACTTCACTTGCACTGACTAATTATCTAGGTTTCCAACACTAGGCATTGTTTACCTTATGTTGAGTGTGTTTTTGGAGCAATTATATATTTTTTGGTTAATTCCAAGGTATGCATGATATTACTATACACTGAAGAATATTGTACCAAGAATAGCCATTGTTGTGGTCCATAGCCATTACGGCTAAGAAAAATTGTAGTTTGTAATTCCTCCCTTGGAATCTTTAATGTTGTCTTTGGGTACTATAATAACTAGTACTTAGGGAGGAGGTAATTAAGATTGTTGTAGTTCAGGTGCCCCTGGGCCCTGTTCCTAAATTGCCTGTGTCTACAGCAATACAGACATACATACTGCCCACTTTTGGAGATTTCATTATATTATGAGGCAGAATCTAATACAAAAATGAGAGTTCAGTCTGTTTTTAGAAACACTGGCAAATGAAGTAAATGTATATGGTAAGTATATTTTTTGAAAAATTTAGAGACCCCAAAACAGAGAGTTGTGTTCCACGGCAAACATATTATGACTGAGTCATCTACCTAGTTAGGGATAGTTGTAGAGGAATGGTTCTGATGAGGAATGGTTCTGATGATTTGATTTAATTGGTAATTTGTATTTATTGGTGCTGAACATTCTTGCCCCAATTGGTTCTGGATCAATCAATCAATAAGGTTGCCAGCAGCCAATGGCTGGGCAGAAAGAAAGAGGTGAGACTTTCAGGTCCACATTGGCTAAGAGAGAGAAAGAGAAAAATACTTGGGGGAGATGGAACAAACTCAGAGCTGTAGGGGAGATCTTCCAAATTGTAAGCAAAAAGGAAAACAGCCCACAGAATGGCAGCCTGAAAGTGTTTTGGGCAGTAAGACCAATAGTCTTCACAGGGGTAACCAGCCAATTATGTTGATGACAGATTTAGAGATATTGAGGTAGGAGTAAAGGTAACTGAGCAACTATGTCGAGGGAAGATTTAGAAGTGTTGAGCAAGGAGTAAAGGTAAGGGCACACTAGACAAGAAAGGCTTAGAAGAACCCCATAGAGCCAATAAGGCAGTTTAAAAATGAACTAATACATGTGTGTGTCTTTCATCTGCAGATCTGAGATAGTTCAAGGGAGGGTATACACCTGTGACTTGCCAGGAACTCAAAGCAAAGTAGCCAAAACTCTGTAATTATAGATAGTTGTGGTGGTATTTCTTTACCACATCCTATATAAAATACACAGGTGCAGAAGACCACTCCTGAGCCAGAGGTGAGCAATCATTCTCCCCACTAAGTTAAGTATATTTGCTCTTTGCAGAGGGATTTGTTAAGTATGGAGATTGTTTGCCTAGGTAGTGCATTCACTATGTGATAAGTGAAAAGCTGTAACTATAGTCACAGTTTCAAACCAGAGCACACTGACACAATCTTCCTGAGGTCCCTGCACAATAGACAATAGTCAAAATTCTTTGGTCATTAACCCCGAGGAAGGATGAGCAGTTTGATTTAGCCCTACCATGTTCATCATGTGTGAGGGAACAAAGAAATATTGCATGAATGACATTCAAGTAACAAAGTAGAATGGCTCAAGGAGAATGACTGAAGATTATGAAGATATGAGTTAGTATTTTGTAATTTCTGTACTTTACCAATGGATCTGTGGAGAATATATTTCTTACTAATGGATTGCATCTTCACATGTTGTGTTAGGTCTTGCTTACTTGGCTTTTTAATTTCATTTTTTTTGTGACTTTCTATGATCATGTGATACTTATTTAGAACAGTTCAGAAGATATTTCAAAGTATTCTAACTGAATTCTTTCCACAATGTAATGTTTCATTATAGGCTGGTAGTTCAGAGGTTTTCATTATTGGTCTACCCTCCTATGTGTAAAAGGTTTGTTACAATGGATAACATGTAAACCTCTGAGTATTTTTGATAGTTGGACACTCATTTCTGATTATTACGGTTTCTATGTAACCAGAAAGATCACAAGGTAAACAAATAATACTGACTAAAATGAACAATGCTAGGGACATTACTGGGTTTTTGCATCAGAAAAGTAGGAAGAGGACACAATAAAACAGACAATAAAATATTTAATATTCTCTGGATTCTGGCTACAATTGACAATAAAGGAAATAGCCCAATTTGACCGGGTGTTTAAGGCAGTTATCAGTGAGATGTCTCCAACAAGGTTACTTATAAGAAAGACTACATATCCGTTTGGAGACTTCTGATTTTGAAAATGGGGTTTGAAATTTTTTCCTGTTGCTGAGTCTTTGAAGTTCTTCCATTCTTCTAAAATTCTATGAATATATGCATAAATAATAAAACTATATCTATCTATCTATCTATCTATCTATCTATCTATCTATCTATCTATCTATCCAACATCTTCAGAACTCTCTAACTCTCCTAAGTAGATCTGCTTGGATTCTTTTAAGAATTGTTGGGTTCTACTAAGGGCCAAGTAGCATACTCAACTAACAAGGAGTCTCCTATACTATCCTAATGGTATATAAATAATAGAATGTATATTTATTTTAAAAATGAAATGGTCAAAGTCAAAATCTACTAATCTATATTTTGAATAATTTCTCTTCATTTATATTTTTGCAAATGTGCATTTGAGGAGAATGTATGAGCCTTGTGTGTGTGTGTGTGTGTGTGTGTGTGTGTGTGTTGCATGTGCATCTGTATTCCTGTAAGAAGCAGAGGAATACAATACAATTTTTATCATTCTTAAAATACACACACACACACACACACACACCACAATATAATGTGTTTGAAACAAATCTTCCCCCATCTCAGTCTAAAATTTATTCCCTATTCATTCTACAACTTTTTTCTATTTGTGCTTTATGTACTCTCTGTTTATTTACATCACTCATTGAATTAACTTTACTGCTACTTGTTATGATTGTACAGATGTATGATCACATTCTAGACCATGGGTAGTTCCACAGAGCTAATATTCCTGAACAAAATTATCTCATTCCCCAGCAACTACCAAATGTCAATATCTCTTCAGAAAGACATTTAACTTGATCAGATATTCTATCAAACATTATAAGGTTTTGTTTGGCTTGATTTAGTGTTAGGCCTGGGCAAAAAGTCATAGTTGTCTTGAGTTTATATGTACAAATATATTATCTTGTCCAGCTGTCTTCTGTGCCAATCAACTGGAATTTTAGAACATTAAGCTGTGTTCTGTACCAAGACCCCCTCATCTGGGCTTGTTGATGAATGTTGAACCACCAGCCTACCCACAAGGATAGGAGAAGGCACAATATCACCAGGCCAGCAGCCAGTTGCTCCCAGATAATTGTAATAGGTAACTCAGCCATAATTGCAAATTGCCTAGATGAGAGCCTAGAGCAAGGGCTCCATTTAAGAGGTTACATGAAAGGCCAAATTCTTTTTCTTTTTTGTTATTAATATTCTATAATCTTCTTTTACAGTCCAGTTGTTATCCCCTTCCCAGTCCACCCTCTGATTGTTCCTCATCCCATTCCTCCTCCCCTGTCTTCAAGAAAATGTCCCCACTCAGACCCTACCCCACCAAACCTGCCCCCTCCTTGAGGTCTCAAGTTTCTAGCTAGATAAGGTATTCTGAAGTATCGTTTATTGGACAAGACCTAAACTACTCTACTGAACTTCTCCTGTTTGCTCTTAAAGAAGCCCAATAAATAATTTGTTGCTAAGATTGCATTTGATACATTTTATATTTGTTCAAGAGATAAAACCAAAAGTCTCATATCTGCAAAGTAAGCATATCTATTTTTCATTCTTGAATGCTTAGTTTTTAAATTAGAAAACATTTTTTGAGTATAATTCAAGGACAATACTCCTACACACTACTTAGAAACATTTAATTTTCTTCTACTCCATCTTAGATGCTGTCATCTAATTTTCCCTTAAGGTTCAATTATAATTTTCTAAATTCTTAAGAAAGGGAATGTCCTGGTATTGTTCCCATGTGAGTTCCAACAAGTAGTAGATCAATAGCAGCACAGAGAACTCTCAAATAAATTCCATGCCAAACATAATGCTAGATTTTGTCAGAGATCTTACCTACATAAGTCTTCTCTTTAATAAACTCTAGCTCTCTTTCAGTTTAGGAGATGGTAAGAGTTCAGTTATATAAAAAAAAAATCACACAGAACATTATAATGCAAGTGAGAAAATTAAGTTGAGTATAAATTGTCAAATAAAAGACAGGTATATGTGTAGTGATCCTTGGGATATACCTAGTAAAGAAATGTGTGTGTGTGTGTGTGTGTGTGTGTGTGTGTGTGTATGTACCTATGTATGTATGTATGATATATTATAGGCATATGGAAACCATTACTTCGAATATTGGTGGAAATAGGGAGCCAATATGAACCATTCAGCAAAAGGAAAATTTAAGAATAATCAGGAAGCTGTATAAGATGTCTCATAAAAATCCATGTGAATATTATTTTTTCTTAAGTCCATATAGAAACAAACATAGTACTACTATACATGAATTTTTGTAAGACATGATGTGATTATCTTAATAAAGCTATTTTTAAAAAATATAGTGTGGAACAATATTTAAAATTAAATGTAGCAACTTTCATATGTTGATGCAACTGTTCATAGGATAAAGAGGCATTGGTCAGCGCTATTTTTTTCAAACTAGGTATATTGAATACACATACACAGAAATACAGATATGTGCATGAATAGTAACAAGTACACTCACATTCATCCTTTTTCTGATAGCTACTGTATTTCAATCATGAGGAACTTTAGTACTAATAAGAACATCTGATATATATATATAATACATCTTTTTGTATTGTTTGCCTGCCTGTTTTGATGCTGTCTTGAAAAATTTTTGTGTTCATATCTATCTTTCACTTTTATGTATTATAAGACATAATCCAATTTTACAACCTTGGCTGAGGAAACTATAAATCACTATCTCGGGGCCAGGGGATGTGGCTTCATATTTATAGCAACACTCTAGGCTCACCTCTCGGGTACTGGGATTACAGACAGCTATTACAAAACTTAATCAGCTATTACTTTCTAACACTAATCTGATAAAAGACTCTAAATTGTTTGCTAGTGTGGGCCAGTGTATAATGTGAGCTGGAAGGAGTAATGGAGTATATGTATGATTGAATTTCATTGAAGAACTGTGTGTATTCCAATAACTAAAGTAAAAAAAGGAAGAACTTTAAAAATTTCAAAGGAAGTTGCATTGATAGGGCTCAAAAATATTACATGTGTATGTGATGTTGTTTATAAATAAGCTAAAAAACACATCTGTTTCACAAATCCTCTCTCAAAACATGGTATATGGAATCTCAATGAACTAATAATACATACAAATAAAAATGAAAACAAATCACTGTATAGCTCAAACTTCTCAAAGCAGTTTTGTGTATGTGTAAACTAACATGAAATCCCATAAATATAGAGTGTGCAGAGTGGGAATTTTTGCAGCACTCAGTCCTGTATTGTAAGGTTTTTATCATACTCCTTTCCTCAAGACAGTTATCTACGTGGAAGAAGACGTGGAATTTTTGCAAGACATAAAACTTGTTAGCAACTCCAAGGAAGGAATATTTTCTAGATAAAAAATGACTGATAAACATGTGAACTCTAACGGATTATGGAGGCATACGGAAGTCATACAGAAGTCTAATGTAGAAAAAACACCAAGATAGAGAATAGAAATGGCTACAAAGTCCTGAGTCCAATCAAGAAAATATTTACAATTGGTAGAGGGGATAAAAACCATTTTCTTCAATGGAACAACATGTAGCATAGCAACAAAACTTCAGGGTAAGCCTCATACTCAGGAGTAGCTAACCAACACAAAATGGTTTATACATCTTTTATTGTGTTTTTGGTTTTGTAAAATTTAGTTGTTGTTGTTTGAGCTTTAAGAGAGAAATAATGTAAAAGTGGGTGAGTAGGGAAAAGAAAAGGAACTAGGAAGAATTGGAGAAAAGTAAATTATATGACCAGATTATTTAGTATAAAATAAGTTTAAAATGCAATTGTGAAGTATACTGTAAATGGAGTAAAACTTTCTTCAGCTACAAAAAGATATAATTCTCTATACTGTGACAATTTCTTGAGATGTATTAATAAAATTTTCCTCATCAAAATAGGGCATCAAATAAAAATAGGGCTAAATAAATGAAAATGATACCACCAAACTGCCATTTGATAAACCATGGATTTGTTGTGGTTATTTTGAGAAGGATGATTGAAATAAATGTGCTTAATTAAACAAACAAACAAACAAAACAAACAAAGAGGAATGGCAACTCAAAAAATATGTATAGCTGGAGATCCCTGACAAAATGTCAGCCAGCTCCACCCAGTACTATTTTCTAATGAGGAATCATTTACAATTCTGTAAGCAAAGGGAATATGGAGGCTGTAGATTTTATAACTTTGAAAATATTGTAGGATTTTTTCACTATTGGATATGTGTATATGTGTGTCTATCATACTTTATTTATACCATTTTGATACATACTATGTGGACAGAAAATTTGAGAAGGAAAATGTATAATTACCTTATATATAATAGTCCTCCCTGAAGAGAAATATAGCTACAAATATATGTTACAAACATATAGGCAAGAACAAAGCTCTGAAATAATGCTGCTCACAGTCTTGTGCCCATGTCTTCTTGAATTTGCTTTCTTTTTGAACTCAGGATCAATGCCATATGAACCAGAGTAACAACAATGGGCTTTAGTTTTCCACCACAATGACTACTTTGTGTCAACTTTACCAAAACCAAGCAAACAACAAAAAACACAAACAAAATACCAACCGATCCGCCAAAACTCACACAGTGTGTAGTTATCAGAATTATAATTATTGATGTACATATTGAGCTGAATTGAAAAAGTAACTATAAGACTCAAGCAGAGATAAGATAATGAATTATTGTCAAATGTATACAAATATGGTGAATCTCAATGAGCCATTGTGGATAATAAATTTGTTTGTTCATTTACCAAAATTAAGTTATAAGATGAAAGGAGTGAGAACAATTATGACTCTCCATGAGTCCTAACTTGCACACAAGGACATTATGTTCTACACAAGTGTTATCCATGTCATATATTATTTAACAAATCCCCAGCATTTAGAATAGCAAATCATTCTCTAAATTCTTGGTCTGAGAGCTCCAAGAGACCTCTGAAACTATGGAAGCATTTGCTCTTGTCCTTGGTTGCCTCTAAGAATTTGAAGGTGAAAGCCTATTACTAAAGACAAAATGTTAGTATTTTACCCCATTGTTCTTGACTGGCCTTGGGCTACCAGAAATGAAATTCAGCAAATATGTTATCAATAGTCTACATATACCAATGGGGATGGGACTGATATTCTAGTATTTATTCACATAGTTGCTTCCCTAACCTAATGCAAAGTATCATAGCTGCTGTGCTTGCCAGTGTCCCATTAGGCAGGGAAGATTGGTACATGTGTATTTCAACTGGTTGCTCCTTAGGGCAGCAGGTCTCCAGCATGGCAGGCTGAACTCTGGGCCAGGAATGGAATGCAGATAGAGATATGGTGGCTTACTTGTAGGTAGCCAGGACAGAGGAATCCAATGGTCAGATACAAGCTCAAGACCCAGAACTACTAGTAGCTTTTATCTATTGTCACTTAGAGTCAAAATTATGTGTAAAAATAATTTTATTATTATTTTTTTAAAGATCCCCTGCCTGCCTTTCCTCTTCTCCTGCAAAACCCAGTGAATCTGGAAAGGAAATGGAGCTGCAGCTCTGATAAAGACTTCTCTTAGGTAATAAAGACCATTGCTTTTTTACACTTAGGATTGAGCTCTATCTCCTGATTGGTCCTTAATTCTTTATTTGCACCATTGTTACCACCAAAAGAATACAATCACAGGCAGTATAAACTTATGTCAAAAACATAAATTGGAAAAAAGAAAGCATCTTCAACAAATAAAGTTGGTCTCAATGGAAATCTACATGTAGAAGAATGCAAATAGATTCATATTTATTGTATTGCACAAAGCTCATGTCTAAATGAATCAAAGACCTCACATAAAACTGAATACACTAAATCTAACAAAAACAGAAAGTGGAAGATATTCTTGAATTCATTGGTACATGAGACAACTTCCTTTAAAGAGCTTCAATGACTCAGGCACTAAGAACAAAAATTAATGAATGAGACCTCATAAAACTGAAAGTCTCCTGTAAGGTAAAGGACACTGTCAACAGAACAAAACATCAACCTACAGAATGGGTAAAGATCTTCACCAATCATACATCTAATAGAAGGCTAATATCAAAAATACATAATGAACTCATGAAGGTAGATATCAACAAACCAAATAACTCAATTAAAATGGACTAGAGAGTGAAACAGAATTCTCAACAGAAGAATTTCAAATGGATGAGAAGCACTGAAAGAAATGTCCAAAATCCTTAGTCAACAGGGAAATGCAAATCAAAATGACCCTGGGATTCCATCTTACATCCATCGCCACAGCTAAGATAAAAAACACAATGGACAGCACATGTTCTTGAGGATATGGAACAAGGGGAACACTTCTTCATTGCTGGTGGGAGTGCAAACTTGTACAACCTCTCTGGAAAGCAATCTGGCTGTTTCTCAGGAAATTAGAAATAGTGTGTACTACTGTATTGTGCTGTGCAACTACTTAGAGAGTCTAGAGTACAACTTGTAATAGCATTGCTGAGAACAAGAAAAAAACAAAACAAACAAATATAACCAGTCAAACAAAACAAAACAAAAATCACACAATAAAATAACTCCTGAAAATATCCAGCTATATACTCATAGATCAAAGCCCTATTCAAACATCATCAGAGAGCGTTCCTTTTGCAGCAATGTAAACAAAAACATTTTGTGTTCTAGGTCCATAGCTGGACATAGAAAATATAAAGGGCTAGGATAAAAACAGAGAGGGGACTAAAAGGTTACATGTGATTTATTTGGGAAAAACATGAAAGTGGGTATTCTAATTATGGTACAGTCAGGAACATAAATACAAAAGAAATATGGAAGAAGGTAAAATATGTGAAAAGATATCTGGAAACCTCATAATTAATCACACTATTATGAACAGAAATATACACACAATACAGAAGTCTGTATACTAAATGAACTTAAATAGTTTAAATATTTTTTTTTTTTTTTTTGTTTAAATCTGGGCTGGGAAATCCCGTTCCCAGAACCAACTATGATTTAATAAAAACTCAAACACCACATCATCTTTTCTGTTGCTGTTTATAGTTGTACAATAGATTGTATTACATTATTGGTATTGCTCTTGGATGATCCCCACCCTTAAAGGTAAAAGGTAAGTCCCCATTGCTGAAGAAATCAAGTACTTTATACACAAGAGGAAAAACTATATTAATCAAAATACAGTATATCATATGTCAAAAATAAATCTCCAATATCTAAAGGTCAGAAGCCATTGTGGAATATGAAGTAGAGATATTGTAAAAAAAAAAAAAACAAAAAAAAAAAAAAACCCAAAAGAATAAGACATTTTCTGTGATATTATCTCTCACTGGAATATCTGAAGTTACACACAGAAAGTTTTACAAACATGAAAACATGAGCTTAACAATGACAACACACAGACACGTACATATAAAATTTACATATGCATATATGCATAAACATAAAGACATATGCATGTTATAACAGTTAGTGAAAATGTAGGCATTGTATTGAAAGAGACCAAGGAGGAATATATCAAATATTATGGAGGGAAGGGAGGGGGAAAATGTTAGCATTCTGTCAAACTCCACCTCCACAGTTACCTGGCAACAGCCAGGTATGCTCTTTCCCGCAGCTACCTGGCAACAGCCAGGTAGCCCCGCCCACTATTATAAAAAGGGCTGTCTGGCGCCTCCTCTCTTCTCTTGCCCCTGTCACCAGCTCACCTGCAGGTTGTACCCGACCCTCTCCCTTCCTTTTCCCTTTCCCTTCCCCCTCTCCTCGTGGTCATGGCCGGCCACCTCTTTCTCTCTCCCTTTTGCCCTAAATAAACTCCCTTCGTGGAACCCTCTGGCCTGGTGTCTTCCCTTCCAAGCTGCTGCGCGTGATTTAATAACAACAGAAATGGTGTAAATATATTGTAGTGTCAAAAAGCAAAAGAAAATAATTTTGAAAAGAAACAATTTATATAACTATTCCCACAAGAAGAGATGTAAGCAATATCACCCTTCAATTAAGGTCCCAACAACAAAAGAAGGTAATATTCCATCAATATTCAATTGGATGAATTAAGGAGAATTTTTGACTTTTGGCAGAAACCTTGTGATAAGGTACTTATAGGAGTGTAGATGTTACTGCCCAAACAAAGCACCGTAAGGTATTTACTCAGCAGGATGGACTATTTTCAAACATCTCTAATGGTAACTACATACAGACTTCATTGGCCTATATAATACAGCTTCTCTATGAGGGCACATGGGTTAGAGTAGAGTTGCATACAACAAATTATAGGAGCATTCAGATTATCTATGTGGGGCATTCTGTTCCATTTTGCTATTTTATGAAGGGATGAAAAATTTAACAAGCTCAACTTGTATGACTGAAAAGATGTATAATGAATGCCAGGAAACGGCAGATGTTTGGCTTAGGTAATAAAACTAGAGAAATACTTCCACCCATTTCTCTATCTCTTACATTATATTTTATTCAACATTTTATCACGTGTCTCTACTTAGATATACAGATGTCTGACAATTTCATCAAACTCAAGTAGGGTACTGAACCCTCAATATTATTTTATTTAAATTTTGTCTATGGAAAGGGAGAGCTGAAAAGTCCTGAAGGTTTTTCCCTTCAAAAAAATAGGCAATAAACAACAATCAAGAAAATTAAAACTATTAAAATAGATATAGAATAAAATAAGGACTTATATTTAGAAACAGAAATGTATGGATATATATTAACTAGTACAATAATTAACCATCAATATGAGTTGCTTCTTTACTGGAGCCCAGATCATAGATACTTTTATAAATTCTCCAGAGTATATTTGACTCTTCTCTTACTGAAAACTTAAAGGCTTTGATTCTAACCATAAGCACTCATGCCAATACTGCACTAGTAGGTGCACTTAAGTTATGAAACATACAAAATCCCCAAGATATTATGGCTTTGGGGTTTGATTCTCCTCAGCAACCTTAGTGGTACCTACTTACATTATAGAAGCTACCTTCCAAGGAGAGATTATTTGTAGGCAGTTCTCCTTTTATTTATTCAAATCTCACACTCACTGCGAACAACCTCCACATTGATAGAAAATTTTCATTCAGACTTGAAATGCAATCTAATCTTTCATGCTCATGGATTGATAGGATTAACATAGTGAAAATGGCCATTTTCCCAAAAACTATCTACTGAATCAAAGCAATCCTCATTTATATTACAACACAATTTTTCACAGACATGGAAAGAGCAATTCTCAACCTCACATGAACTAACATTCTATACTTGATTATTTGAGTACACATGTACATCTTAAAAATGAGTATTTGAAATTGTAAATGCTGAAATATTGGAGTTATGGTATCTGTATAGATAAAGAAGAATATACACAGGATAGGAAGAACAATAGGGCAACTTCCCAGCCACTCTCCTATACTTAACAGCAAGGCTGCAGAGTCTACAAATATAGTGATACCTTTTGAAGTTTCATTTGCATCTGTTCTAAGCAATGTGCCTCAAGTTCATAGCTAACAAGAAACTCAAATCAAACATAAGTAATGTTCTAGAGCATGGGGTGATTTGATCTATTAATATCAATAAATGTCAACCACGTATTTAATGTATTTAATGTTAAATACAATAGAATGCATGTGAGGAACTAACATGGTTAGGTGTTTATAATTCTTACTCATTCTCCCAGAGTCATTCCACTTATATCCCCTTGAATTCTGCAATGGTTCTCTTCCACATTTCCTCACCAATGTCTGAATAGTTGTATCTGGTTCCTGCAACACTCCCATTTGTCACACTACTTTTGAACTTCAAAAATCCTCCCTCAGCTTACATCCTGCATGATTTATACAGTTTAATATCTCCAGAGGTGAGGAGTTATTGTTATCCTTGTGAAGGCCGTCCTAGAAAATATCTATACTTGGTTCCAGAGATCAGATTATCCTGATGATCCTTGGAAGTACCATCAGTTTCTTACCTAATTAGATGGAAGGCATATCTAGGCATGTATTTAGGGTTTTCATTCTGAAGATGCATAAATTATATGACAATTCTGAATACAATTACTACCTATTTTACACTTTAATTGTGACCTCATGGTGATATAGTAACATTTAATAGGGAAGCTATTTATTATTATGCAGTACATGTTTTTAAATAGACAATATATTTAACAAACACATAATTGCCCATACCAGGTAGACTTCCCTTCATCTAATTAATTTATCCTGGATGTATTTTATGAATTTCTTATAAGTCTTTTAAAACTTACACATTTTCATTAGTACAAAATTTGGCTCTCTCTTCATTTTGTTTTCATGAAAAACTAACCATAAATTCAAATCTTGTAACATTTAAATTCTAGTAACATAACATTTCTTCTGTTTATCATTTCTTATAAAAAAAAAAAACAAAAAACCCTGGGAAACTCTCTTGTTCATGGACACTCTTCAAATAACCCATGAAAATTAATGATTTATTGAGATCTCATTCCTAGGCATATACTTTATCTGTGCATATATTTGAGAACTTTCCTCACTGCCATCCAAGGTAAAACCTCATTGCTACATTACAGCTGAATTCTCCTGCTCCTCCTTCTCCTACTGAAGGTAGAAAATTACTTGTGATTTCAATTTTACTATCTATGATGATGTCTGTCCTCTCCTTCAAAATGACTTTAAAGATTGCATGATAATCATGACCAGATCCAAATCTTTCTCTATAGTTGAGGAACAGACAAATTAACTTGAGTATAGGTTTTCTAAAACCCTGGATGACAATTCACAAAAAAAGATATCCAAGAGGATGTTGTCAGCTAGATTACTATTGAGCTAATCTCATGGTAAGGAAAAAAGCCAACTTAACAAAGGTTTTCAGTATTAGCTAAAGATGGAATTGTCTCAAGTCTATGATTATTATAATTGAACTTTTGGTAAGGTATTCAGAAGACCTCTGAGTTCTCAAGTTCCTGTATTATGCTTTCTTAAGCATCAGAAACTGCATCTTATTTTTATTCCTATAAATGATGTTCAGAAATTGCAATCTCTCATGCCATAGAGATGACTTCTGATTTACTTGTCTATATCTCTACAAATCTTCACTATAAAATTAAGAGGTATTTATAAAAACTTGCAGGACAGAGACAGTAAAAACAAAGGAACAGGAATATTAGGAGCATGTAAAAATAAGAATATATAAAAGAGATATAGAAAATATTATCTTCTGGGTATGGCTCTTGAAGAGAACTCACAGTAAAATTAGTTACCTAAATAAGACATAATTAAAATGAAGTGAGGTAAAAATTTAAGCAATGAATTGGAGCATATATTGAGTCCTTGTTACATGAAGAGAAACGATTTTCATTGTATAGGTACAGGGGGAAAATTCAGATTTATTTGTGGATCTGAGCAACTGTGCTAGTTTGCCAAGTTTAGTTTTTGTTGCCCAAGTATAACAGTGAATGATACAACATCAATGTACATATGGGAAGCTCTATTTGAACTCAGTGAATTTAAAACATATAAGCAAACAAATAAATGTGAGCTTGAAGTTGGAGAATAATTGTGATGGTGTCTCAAAGACAATAGGATTCTTGAAACAATGGTGGCCTAGCATATGTGAGACAAGTTCCATCCAAACATAAACGAAAATGATTTGGAGGGTAGTGAGGGGTTTACTATGACCATGATATAAAATTTACAATGTATATATTCAGCAAATTCTGAAGAATAAAATATATTATAAAATAAAAGTCAAAGAAATGTGAATTGTATTTAGCAGTGCTATTGGATATATATGACCTTTTATAGATCTAATGTAATCATCTGTTTTAAGCTGACTCATGACATCTTGTATCTTCATATGGACCACACACTATCATACTATGAACCAAAAGGAAGATGTCCTATTTTTTATTAATTAATTATTTTATTAATTTACATCCCAAATGTTAACTTCTCTCCATGTCCCCATTTGCAGAGTTCTTCCTCCCATCTCTCCCACTTTTGCCTATGAGAGAGTGGCCCCAGGCAGTCTTCCTCCCTGCTGCATCAAGTCTCTACAGGATTAAGCATATTCTTTCCTACTGAGGCCAGACAATTCATGTGCCAGAGGACTTAGACTAGCCTAAGTATACTCTTCGCTTAGTGGCTTAGTCTCTGGGAGCTCCAAGGGTTACATGTTAGTGGACACTCTTAGTCATTTAAGATGGTTGCCAGGAGATATTCTTAAGAAAAGGAAATTGTTTATTCTTTACCAGTAACATATTAATAAAATAAGTTACTTAGTAGCATATTATCTGTAATTTCTCAACCATAACGTTATAATATTGCTCTCTAGTGTTCCCAAAAGGATCATCAGTGACATAGGATATTGGTACCTTGTGGGGCTGTGTAAGGGTATCTTGGTTCTTGGCTGGGCACGGGCCTGGAACCCCGAGACTCCAAGGGAGAAACAGCAGGTGTTCGGCCGTGTCCCCAGAACCCAGGGTCCTGACACGCAGTTTAGTCTCCATGGATCTACATTGTTCAGTCACGTAGGCCATTGCAGCACCTCCTAAAGTGCAAAGGTAGAGGGTGTGACTACAGGCCTCAGGTCCTAGAGAGATTTACATACTAATGAAGGGCAGAGGGTGGAGCCAATTAAGCATTCTTCCCCAGACTTTCCCCCTTTCTCCTTCCCTATTTAACTCAGGTCTGCCTTGAGTTTCAAAGGGGGTACATCCAGATCCATCTCCATCCTCCATGAAATTAAACCCTTTTTGTAACCAAGGAATTTCTTGTGTCATTGGGGCCTGCCGTCACCAAAGCCTCCAGCTTTTGCAATTCCAGACCTTTCTCCTGTTTGTGGAACCCACTGGCATGGAAAGCCCCTGGGGCTCCTCTGCAGTGGTTTTTATTACCCACAGCACCTTATGTCTGGTTATGAAATTAAATTACTACTGCAATTTAAATAAGTGGAACTTAGGGCAATGATATTAGGAATTTAGGAGGAGTAGAGAAGATAGTCTCTGCACTATACTACTGTCATATTAGGGCCATCGATGAGCACTTATATCATCATTCACAATTTCCAATTTTTATTTTGCTTCTGCATCCTAGGCAGAAACTGAGACTTCCCAACCATGGATGGTAATATATAAAAGTTTGTGTCTCTTTGCTCTTTGATTATATCTTTGTTAGTGATTTCTAGTGTCTCAGAACTTGTGTAATAGCTCTGTCTATCTATCTATCTATCTATCTATCTATCTATCTATCTATCTTCTATCTATCTATCTATCTATCTATCTATCTATCTATCTATCTATCTTAAAGGAATTCACTGTAATGATTTACAATCTAGAGTTCAACTAACCCAACAACAGGCAGCAGTGAATGGGAAGTCCAAGAATCTAGTAGTTCCTCAGTTCCATGAGGATAGTTGTGTAAGCTGGTATTCTGCAGAAGCAGGTTACAACTGATGTGCTGGCAAATAAGTGCAAGTGGTCAAAAAGAGTGAATCTTCCTTCATCCAATGTCCTTATATAGGCCTTCAGCAGAAGGTATGGTTCAGATTAAAGATATGTACCTCTATGTCTACATCTAAAAGTTGCTTTGTCCCAGGCTGACCTTGAACTCAGATCTGCTTGTCTTAGTCTTCTGAAATTCCATTACCTTGCCTGGGCCTAAGATTTTCATGACCACTATGTCTCAAGATCTCCATGTCAAAATCCATGTCAGAAGCCTGTCTTCCAGCCTCAATATCTGGATCTCAGGTATGCTGTCCATTTCTGGATAGTAGTTCATTCCAGATGTAATCAAGTTGACAACCAGGAATAGCATCACAGATTGGCTCTACTTTTATGCAACAATAATAAAACTGATTTGAGCATATGTCTTCTAATAAACAGAAGTTAAGATTTAAAAATGAAATTCTTCAACTAATCTATCGTATAATCCCTATTAGAAGATATGAAGGAGTGTGAAGTGCTCAACTGACAATTACAAATTGATTTTGTGGCAGGGACTGAGTCTAAGGGAAAGTAGGTAGGTGCACCTGATTTGGACTAGGAAATAATGATATATATTTATTTCATATTTGAGTCATAAATTCACTTATATGAGTTTGGGGATATGTATTCTATCCAATCAATATTTTTAAAACTATATTATTCTCAACTGCTTTTATAATTAGTTAGAGTTTCAGGACCATACCCTGTTTACTAGTTTAGTTTAATATCTGTTCAGTGTCTCTCCAAAAGAAATATAAAGCCTAATCTTGATTTTAAAATTGACACAGTTAGTATTAAACAAAACTCTAGTAGTTGGAACCTCTAGTGAGAGAATATCATTAATTGAATCACTTGTATTAAGAAGATGCACTATATGTTTGAATTATTTCTTCAGGTGGAAGTTTATATAAATGGATATAGAAGAAGGAGTCTTTTCCTTTTTACCTATTTGCCCTCATCCTCATTGATAACTGGCAAAGTTATCAATCCTGCTGCTGAGACAATCCTTTGAAATTATTAGAACCTGGCCAGCATGTGTTCTCATTTGAATATTTGATCTTAGACCAGAAGTAGAAGCAAAATAGTCATTAGAGGTTGCTGGAGAGAAGAAACTGAGTAGCAAAGGGAATTAGGAGAGGTAGTAAAGGGATGGTGTTCAGTTGTTGGAGGAGGAGATGGGGGAGGGCAAGGTATGAGATTTCAAACTGGTCAGGGATCACTGCATCTAGTTGGAGACCAGAGATGGGGAAGTTACTGTAATTCTATCAGGTGATCATAGCTGAAATTCTTCCCTTTGAGGGATATAGAAGTAGGTACCTCCTGTAGCTAGGAAGGACTTCTAGTGAAAGAAAGGGGAACACCACCCACCCATAATCTTTCAACCCAAAATATTTCCTGCCTAGGAGTTGTGCAGGAATAATGATGGATCAGAAACTAAGGGAGTAGACAATCAATGACTACTCCAATATGAGACTCATTCCATAGGGAGAGTCAACCCCTGACATGATTAAAAATACTCTACTATGTTTGCCAACTTCTAGCATAACTGTTTTCTAAGAGGCTCAATCTAGCAGCAGATGGTAACAGTTGCAAAAACACATATTCAAATATCAGGCTGAGCTCAGGAAGTCTTGTAGAAGAGTGGGAAATAGAATTGAATAGGCCGCAGGGGTCAACTAGACTATAAGAAGACCTACAAAGACAATGAGATAGTCAGGACAGGCATAAGTAAATGAGTCAAAGTTACCTTTTGCCTTCAATTAGGAGAGTGCACAGTTTTTTTTTTTCTACATTAACTTATTTGTTTACTTTTCATTACTAATGCAGTCCCCTATCCTCTGTGTCACCTCACACACAAGCCCTACACCTATACTTCCCTCTCTTTCATCTCTGTGAAGTGGGAAACACATGTCTTAGTTAGACTTTGAATGCTGTGAACAGACTACATGACCAAGGTAACTATTATGAAGAACAAGAGTTAATTGATGCTGGCTTACAAGATGAAAAGTTTAGTCGATTATCATCAAGGTTGGAGCAAGGCAGTATTCAATCAGGCATGAATCAGGAGGGTCTTGAGAGGTCTACATCTTAATCTGAAGGCTGCTAGCAGAATATTGACTTCCAGGAAGCTAGGACAAAGCTCATGCCCACAGTGACACACCTACTTCAATAAGAAAAACACCTACTCCAACAGAACCACACCTACTTCAACAGGGGCAAACCTAGTCCAACACGGCTACATCTTCTAATAGTGCTAATGCCTGGGCTGAAAATATATACAAACCATCACACTCCACTCCCTGGCTTACATAGACTTGTTCAAACACTTGAGACTATGGGGGTCTTGCCTGGTCATGCCATAATAAAATAATTATATTTAGTTCAACTTTCAAAGCCCCCATAGTCTATAGCAATATCAACAATGTTAAAAGTCCAAAGTTCAAAGTCTCTTCTGGGATCCATTCAATCACTTAAAAGTAATCCCTGAATCAAGATAGTAAACCAGGTGGGCAAAATCCAAACTCTGCATCCTGTTGGCTGATGTCAAAGCACTTGTCAGATCTCTATGTCCTTATTCATCTTTGTTGACTGCAAGAAACTTATTTTCCTGGGCTGGTTCTACTCCCTGTTAGTAGCATTCATCAGGGATATCCTCTGGCTGTCTTATCTTGAAAATCTTACAGTCGCCATTCCAAATTCAATGTTATAGCTTCTTGTTCCAGTGTCTGAGATTCACACATGATCTTCTGGTTTCCTCCAAAGGGCTGACATCACTTCTTGACCTCAGCCCACTATAGCACTTTAAGCTCAGGTTGATCCACTTCACTGCAGCTGCTGTTCTTTGTGGTCATCCCATGGTACAGGCATCTCCAATACCCTGGAGTTTTCTGCTGCAACTAGGCTTCACCTTTAGCCTCTCATAGGCTCTCTTCATGGTGTCAACTCCTTTCCGTGACCCCTTTATTCCTGGGCCATCAAGTTCAACTGAGGCTGCATCCTCACCAATGGCCTTCCATGGCATCTCACAGTACCAAGCCTCTGCTGTGTTTCATGATCATTTATGCTTTCAAAACTAGTACCACCTGGGTGACTCTTACACATTACCAAGTACAGCTGTGGCATGAAGTGCAACTTTAACTATCTCTGGAACACAGTTTATTTGTGCTCTCAGAAAACACTTCCAAGATTTCATCTCAATCATGCTGGTCTCTTCCCAGTCACCACTAATTTCTTAGTTCCAGCTAACCAGCATCAATTGTTCCAGTAGCCCTTTATATTCTGGACTTTAAAGCCAGAACCAAGTGGCCACTGTGGAGTTCTGCTGCTAGATGGGACTGGAAAATAGACCCTTTGGTATATTACATTATCACCATCTCTGTGTTTTCCAACTTCTTCACTGATTCAGTTTGACTTTCCTGGAACTTGCTCTGTAGACTGACTTTCAGCTCAGAGATCTGCATGCCTCTCTTCTATGCACTGGGATTAAAGGTTTGGTCCACCAAGCCTGGATTTAAGTTTTTCTTCACCTTGAATTTTCTCTGTTCTGGGCTGGCTCATCTTGAACTCAGAAATCTACTTGTGTTTTCTTCCTGGGACTAAAGACTAGTATTATCATGCTAAGAACTATACTTTGTTAAAGCAACATTGTGGAATTGAGCATGGAAAGACTGTAAGAGCCAGAGGGCCAGGAGGTCTACATGAGATTGTGCCTTCTCTACCTATTTGACAGAGAACTACACCCATGAAATGTCAACCTGGTTGTCTAAACAAACTCCAACAAAAGTTTGCACCTCAGTGTACATAGGGAAAGTCTCATAGAGTCTCACCATGGATAGAAAGCTACAAGAAACTAATAACAGCTGGGAGAAAGAAAGTTAATTTTTCTCAGGGTTGAATCTCTAAAAGATTATTCAATACCTGTGGGACTGCGTAAGGGTATCCTGGTTCTTGGCTGGGCATGGGCCTAGAACCCCAAGACTCCAAGGGAGAAACGGCAGGAGGTCGGCCACGTCCCCAGAACTCAGGGTCCTAACAAGCAGTCCAATCTCCATAGACCTACATTGTTCAGTCACGTAGGCCATTACAGACCCTTCCAAAGTGCACAGGTACAGGGTGTGACTACAGGCCTCAGGCCCTAGAGATTTACATACTAATGAAGGTCCGAGGGAGGAGCCAATTAAGCATTCCTCCCTAGAACATCCCCCTTTCTCCCTCCCTACTTAACTCAGGTCTGCCCCGAGTTTGGGGGGTTACATCCAGATCCATCCACCATCTGCCATGACAATAAACCCTTTTGGAACCAAGGATTCCTTGTGTCATTGGGGCTTGCCGAGCCTGCTGCCACCGAAGCCTCCAGCCACTGGAACCTGGGACCTTCCTCTGGTATGAGAGACAGGCTGCCTGTCTCTCTCCAGGTAGCCTCAACCTCGCAGGTCCTGAGCCGCTCCCTCGTGGGCCTGGGACCTGCTGCTGCAGCCCCCCAGTTTTTACCCACAAATACCAAGTGATTACCCCTAGAAACACACACATACAGGCAACACTGAAATGACTTGGTGGGTTGTATTTATATGTTGTTTCATTTTTATGTATATGTCACAACAATAGTTAAAATGAGGAAACTAAATTTTGGGGACATGGAGACGTAAGAGATGAGGTTTAGGTGAAAGAAAAGGGATGATATAAATGATGGAATTTTAATTAAAAAAAAGTAATATTCCCTAGTATTGGAATGGATTGATGGAATCTATACCAACTATGAAAGGTCTGAGGAGATTGTTCAAGATATGAAGTGCTTGTCTCAAAGTACTTTGGTTTGAAGGTGGAGACAGGGACTTACGGTGAGGTAGGAGGGTGAGCTAAATGAATAGATGAGCTAATTTTGTGAGCTCCAGGTTTATAAAGAGATCTGAGTACACAAAGAGGAGAAAAATTGAAAAGACATTAGGTGTCAACCCTGAACTCCATACATGCCCTCTCACAGATGTGCACCCTATGTTCCCACACATATACACATGCATACATACTTGACAACTGCACAAAAAATGATATGGGAAAAATGATTTGCCTGAAGACTGAAATTCAAATCCCATTTGAACATTCTGCTAGCTGTTGAACTTGAGTCTGTAAAAGGAAAATATTTATACCATATTAAACCATATATAATAATTCATTTAATTTGGGGGAAACTTTTCCAAATATTCACCTAACACATTCCTAATATGTGCAATGTACTATATTCCCAGTCTTTGCCAAATTTCTATGCTTAGTATTGGACATTTTTATAAACTATTTTAAGATGATCCATCTCTCAAAATACTAAATTTTGTGCCTTAGGGAGAATGTCAAAATACATTTTAAGGTGGCTATAAGTTTGTTTCATTTCTTTTTAAATGCAGATTTAAAAGCTATCTTCTATGAGCACACACACAAAAAAAGAACTATACTTTGTGTAGAATCTTCCCCCAAAATCCTTAATATATTATCTCCTAAAATCAGGAAGACTTTTCAGACAAGGGTAAAATGCAGACCATCAAGCCCTATTTATAGAATTCCACTGCTTTCCAAATTCAAAATCCTGAAAGTCAACATTCTTCTAAACAAAAGCATCCTCAAGTGTATAATAGCAACAATCCACTTCTTGGTTCCAACTTCTGTCTTACTTATGCCTTTTGCTGTGAACTGACAAAATGATCAAGGCAACTCATATAAAGAACAACAGTTAATTGGGGCTTGCTTACAGGTTTGGATATTCAGCCCATTATATTCAAGGTTGGAATATGGTAGGGTCCAGACAGTCATGGTTCAAGAGGAGCTTGAGAGTTCTATATATTCATCTGAAGGCAGATAGCAGAATATTGCTTCCAGGAATTTAGTACCAATCCCATTCCCACAGTGACACATTTCAACAAGGCCTCACAAACTCCAACTGGGCCACACATTCTGTCTTTGTTTCTGCCTCAATCTCACTGTCTTTCTGTTTCTTTGTCTCTCTGTTTCTCTGTCTCTCTCTCACTTTCTCTGTCTCTATGTTTCACTGTCTCAACTATCTTGATCTATTTATATAATACAACATTTTCTGTTGAAATCAAGATTTCAAAACTCACAGGTTCATATTTTCTTTGGCCACATTGATTTTCTAGTCATTGAATACTACAACTCTTCATAACATGGGTAAATTGTTAAGCTTCCTGGGCATGCATATCGGCATAAATGGTCCCTTGTTCCAACACAGGGTTGTTGAACTCACAGCCACCTTTTGGTGTCCTTGAGGAATGCAGGTATTCACAATCATGACTGTGGATCTTACTCCTCTTTTTAGAACCTTTTCCATTGTGTGAGATTTTTTTACTCTCCTTGATGTGGTTTCACTCTCAATGATGGAAAATATTAGACCTACGTAAACCATTCTCCTGGTCAGCGGTCAGGTACTGGCCTGAGCTCAGGAAACATTTCATCATGTGACAACCTGAGGATCTGTTCTGACTGTCATTTCTAGTTATTAATTTCTTCTCATGATGATTTTAAAGATAGTATTAATATCTTCTATTCTCACCAAAAAAGGAAATGCCTTTTCTGCTACTCTAGGCTTCCTATTCAGTCTTGAAGTCTCCTGCATTTACAGGCTAATTTTGGCCCCAGGATGACATACAAATCCAGTCAGTACAATTGACCATTGTCTATTTTACACACAGGCACATCACTATTAAGCCTTAACCCTTATATTTTTATTCACACAAAAGATCTAAATAACTTTAAAGTCCCAAAGACTTTATAAATTCTTACATATTAAATTTCCAACCCCTTTAAAATATCTAATCTTTTTTGAAATTCAAGGTTTTTTTACAATTCAAAGTTTCTTAACTATGTGCTCCAATAAAATTCTTTCTTTAAGTGGAAAAAGTATCCTAGCATAGTCATAATCAAAATCAAAATCACACTCTAACATGTCCCATGTCTGTGTTTCACTAATGATCTTTTGGTCACTCCTACAGCTGTGCTCTTTGTAGAATACAACTTGGTCTTCTATGTCCAGCTGCTTGTACTAGATTGCTGCTATTGTTCCTTATGGTCATCTCATGGCACTGGCATCTACAAAACACTGCTGTCTTTTGCTACAACTGGACAGCAATTTTATAAATAACCTCTCATAGGCTCTTTTCATGGTGCTAAGCTTCAGAATCTTTTCTTGACCCTTTCAGTCATGGGCCTTCAACTGCCTCTGAGGGTGCACCTTCAAGAATGGCCTCTGTTGGACTCTCACAATGCCAAATATCAGCTGCTACCTACCCCTCTAAGTTACAAAACCAGAACCACTTTGTTGACTGTTATTAAAAAGTCTAGTTGCCAACTTGAGGTACAATCATGGCTGTCTCTGTGACACAGTTTCTCTGTGATCTCAGGAAATACTTTGCAGAAGATTCTACCTCAGTGATGCTAGTCTCTTCTTAATCACTGTTAATTCATTAGCTCCAGCTAACACACATCAATTGTCCCAGTAATGCAAAAGTTTCTCTTTAATAGTTCTGATATCTTGTTAATAACAGCTGATTCTTCAGCCCTAGCTAACCAAAACCATATTATCTTCATAATCAAAATAGGAACAGCCCTTCTAAGATTCTTTAATCTTCCCTCTGAAATTTCACAAGCTAGGCTTCCATCATTTGCACTGTTCTCAATATTTTCTTCCTATCTCCTACAGAGCAAGTCACAGAGCTCTTAACTCCCAATAGCTATTTTAGCTCAAAGTTTTAAAGTCCTTCCACAGTCCTTACTAAAACACAGTCCTGCTGTCACAGGAATAGCCTACTCTCAACAGCAACTTTCTTAGTCAGGGTTTCTATTACTGCACAAATCATCATGACCGAGAAGAAATTTGTGGAGGAAAAGTTTACTTAGCTAAAATTTTATATTGCTGTTTATGACTAAAGGAATTCAAGACTGGATTTCACACACTAGGAATCTCAAGGCAGGAACTGATACAGAAGCCATGGATAGATGCTGCTCATTGGCTTGCTTCTCTTTGTTTGTTCAGTTTGCTTTCTTATAGAATCCAGGACCACCAGCCCATGGATATCAAAACCCACAATGAGCCCTCCCATATTTGATCACTACTTGAGAAAATGCCTTATGGCTGGATCTCATGGAGACATTTCCTCAAGGGTGACTCCTTTCTCTGTGATGAATCCTGTTTGTGTCAAGTTGATACACAAAACCAGCCAGTATAGTATCTGAGAAGATATGAACACAATGACAAGACTTTCTAGATTTTGGTATAATAACCACTGAGGAACAATGTTCAATTGCCTTTCGAAATGCCATGGTTTGGCCTAAATTAAGGACAGATGACACCCAAAGATTTATATGTCTCATATTCCCTAATCATGTGAGTCATTTCTCCCATGTTTCTAATCCACAGGAAAAAAACTTCTCTTCTTCTGGACCTGATGGCCAGACTGACTCTGTCCATGTTGTGCTGGAGACCATAAGAACCTAGAAACTGTTTAGGTAGTGGACAATAGACCAACCTCTGTCATTTTAATTAATATATGACATCAAGATCATAATTTATTCTTCATAGATTTCTGAGCACTATGACAGCTAAGGTAACTACAGTGTGACAGCTAGAAAACAGAACTATACTTCCTTAGGCCAGGGTAATCAACCACATCATTATATCATCATTTAATAATGATGACTAGCTAAGACTAACAGATTTCTTATCTATAGCTAGACAGATTTGTCTTACTTACTGGCTTCATGATAAAGGATACACAATTCAGGTATAACATTTTACAGATGTAACTTTCTCCTACTTCCTTATATAAATTCAGTGTCCAGTGACAAAATGCTTCATATTACTTCTACCTGCTATGCAATGGTTAAATAGAGACTTCAAAGGTAACAATAACCAAAAGAGTTCTGATAAATTATCCTATTCAGAAAAAACATTCTACCATACCATCCAACTTTTATAATCATAATTTCAAACTTTGTTTCCCTTGTTTATCTTCTACCTATATACTTAATTTGAAATGTTTCTCATTATGCTATCTCTATCTATCTATCTATCTATCTATCTATCTATCTATCTATCTATCTGTGTGTGAATGTGTGTGTGTGTGTGTGTGTGTGTGGTGTGTTCAGTCTCCTAGACAGAAAAAAAATGTGCTTCTTGCTCCTGCTCCACGGAAGGGTTTTGTCTTCCCTAAGTTCACCTTACAGACTTTTTATGCTCTGAACAACCTTATCTCTTTTGTAAACTCATAAGATACAGGAAACCCATTAAGATCTACCTCTTAGGGACCAAATAGACTCCATCCAGATAAGTGCACCTTCCAATCAATAGCCAAAATTTCTACATGTTACCTTTTCCAGACAGTGGTATTTCCTCTCTTGTTCTCTGAGATTGGGACTCCACTTATGCCAACCACAAACACCTAAGGGTTTCAAATGTACAGGTAAGAAAATTTTTTCTGTATTGTGCATAACTTAATTCTCTACATCACATAAATGTTTTAGCTTCTTATCAAAGCCTGATGTTTACTCAAAATATATATCCAGGACAGCTGCAGAGAAGCAACTCATAAATGTTCCAGCCTGCTCTCACAGACACAGATTATTCTCCTGGAACTGGTGCTACTAGCCACAGATGATTATATAGATGCTGGACAACAAGAATACAGCCAATCCTCCTAAGACTGAACCAACATCGCCATCCCTATCTTTTTATGTTTCTCAGAGACATGTTGCACCAAAGTCAGAAGGATAAAAGTCACCCTATAGCTGTTTCATCGTCACCTCTTTCTAATATATCATTTTTAGAAGAACATTATCATTCCTTCTATGCTCTGCTAAAGAGTTACTTGGCAAAAGTCATGTAGAAAAACTTGGCTTGCTATACAAGGGTTTGTTTGCCTTTCCTCTCTCTCACTGCCATTTCTCTGTCTCTCACAGACTCTCTTTTCTCCCTGATCCCTTTCTCCTTCTTTCTACTTTCCATTTCTCTCTCTCTCTCTCTCTCTCTCTCTCTCTCTCTCTCTCTCTCTCCATGTGTCCATGACCAGTCTTTCCTCCTTTATCTCTGTTTTGGTCCCTATCCTTTGTCTCTCTGTCTTTCTCTGGCTCTATGTCTCTCTGTCTCAGTCTCTATTTTTTGGTCTCTCTGTCTCTCTCTCTGTCTCTCTGTCTCTCATTCTCTCTCTCCCATCTCTCATGTATGTGTGTGTTTCTCTGCCTTTACTCCCTTTTCAACTCCCCTCCTTTTCCCAAGTCCTCAAATAAACTATATTCTATAATTACCATCTGTACTCTGTTGGAAAGAATGCCTCAACATAGGCTCACCAGGGCACCCTTCCCACCTCACCATATTCTGCCCTATCAAACATATCTTGGCCTTTATATAAAATTCAATACTCTGGCTCTACAGGACCATGAAAGTCTAGGGAAGTTTAGGCAGCATTTGAGCGATTTGCAAGGCTGGGATACCCAGGGCTTTTGATTTGAAGCAGTCTCAGATAGAGAGCCTCAGGCTAGTAAGAAATGGTAGGAGCCCTATGGAAATTCCATTAGTAGCATTTGGATTATCATTGAATAATTTTGCTAAATCTTTTCTAAAGTACAGGAAAAGGCATCACATGTTCATTATTTGAAGAAACATAGAAATCAGTAGTGTAAACAGTTGAAAACCCAGGGGCCTAAGAGAGACAGTACTGAGTGTTCTGCAATGGAGTTGGTCCCTAAGTGATAAAATGGCACTTCTGATTTGTGTCTTTAATTTTTCTTCTACCTGGCTAGACAGGTTTACATAGCAGCAGTATTCTTCATTAAGAGCAAGGCAAGTGACATCCAGGTCTCACACAGGGATGGATTTTCTATATACCTTTGCATGGTGGTTGGAATTATTCTGAGAGTTTCAGTGACTGCTAAGGGTTTGACCTCAGATGGCTTCTTACACAGTCTACATCAATCTTAGCAAATATTCACTTAGATAACAGATACCTTTTAGGAATTGACTTTGGCTCTACATTTACTCAAAATCAGTTCCTTATTCTGATCTCAGTTATCCTACAAAATTGAAGAGTTCTTATTCTGCTAATTTCTGAAGGGAAGACCCTTGGTAAATTTGAGTTGGCACCAAAATATAGATTTTTCTGTGGCTCATAATTTTCCTGAAATTAATATGTTAGTACATGTTGATGAAGGGAAGGACAGTAACTATTTAACAGGCAGTCACTTGCTATGTCCAGAGATTAAAGAGACACTGGAGGTGATGTGGGACCAGGACTGGAACAAATATCTCACAGCTTGAAATAATACTAAAATCAGAAAACATACCTTAGAATGAGACTTCTGTTTACAGTAAAAATAATTTGCTTGGTGATAAATTCTATCCGAGAGACAGCCTTTTGTCCTTTTTCAAGTCCCTGCTAATTAAAGCCTCTATTTGCAATTAAGAGTAAGTTTCTGGTCTTATACAAATTCCTTGCAACCATCATTTACTTGATGCAAATACAAGCCTTAGCCTCTCACCATTTTGTATTTTTGCGTGTCGTTTTAACAATGAACCACCAATGAATCTTATCTGCATTATCTCCCTTATCTCCACTATAAAAAGAACTTCAAAAAGCCAGAGAAGACTGCTCCACACTCTGAATTGGGAAAGACAGCCAGCTGCCCACCCTGAAATGCATTCAAATATAGTATATTTTAATGTGCACAACCATGGACTGGTCATTTCCCCCACAAATCATAGGATTAACCATCATGAAGTAGAGAAATGGTTTTGAGGTTACAGAATTTAGAGTTTAGGGTTACATGTGTGAGGGCAAGAACCACCATCAGCAGCTCTTGCGAAGGAACATAAAGGACACATGAAGTTACACCATGTGGCCCAATCTTACTACCAAAGTTATGGAGGAGACTCAGAGATTCATATAAAATAGGCTTCCCAAAGTCTGGATTAGGAGGCCAGAGTAAGTTCAAGGACATTCAGGGCTTCACATAGAAACTCTTTCAAAAACAAAAAGGGGGTGGAGACTCACACAATGGATGGTAAGATGCTTTCAGACTGTTGAGTGATCTCTACTATATTATCTAGAAGGGTACCACATACTTCCTCAAATGATCTAAATGTTACTAATATCCCTCACCCTCATAGACCTTCCACTTATCTGCAAAGATCTTTCCCATAGTCCTTTGGGCCATTCTTTTATTCCAGGCATCGCAAAATCATGAAGGCCACCATGGGAGACTGCTTGAGGTTTTGGTGGCATATATCTGGAATTTCTTGTCTTGTCATGGTCCTGTTGGCTGGAATGTTGGAAGAATAAGAATAAGAATAGCCCCAGCTGGAGGAAGCTGAAGGAAGCCAAACTCAGGAATGAGGTGTAGGTAACAGTGCTTAATCTTCAGAAGTCCTATGGACTAGGAGATGTGCTTATCAGATAAGGGTTCAGGAGCCCATCTGAACTGTTGTTCTTTATCATACATTGTTTTTTTAAAAAAAGGATAGTATGACTTGTCCCAAGAAATTGCTCTTCTCAGTGTGGCTTTTGCCAAAAGCTGTTACATTTGAAAACTTAAATGACTGTCTCAATAAATGAGCCTAGGTAATTCCATTCCTTAGCTCTTAACGTCTTTTCTGAGTATTTTGTTACACAGGGAATATGGATACCACAGCACTTTGAAGACACAGTGATTGTAGAATTGAATGCAGGGCCCTTATCAGATTTTATGGACCTAGGAAGTCTAAATCTGTATAAGATATTCATGAGGTGCTAACAGACTATTTATGCAGCCTAAACTATAAAAGGGAAATGTTTCTACCAAACCTAGGAAAGTGTAGACCAGAGTAGGAAGATATAACTGTACTAGTGCTTTTGTTAAGGAAAGACGTGTGTGAAATATCTCAGTCCTTTACAGGGGGAGAAAAACTATGCCATAAATGGTGTTATTTAAGTAAATTATGACTCACAAGCCCTATGTGGGAAGTTTGGAGCTCAGATGTATAATTTCTGGGTGATACCCTTAGGAGGACAAAAAGGCTGGGTGGAACAAGAAGAGTTGAAAAAAAATCAGAAGGATAGTTTGTGCCTCAATATCATAAGATATGTGCCTAGCTGTCAAGAAGGACTTTGCATGTCAGTTAGGGAGATTGTTCCTGTCCTGCACAAGACACCAGCGTTGATGACTCAGGACTGCTCTTAGAGTTTGGAAAGCCTGTTTTGGAGACTCAGAGTAGCTGGGAATTAGTCTTAAAGGGTTCAGAAGAAGAACAGAAGAAGGAGGGTAAAAATACTGAAATTTAGTATTTAATTATGACATAGCCCATTTGATAGGAGTCAGTGAACTCCTAACGATGAACCTAGTATAGTTAAGCTGTTACAGATGGAAAATAGAAATTTGTCGATTTCTGTAGATAAGACTTTCATGTGCTTCTAGGGAGGAGTGGGTTAGGGTAGTAGTTTATGGAAGGAGAGTAGCATGGTTAATTGGAGCCTTAAATGGCACCTATTTGACTAGAAAAGAAGATTCAAGTGTCTTTAGGATTTTAGGCTTATTGGCAACAGATGTACCTTAGGGAAGAAGATAACTTCTCTCCTGACAAATAAAAACACTATGCTGTAGGATACAAATATACAAATAATGGCTTGCCTATTTAGTTGTTTTCTCAGAAAAAAAAATATTTCCAAATGTTATATAATTAGTAGGGGCCTGATGACACCAGTAGTGACTTACTGCCACAGGCTTAAAGTATCTTTACATTACAAGCCCATTGGCAGTAGATGTAGCATATAGAACTTCTATCTATAAACCAAGTATAGTCAGGATGTCACAGTAAGAAAAAATTGTGAATTTCATTAGAAAAGAGTTGAAGTGCTGCTAGACAGTAATGTTGAAGGTAATTGTTAGCATCGGGTGCATCTGTGGACATCCAGAAACCATTTGCAGCCAGCTCCTGGGTACAGGAAAGATGTTATCTCTAGGCAACAGCACTGCTCCTTGTGTCCATTGTCATGGCCACCCTTCACACAGCCCTCTGTGAATGCATCACCTGAGTCACAGCCCAAATAAAAGATGCAAACACAATCCATAGTACTATAGTTCTTTCTCTTCTTCACATCTTTTCCCCCTCAATTGTCCTCAGAGGCTCCTCTGCTAATAAAGCTGCCTAAGGGAGACCTGTGCTGGCTTGGCATAATTTGGCAAGGAAAGCACCATTTATTCTAACATAGTAGCATTGAGAAGAGGAGTAAATTAGTTAAGTACAGGGCAGAAACAAATTGAGATACTAGGGTTTTCCAGGAAAGTAATGTGAAGAACATGAAGCTCAGAAAGGGAAAGAATGGAGAAACTACTGTGTGATAGGAATTCCTTGAGCCACTGTAGTGAGAACTACAAATTTCCAAATGTTATATAATTAGTAGGGGCCTGATGACACCAGCAGTGACTTACTGCCACAGGCTTAAAGTATCTTTACATTACAAGCCCATTGGCAGTAGATGTAGCATATAGAACTTCTATCTATAAACCAAGTATAGTCAGGATGTCACAGTAAGAAAAAATTGTGAATTTCATTAGAAAAGAGTTGAAGTGCTGCTAGACAGCAAAGAGAAATATCAAACAAAAATAAGCTTAGAAGCATCCTGGGACAGTAGGCAGGCTGCAGCTAGTACTTGTAAGCAAAGTTTATGTCCTATAACTGTTGTAACTAGCAGTGTAGAAATGTAGTTAATGGGGGCAAAGTGTGGGTCCTCTCAATTGATCCAACAACTCTAGAGACATTCCCTATTTTTCAGTAGTGTAAAGAGTAAAAGATTTGTGAATGTCATGAAGATAAAAAGCAGGGGCATCTTGAAGTGAGAGAAAACAAATATAACATGTTAAAGGGGGTTGTATAGGTTCAGTTAGGTGGCCCATATAAAAAAAACAGGATTATTGACTTATAAAATGTTGGACATGGTTAAAACGCATAACTTGCTGTTTGTGATTAAAAGTCTGTGTTAGTTAATCTGAAACCATGTGACATAATTCCATTCTGAGGTATGAGGAACACATGACATGAGCTGACCAAGAAACAACTTGCTAAAGATACTTTTAAGTTGGTATATGTTAATTTAGAGACATTAAACTGTTTACACTCTTAGTATCTGGTTTACTATATTTATGAGCTATATGTTCTTTTACAAACTAAATCATCTGTGAAACTATAGTAATATATAAGAATCAGAAAAGTCTCTAGATGCTTTATGAACTATGTTTATAGATTACAAAGTTCCATTGTGATACTATATCTTCAGTACCATGTTTTTTAAGGCTCAAACATAAAGAGAATGGAGCGTAAAGTCCTAATTATATAGAAACCACTATAATTTTTTAAAAATTAAAGTTGATAGTAAGTTGTGCTAAGAATTGATGCAGGAAGTTAAAAGATTCCTGTTTTATGTATTTAAGGTATAATTTAGATAATTAGATAATTAAAAAAAGACAAAGATTGTTTAACTCAGATATGTTATTGTTCAAGAATGACAGATAACTCAGCATTAATATGCTTAAACATACTATGACAGAGACTCAGAAATCATAGCAGTGACCCTCCTTTAGGTATACGATAATAAATAGGCAACAGAGCAAAGATCAACTCTGGGCTTTAATATGTAAAACACTCTGTAGTCTCATTACTGAACCTGCTGCTAGGGCCTAGCATGCACAGGGAAAATAGGAGGATCAATCGTCTCCACTTTGTCAAAGATAATGTGAGACAATCCTCCCATGTATGTTCTCTACAACAAACAAAAAACCAAACAGACAACAAAATTTTTCACCTCTCATCATGTGGGCCTAAAGAACAGAATCCCTTTTCCTATGGCATCACAGAGACCATAGGAAACTAGAAAATCTGCCTAGCATATGAATGATGGATTAGTGTCATTCATTTTAATTATATAGTTCATTTAGATTATAATTTATCCTTTTCAGATCTCTTATCATATTGATCAAGAAGCTAACTGTAGCTTGAAGGCTATAGAACCAGGGGCAAGTAGCTTTTACCTCAAGAGAAAGCACCACTGTGATCGTTCATTAATCAATTCATCAGTTAATTAAAACTCTTAAATCTCTTATTTAAAAATCCAAACAGGATTGCCTTGTTCACGGGTTACATGTTTGTCTGAGAGGTTAAGGATGCCTCATCTAAATGTGGAAGGGCTTGGGGTATTTCCCCTATGTGATTGATGGCTACAAATCACTCTATGGGCAGATGCTAGGGGATGCAGCTACAAGACAGGGGACTAGTCCCTGAATCAGGCAAAACTCCAACCTTCACTTCAGTGTCTCTGGGGCTTCTAGCCTTAGCTCAAAATTACCAGTCTTCCTCTCATAACCCACAATCATGTCGGCCTACACTTTCTTAGATGCAGATTTTACCACAGATCCCGGACTTAGTTAAACAGCCTGGTATCTCAGGACTTGACCAGCATTCCAATTTTCTTAGGTTCCCCAAAGATGATGCCTTCCCCAATCAGCAGAAAGCAGTCCAAAGAACACAAGAATGCCCTTACTTTCACACTACCATCACCCGTTCCTAGTTCCACATTTTTATTTAAGCAAAAAGGGAGGAATGATAACTTACAGTTGTTTCCATTAGGCTGCCATCAGGGATCTAGATATTGACTGCTTATTTCATCAGCTGCTGTCTCCATCTGTTGGGACAGGTGTGCATGCCTGATAAAAGGACCCCCACTTGTCTGTCTGTCTGTCTGTCTGCTCTCTCTCTCTCTCTCTCTCTCTCTCTCTCTCTCTCTCTAATTATATCTCACTTCCTTTCTCACATTCTCTGCAACCCACATGGCTCTGATCCCATCTATATATCTATATGGCATGCTCCTAACCACCTTGAATCTTTTATTCTAAAGCTCTTGCTTAGTGTAATTTCTCAGGGGCACACCTTGGGATGGGCTTGCCAAGCACATTTTCAACTTATTTATTTTGTAAGACAAAGTAGCTCATGAATCTCTTATGGATGACACAGACTCACTGACTACCTAAATCTATACCACTAGCTCCTCCATGGTAGTCTTCATTTTGTTTAGGGCAAAAGGCCCAAGTCATCAGATGCCAGGCATAACAGATCCAAATTTTTTTTCTATAGGAAGCAAACTTGGGGACCCATTGTATATTGTCTTGCACTCAACTTTTCATTCTCCTTGCATAATTATGTCTTAGATATTCTTCAAAATGCAAATAAGAAATGGTGTAATCACTGCTGTAGGAAATATAAATAAACCTTGTGGCTCATTGGAAACTTTTCTTACTCCTTTGAGTCTTGACACAGGAAGAAAATCCTCAGTGGCTTCTTCCAAGCTGCTGTCCATTGCAGTTGATCTCCATGTCACAAACTAGATGTGTCCTTCTCAGGCCCTATCCACTCTTGCAACTGGTCTGCAGCATAAAACCTACACAAAACAAAGTGAAATAAATGACTCCAGTCAATGATTCTAAACTTATATACATATGATCAGAACTATTTGCATTCAAATGGTTTAAAAGAAACAGAGCACGGAAGGGAAGGGAACTGGAGTTTCTGTTATATGCTTTGAGAATATTTGCAGTGGATGAATGTAGGATAGAGATAGATATTTTGGGGCCTGCATTCCAATATACCAGTCAATGACTTTAAACTTATGTACATATGATCAGAACTATTTGCACTCAATTGGTTTAAAATAAATCAATAGAAGATTGATTGAAAGATTGATAGATAGATATGTAGATAGATAGATAGATAGATAGATAGATAGATAGATAGATAGATAGATAAACCTAAATGAATGAAGCCCACAGGCATCTAGGATGCTTCATGATTCTGATGAAATCCAATTTCATACTGATACAGGATAGAGAAAAAGAAAGAGTCATATTAGAATAACTAACAGTTTGCTTGTGTTTTATAGTAATGTTTGAGACATAGGTCTCTATAATATTCTCTGAATCAAATTTTCTTTAGTTCCAGGTAAAATCGCAGAACGAGGTAAGATGTAACTCATTTACAAAGGTATGAAATACAAATGTTAGAGTTCGGTGTCTGCCCACAAACCCTAACACTATTAATGATGCCATGTTGTGCTGGTTGACAGAAGTCTAGCATGGCTATACTATGAGAGGTTGTACTAGCAGCTGACTGAGACACATACATATACTTTCAGAAAACCATGAGCCTGAGGTCAGGGATCCCAATGTGAGAATTAGGGAAAGGATTGAAGGAGCTGAAGGGGATTGCAACTTCATAAGAAGAAAAACAGTATAAAATAACCCAGACTCTTCAGAGCACAATAGCTGAACAACTGCCTAATCTCTATGCTATTAAAATCTACCTACCCCAGGTAAGTCTGAGTTAATACTTAATAATTTCTTTTTTCTGTTTTGGTTGTTCTTGACTTAATTTACCAGCCTTCTGGGCCAGATTCACCATGTCCATTTACATGGCAGCATTAATTTCTCCTCTGAATACTTCTCAGGCATGAGGTCTTTCTGCCTTTCCTCTTCTTCATGGTCCCAAACCTGGAGTCCTTAAATCCTGCAGCTTAATCTCCTCCCCCGCTATTAGCTGCAGGGACCATTATTTACCAATGAGAATTAACTCAGAGCATATTCTCAGATCTTATTGTTCATAAAGGTTTGGAGGACTCAGTTAACATTAAAATACAGTTATATTGAGGCAGGTAGTAACCCAATGCCAGTATTGATTAATTTGTAAATACTATAGGTAATTTTTATTTTAATATATTTAATTTTCTTATATTTTAAAAAGGAATGATCAAATGAATGGATGAATTAATAAGTAGATAATTAAAATATAGGCATTAAAGTTTAACAACCAATCTCTCACATATAACCACTCAGAGAGATAAAATCTAGTTTTCCAGAAAGAGTGAAACTGGGTATCTCACTTAGGACAAGCCTCAGTTTCAGCAGTAGTTGATCAATAAATGATTCAACTCCATAGTTTTCTGAATTTTTGAATATGCTTTTACATAGTTACCATTTGGGTTTTTGTTGTTGTTGTTCCTTTGGTTTATTGTTGTTTTTGGTTTTTTTTATTGTTTTTAATGTGGTTTAACTTTCCTGATTTTTGAGAGGTTCCTTTTCTATTGTTTTTCTGTAACCTTTTTTTTTTTTTTGGCCAAAGAGGTTAAAGTTGAGTAGAAAGAGGGAGAAGATCTGAAGAACTTGGGGAAGTGGAATGATATAATCAAATATTTGAATTAACATATTGTTTTAAATACTCAAAACCTATAATATTACAAAATATAATTCAGTGCTTAAATATGTTATTGAAATTTAAAAAAATCATGGCAAATAATAAAAATATGTTTAGATGTAAAGGTGTTTAAGCAATCCCATACTAAATGAGAAAAATCTAAAATTTTGATTGAATTTTATACACAAGCAAGCTAAAATGAAAGTCAATAATAAGGTGATTTTACAATACCATTGGTCTAGTGTGGTAATCTGCATCTGTTTTGATCTTCTCATGTTGCTGAGGGGAAGCATGGTTTCAGTAATGATCTAGAAGTCTCAGATGGCAGCCTAGTGAGATTCTGTATCAGACATATAGAATATGCATTAAAAAACGACACTGGAGTAAATGTAATATACACATACTTTAAACTAAAATCAAAAGTATATGTAGACAAATATACTATAATTAAACTTAAAGTGAGTGCTGAGAGCTTTTGTAAAGAACAGTGTATAGATTAATAAAGTGTTCAGCCTCCTAGTCATCAGGAAATGAAAATCAAAATGACATTCAATCTTATATCTCTCAAAATCCCTAAGATAAAAAAAAAAAAAAAAAAACTCATGTGATAGCACATGCTGTCAAGGATGTAGAGCAAGAAGAACATTCCTCCATTGTTGGTGGTAGTGCAAAGTTATTCAACCTACTTGGAAATAAATTTTAGAGGCTCTCAGGAAACTGAGAATAGTTCTACCCTAAACCCCACTATATCACTACTGGTCATATACCCAAAAGTTGCCATACTACACTACAGGGAGACTTCTCACCTACATTCATACCCTGTGTTCATAATAGCCAGAAACTGGAAACAACCTAGATGTCCCTCAACTGAAGAATGGATAAAGAAAATATGGTACATCTACACAATGGAATATGATTCAGCTATTAAAAAGGAAGAATGAATTTTGCAGGGAAATGGATAGAACCTGAGAATAACATGTTGAGTGGGGTAATCTAAAGCCAGAAAGAAATATGGCATATATAAATTTATGAGGAATTCCTTAGCCATAAATGCATGACAAATATGGAACAATCCATAGACCCAAAGAAACTGGGATATATGGAAGTGCAAATGAAGGATTCACAAATCTCACTCATAACTAGATAGTCATCAGAAGTGGATGGAGAGACAGAACTAGGTAGAAATGAAGGTGACAAGAGGGTCAGTGATGGTTATCAGGTTTGGGAATTTGGGAGGTGAGAGAGTGCTGGGAGTGAGAATGGAAATAGATGAAGGGGTATCTCTGATTACTAGCTGTAGACCTGGGATGGGAAATGATATAAGGAGTACAGGAGGGTGACATTAGCTGAGATTCCTACCAATGGGGATAAAGAGACTGAATTGGCCACCTCCTGGAGCCAGGCTGGACTTCTTGAGGAGGGAGGGTGGAATAAATTCACCCAGAAAACCTTCAACACAAAGTTAGTCTTGCCTTCAAATTGTGTTGGGACAAAGATGTAGCAGAAAGGGGTAATAGCAATTTGATGACTGCATCAACTTGAGATCAATCTCATGTGAAAGACCCATCTTGACATTGTTAATGATATACTTCTATGTTTGTAAACAGGAAACAAGCATAATTGTTTCCTAAGGGGCTTCATCCAACATGTTTTGGAGACAGACACAGAAACCCACAGTCAAACATCAGGTAGAACACGCAGGGAGTCTTGTGGAAGACTGGGAGATAGAAGTGAGTAAGACAGAGTGGTCAAAGACACCACAAGATTTCCCACAAATTTCACTAACCTGGGACCATGGGGATCCACAGAACCTCGGCTAGGACAAAGGGACTATGCAGGCAGTAGACCTGGACTCTTTATACACTTGTA